>BGPR01000104.1:0-54359 GCA_013235015.1 Araneus ventricosus | reverse complement strand
ATAATATTCTCTATGGTTAAGAAAGATGCATTTTATTAATATATTTTCATATTTGTAGTCACTCGAAAGCTATTAAACGTTTTTCTATTAAAAGAAATTCGCTTGATACAATTCATGCTTTTAGAATTCATTATTTTTAGGTCTCTCTTAGTGCCACAATAATTTTAAATATATTATATACTCAAAATGATTTGATACAAGGAGGATGAATGTTTTATTTTAGTATATATTCTTTATCATTTTAATACATTTTAAACGAAAATAACGCTTAATAATTATATAGACATATAATATATTAGATCAAAGTTCTTGAAAATCAGAATTAAATAATTCATCTTCATATATACATTTATTTCACCTTCAAAACGGAAAAATATTAACAGAATCTATTTATTGTCAAATAAAAAATATAGATTTTTTTATAGTGATGCGAAAATACTCCAAAAATTCTTTTATTAAAAATTAAGTATAAATTGGTCAATTACAAAATATACGAATTCCACTCATGCATCTAGATTTTTAAACGGATTGTATTCTTATGCAGTTATTGTACTGTTCCTGTGTAGCGATTGTAAAATTTACGTATTTTTTTCAATTTATTGTGAACGTTTCGATTTGAAGTTACCAAGAAATAATTTTTCAATTTATCAAAGTGCATTAAATTTATATTACTTCAATTCATATTGAGAGAGTGAAAATTTTCGCATTCCCTAGTTTACCCAGTTTATTGCTTAAATAAATCTCGAAAAGCACAGAAGTCATTACTATCAGTTAATTCCTATTCGATTTATTTTCCTCGTTGCATTACTATATGAAACACGAGATTGACAAAATACTCGCTATATTTAAATATAAAAGATATCTAGAAGTATTTAATAACAATTAAATCATTAATAAAAAATTTGACAATTGAAAAACTCAAACATTAGATAAATTTGAATGCTAAAAAAATATTCTTAAGTCTATTTATACTCTTTAACTTTCAACTTTAACCAACTCATTTGTTTGACTATGATCTGTTTTTAATGCCCTTTGTGCTATCAGGTGCGAAGTTACGTAAATGGGCATCACTGCTGGCGACGAGGTTTTCTGAGTTTCAACAGACCCATAAAATCTGATCGCACATGCACTAGATCCACATGCTACTCTGATATGAAGTGGAATCGGACACTGAATCAGCTACCTTCTAGTTCTGCTCTAACAGCAGTTAACTATATCCTCTTTCTAATCAAATCCCGTAAATCGCACGTGAGAAGGGCTTATAATACTTTCAGAATTGATGAATATTTCACTTTGACGTATTGAAGATTTCTCGAATCTCTCAACTAATTCCAGGAAGCCGGTTGGGCTCTGACCGCTGGGAGGCTCATAGTAGATCTTCAGTTTTACTTTAATCCTCTTGCAGCGAGCGAGGCGGTCCCGGGCGGTCTAAAAATTTCCCCTTAACTGCGCCTTAACCCTATGAGCCCTATCCCGCCTCAAACCGCCCGTCCGACAGAAGCCAGACTCAGGCGGTTTAGGGCGCCTGGGTGATTTTTTTAAGAAAAATGTAGTTCCTTTCTTTGTTGACAATTGATCGGGCAACCATAAGTGTCGACCTCCTGGATTTTCTGTAAAGAACGTGACTATTCCATTCTTTTTTTGTGATCGAAAATTCACTCCAGGTTTTGAGGCAATGGAATTCTCACTCTAGCCGGGTTTAGAGAGTTGAGGGAAGGTTATAGCAGGGCGTGGGGTAAATGACCACCTAGACTGGGAGAGTACAATTCATATCGCTTCCTCCCAAAGAGTCCTGGATTTAAAGGAGCTAGAAGAAAAAGTCGCATCGGGATTAAAGAGTTAATGTTTGACCTTACGGAGAACATTGGTGAGAAAGAGCCGGCTGCTGTTCCTAGGTTTCTGTCCATGTGGTGGTCTGTGTTTTCCTTTGGTGCTCTCATGCTGGGTGGGTTGCTTTATGGCAGCTCATTTGCTTCTTGTGTGACTTCAGCTTGAGCGGTGTATAATTCTCATCATATTATTATCATCTTTCGGATGAGATCCTAAGTAGCTAATAATTAGCTCTTCGTGATGTGTCTTCTGTTGAAATATGTCAATGGTTTATTGATACATTCAAATAGAATAAATTACTTTTAAAATAAATGAATATAAAATAAATATTGTATCTGAAATGAGTGCAGTGGAATCGAGCACTGAATCAGCTGCAATCATTTTAACATATATAATTGTTCATAGAAAGATTCACATTTATGTTAGAATATTACTCGCACCTGAATGATGATTCACTTAAGTTCTTTTCGGATCTTAAATCCATTAAAACAGCCAACTGTTATTATTAAAGCTCATTGTGTTTGTTATCTTCACCATCTGTTCAGGAAGATACTCAAGCTCAATTCCATTCCAGAGCATTCATTCATATATTTATTTAGAAGAAAATTGCACGTAAAAAATCCAGCTCCATTCTTACTTTCTGCCAAATATCCCTGCAATTTAGTCCATACGATGTTATTTGTCAAATAAATGCAACTACCATCAACCCGAAATGAAACTCCTAACACGCATGCCCAGCATCTAAAATGAACCATAAAAGTTGAAAGCTGTTACGTTTCTGAGCTGCATAAACACAATGTTTATTCCTTGAAAGCCATTATTTACCATGACAGCGTGGGAATGTGCAGTGGGTTCCTCGAATTTAAAGGAAACGAAAAAGAAGGAAAGCTCAGGACGAAGGCAATCAAACAACAATAATACAAGCGCTAAACTTTCTTTTCCCCTAAATCTATTTTTTCTTTTACTTGCACCAGAGCTCGGAAATTCCCACATGGGCAACGCGCATAAACAAGTTGAGAAATAAAAGAACTGCATTAAACTTGTTGCTAAGGCTGAGATGATAAGTATGAAAGAAACGAACAGTAGAAAATTACTGTTACTGTTAGCTAATCTAATTAGAAAGGAGCAAGAATCATCTCATGTCCTCGATTAATGCAATAACATGGATTTTTTTTATATCTTTGTTTACGCACTCTGTGCCTGGATTCTTCAAGAGTAGTTTGGCGGAGACATGAATTTTCTAGTGACAATTTAATTATTTTAATTTTTTGTTTAATTTACTATGAAATTCTCTTTCGATACGTCGCTTGAATTGTTCTGTATATAACAGTTACCTTAAACTCACTGCTAAAGTTGCAGCAAGAGGTTGTAGAAAGAAGCGAATAGAAGCAAATTAATTTTTCTTATCTAATCTAATTATATAGGAGGAGTTATAAAGGAAATTAAATTTACATAATGTCTACAATTAATGTGATACAATGAAGCTTTTTTCACCTACTTGTGTACTCATACTATATCTAGACTATGCTAGGATAATGTGTCCAGAGCATGTATTTTTTATGGCGTTTAATTTTATTAATTTTCTGTTTCATTACAAATAAAAATTTTTGTTTTCCACATATAAAATAATAAACGTAGATATACTCTAAAAGTATTCCATTCGAGAACTAGATAAAAGCTAGGGTGTAAAGTCAAAAGTCTTGAATAAAAGGAAACTCATGCTTATTATAATGACTATATAACAGTAACAGGATAAAGATTTTCATGATAGTTATAATAATAAGAAGAAAGAATTTTCTCATACTCTGGATTAACGCAAAAAATGAGATTCCTTAACCTATTTATTTATTAAAAATGTAATTTAGTTCTATTAACATCCCGCTTTGAAGCAACATAACGCCTGTTTTGTTTTAGTTTGGTTTAGTTTAGATATATTAACGTCCCGTTTTGAAGCAACACGAAGGCTATTTTGGGACGGACCTCGTAATTCTGCACCTCGGTCAGATGACGACGACACCTGAGCTGGCAAAGCCTATTTTGCACTGATCTCGCAAATCTGATCAGCCGACAAATGACGAAGACATTTTCAACGACGTACCATGCACAGATGACTTCCGTGACACAATAGTGAGAGGATGTTTGACCCTCTAATACTGATTTGAAGTGCATCAGAGCCACCAAATACGACATATTTTCCGAGTTATTAGGTTTCGAATCTAGAACCTTCCTTTCTCAAGGGGAGACCTTACCATCTGGCCACCGACTGCTGTTTAAACTGCACTGCCTTTCAATGATAATGCGTTTGCATGAAGCATGAGAGCGTTTACTTATGAAATTTTATTTTAATACTGTTACAAAAATCATCTGATGGGTGTACGTGAATGCAATCCAACGTGCAGGATAATAAAAAAAATAAATGAAGCTTTACTCCACGAAGATTTTAGCAAAACATTAAAGTAGCAAAGGTAACAACTTGTATAAATTAACAGCAGCTACCACCAATAAATCTCAGTAACAGCACTTTCTTTAGCTCTCAGTGTCTCAGTTCAACAACTTAACTTCACTGCTGACCAAACTCCAACTGGCATCTTCTTGATCTGAGAGCTTGCTTTTATACCTTTTCCAACAGGAAGTGACGACACATAGTAACCTCTAGAAGGGTCTTGATATTTCCCGCTCCTAGTAGATACAAAGAACCACAATCTCGAAGCTTCGTTTCGTCGCCAAAATAGTCGCCAAGATTAGCATGTCAGGGATACAACTTTACGACTTCGTAACAATACAATTATTTAAATATACTTGCTTCATACTTGCAAAGATGGAACTTTGTAATCGATTTTTTTATTCATTTCCTGATGTGATAATGTTTTGAAATTCTGCACACGTGTGTTCTCGATAACAATATAAAATTTTAACATTTTCAGAAACATAATTATCCGTATATAGATTGATTTAATTAAATTTTTAATCCCTACCAGCCATCTGGTATTGCATTTGAGAAAAAGTTAACTTCAAGAATCGATACCACTTATAATAATAAATTACAAATAAAATACTAAAAAGTAGAAAATAATCAAAATTTTAAAAATTCTAACTGTTAGTGCACTACTAAAAATGAATTTTAAAAACTGTTTGTATTAAATATGTTTTAATTTATTTCTTTTATTACCAAGTCCTTTCTTTGCTATTTGCCAGAAAAATAAATACCATTACTTCATCACAGTCCTGATTCATTTGTAACCAGTGACAAAGTACCTCGTTATACGACACAAAAGCTTCGGTAATACGTCGTTTCCCCATTCTAAAATTCGCAAATTTTCTGATTCAATCAGTATTTCTCCGTTCCTAATATTTTAAGATTTTTAAAAATTAAGATTAAGATTTTGTTAACTAAACACCTGCCTACATGCACATAAATCATATAAAATAAAAAATGTATAATTATCAAAAGTAAATATGTAGCAAGTATGCAATTAAGGGGGGATTCTTCTCACTTTTTTGGTGAACGTTTAATTTTAAAATTTAATTACTTTTTCCATACTGCGTGATTACATATTAGTATTATTTTAAGAAAAATTTAAAGTCAATACTTTAAAAAGAATTTCCGTTAGTAGCATTAAATTTGGAATAACATAACATAAAACCACCAACTGTCCCAGTGCCTAGAGTCCTTATGGCTCTTTATAATCGGTTTGAATGGGCAGGATATGGAAGCTTACTGAGACCACCAAGCAACAATGCCGAAAAGAAAGGAATGGTAACATGAGGAATACAATGCAAGGTCAGGATCTTTGATGTATAATGTATGAGATAGATTACAAACATAATTGGGAAAACTGTTAAAGAACAAGAACGTGGTAAAATAGCTAAAGTATGAAAATTTTCATGGAAAGTGGTAAAACATATGAAACTATTATACAAGAAGGAAAAAAAATTTAAATACTGGAATACATGAACAAATATTTACAAATATATACAACACAGCGAAACATATTGAACTGTAGATTTCTGTGGTACTTTCAAAACACACATCACTTCGGAGAACTGTTAAAGTTACGGGGGATTTGAAGCACTTCACTGAGCTGTGAGAAAATAAAACATCCGCGAACATACGACGATTCAGTAATTTGAAAGCATTGTGCACTGGATGATGCAGTGATGATGGCGTTGAATTGACATTGACGAGACCTGCCTGAAGTAATCTTAATCTGGAATAAAACGCTGACCGATGGTGTGCATGAATCTGATAATATTGAAGATTTTATTCCCGGAAAAATTTGTAATAACAAAGTTGTTTTGTGAAATTTCGATTGCAAGTCTTTTCATTTATACGCCATTTTACGATAGTCCCTTGAAAAATGTATAAACGGTAATTTACTGTATATTATTTTTAGATTCAAAGCCTGCTGCTGTACTACAGTTAGCTACACATCTCATGCATTGTTTTTTCTAATGTCATTAGCAACTTATGAAACATTTGTTGCACAATTTTAAAGTAATACTTAACCGAAAATCGATTCAAATTTAACGGAATATGTAATAAAAATTAAATTTTATAAGGAACTAAAAGGAATATCTAGGCTAATAAAATTAATTAAATAATTTTCATAAAGAAAAGAAGAAAAAAAACAATATGAGATTTCATTACATAAAAAGTCAAAATTGTAATATGGTGATTATATCATTATTAAAGCCATTTTCACTCTCAGTATTCAAGAATTATTGATCATATCTACCCAAAGAAAATTAGTTAACTTCCTAATTTCTTTCTGAATCTTTCACAAATTCAAATAATATGGACAGGTTAAGAAAAATATCTTTTCATATTAAATACTGATGGAAAATTCTCAGCGAGATTTTCATCATGCCAAATTACAAACATTCATCAAAAATTCATACAAGTGACAGAGAAACAATCAAATTAGAAAACCAAAGATGTTAAATAAATATTTCTCATCCTATTGCTAAAATTATTCATTTCACCTAAAAATATATAAAGAATATAAATGCAAGAATACATCAGAAGGAAAATTCTGAAACTGAAATGTGTTTTCATAAACTCAAACTATTTTTCCAGTAAAAGAATAATATATCTTCGAAATCAAGCTCAGTGAAACAGTAGAAAGTCTTCGAAATTCCTACCTGTGAGTCAGAAACTTTAGTAATTTCGAAAAGTTAATACAACAAATTGCAAACATCTCGATGAAATAAAACAAGAGAAACTTGATTCGTATTTTCTGTGTTTGAAATATCTCCAGAGACGCTCAACTTGTTAGGCAAAGAGCTTTTCCTCTGATGCTCAAGTTTAACGACTTTTAGAGGAAAGCACTGAAAGGAAATGTTTTGGGTCATCGGTTGTCTTTGAGCGAAATTGTTATTCTATCTAAAAAGTCTAAAAATGGTGCAGAAAATCAAAATATTTAATTTTTTTAATGCCTTCGATGCAGTCAGAAAAGAATGAGTCAATGAAAGCCTAACATGATGATTTGACTTTTCTCTCAAAAATATTATTTCGCCCAAAACAGATTATTTTAATTTTTCTATGGAAAAAAACTCAAAATCTCAAAGAATATAACGTTTCTACTATTTACATTAACTAGATTACCTGATGTTTCGCTAAGCAAACATAAAATGTTTGAAAGAACTATTGCAGATATTTTATGACTCGTTATTTTAATTGGCAAGGCTTTCTGGATAAGTTACTTTTTCAGTACAACAACTTTCTCTGTAACGTATCTCTTGAAATGAATAGGGGTATAGTTTGACTTTTAAATTCTGTTATTGTTGACTCTCGAAAATGCTCTATATAACGATCGAGTATACCTGGATAAAACTTGGACAAGCATTGCAGCTACGCTAATGCCTCTTATGTTTGTTCAGAATTTGAAGATTGGACTTCCTGAAGAAATAAATAAAATACCTCAAATTCTCATCGATATCGAAGTCATTAAAATTATTTTTATGAAAAATTCACTTTTTTTTCAAAAATGCTAGAATTAAGAAAAGTTTCTCAAACATCTTTTGGTCCGAATTCTAAATAACAGTTGCAATTTTCAATCTAATGAGAAGAAATTGAAATAGAGTAAAACCTCGGTTAACCTAACTCGGATTAACAGAAACCCGGTTTATGCGAAATGACTCCAATCCAAAAAGCGCGTACTGTAGTACTGCATGGAAATAATCGCGAAGGCAAGACTTTTTTGTTAGGATATCCCCACTTTTTTCTTTTAAGCCTTCCTAAGAAGGTCAGTGACAAATTTTAGAATGCTAAAATTAAAATAAATTAATGGGTATTAACAATATTAATTACGATATTATTTACCTATTTCTGTCAGACTCATTGCGCCCGACGGAGGATAAACTTTAATAAAGAGCATAAGTGTAGCCTACAAAGAGAGTTTTGAATTCGTTTTACATTTCAGAATTACATACTGCAATCAGACACAAAATAGCAATACATTTTCATGGCTTAACCGAAAAAATCGTTATCCGATACGTGTCTCCCCTCTTTAGTTCGGTTAACCGGGGTTCTACTGCATGTTCAAGCAATTTTGTCTGCTATCTCAAAAATGGAAATACCAAAACTAGTTCCACCAAAATGAATACTTCTTTATATCTGAACTAATCAAGGAAAGGAAGTTCTATTCCCAACTTTATAAACAAAGATTGAACCCATATTTGTTTAAGCCATCGTGGTACAAAATATAAACAAACCCGTAAGGCGGACTACGTGATTGGAATTGATTAATTGACTCTCTGTATGAGGCATCCGAGAAAATAATTAATGGCGATTTCTTTAGAGGAGTGAAAGAGTTGTTTAATGAAATACGTTGTATTTTTATTAAAAATCGCACGATGTAGGAGGAATAAACCAATAAAGTTACCAAATCTTTAGTGTGTGCAGTAATTTTACATATATTTGCATATATTACATACAAGCACTACAAGTATCGTAGATTTCGAATTATGCTACCTATAAACCCCACCTAATGTTATAAAGCAAGGGAAAAATGGTTTCAGCGGAATAATGTTTGTCCAAAATGCATATTTTCTATTCAAGTAAACTGGCATTCGTTGAGAGTAATTGATAAAATTAAGTCAAAATTAGGACAAAGGTGAATAGGGGAAACTTGCCGAATAATTTATTGTTCTAATTGCTTCAGTAAGAAAAACTTTTAAAAACTACTTTAAGTATTTTCATAATATGGTAGGCAGTGACTAACATCGAAATTAGATTGGCTTGGCATACGCTGTATTACTTAATACCATCGAATAGACTCAATTTGTATTCTCATAATACACGTCAAATGTGTCGTCGCAATGTAATTTTAAAAAGTCTTCATTCCCTTACAAGAGGCAAAGCGTTAAGATACTGCGCAGTTATATACTGAATCGCAAACTCCGTTGCGTTTATCATGTGATTGCCTCGCCGCGTGAACTGACCTCATTGAATTCAGCGTATCATTAAAATTTGTCAACATAATGAGATTCTTTGGTTTCTCTAAAACAACATTTTCTAATTCAATTAAGAAGAAAACAAAAATTATATAGGTTTAATCAACCGGAAACAGCATGCAATCGTTTGTTTCGGTCGTAAAATTATGACTAAATATTAATTGGAAACAATTATTATATAGACTTTAGGAAACATTTGTGTAGGGTTTTTGTTTCAAAAGTGCTGAAGTTCAATAGCCATGTTGTTCAGAAAGCTGTTTCTAAATAAGTTCTCAATACTAGCTATCATTTTAACCCTTAATGTCACGGTGTTGCATATCTGCAACAAACCCAAAAGGCGCTGTCTTTTCCACAGTAAGATCTTCAAGTCGATTTCAATGGTTGTTGCATTACTGCCACGTTGTAGTTAACACAGTATGCTCATATATTCCCCAACATATGGTGATACTGAGGTGGTTTTTAAAAACAAAGTTTCAGTTGACACTTAAACATTTTCATAAGGTTGCTCCAGAAACTTCTGGAGAATTTAGTGAAGTTAAAAAGATTGGGAACATCCATTTATGAGAAATGTGGTGAAGGTCTTTGTTAGAACAAAACCATCAACTGTTTCAATCACTGAAATTTTGAATATTTGATGCCATTTTGCATTGTTACAAAAATGGGGAAAAAAACTTTTTTGTCAATAAATTTTTATTTTAACTTGGTAATTTTTTAAAATTATTTTTTCAACATTTACAACGATGTATTCTAACGTCTGAGTCATTTTTTTCAAATCGGAGTTGTTGTCATAAAGGGTTAAAAGTAAATCAAAATATAGCATCTGGGAAAAGATCCAGGTAACACAGCCTGGCACAAAAAGAAAAATGGCTAGACTTGTTTTCCCATTTGTGAAACTTTATACATGTCTGTGTTAATTTTGTCACTAAATACTTTGACTATTTTATAGATAAAGATTCATCTCTTATTTATGTAAGTCAAAGTCGTACGAAATATAAAAGCCCATAAGAGATATACTTAGATTTATAAGTTTACTAGCAGTACGCACATGGCGTTGCCCGTCGAATCAGGACTTTAACAAAATGAAAAAAAAAACGCCCACAATGACATGAAAAATTTTTGAAAACAAAATCAAAAGATACACATTTTTTGATTTTCCTGCTTATTTTTTTTCCGCGCTACAGTACAGAGTACGTTAATCCAAAACAATATTACAAAATTGGAACGTGAAAATGATTATTATACAACAAGCAAAATATAAATCAAATCCAAAAATAATAATCGAAGTAATTCATTCAGGTGAAGGTCATGACGTACCTTGCGCGTCCGCCAATCAAAATTGGCATCAACGTTCCGAAGAAGTGCCGCGCGAGGAACTCGATCGAGAAAAATAACTCTCAACGGCCCAGAAAAAAATTAATTTAAAAAAAAAACGGAAGAAGATATTTTAACCGTTCTTGTTTTAAATCCGATAGAACCGTTCTAGTTATAAGCTGAAAAAAATTGAAAATAATAGTGTTATTAGAAAGTTGGATGCAACAAATTTAAAAACAAAACTAACATTTAGATGATAAAACTAACTATTTTTTAAAAAATTCTCAAAATTCAGTAAATTACGTTAGAAATTCAAAACTAACTTCATTAGAACGGAAATCGCGTGCTCTTTCCGATGGTCTATCCATTTTTGGCGTACAATTATTTGAAACCATTCTATTGAGAAATTAGTGCGAAAAATCAACCAAAACAACACAAAACATTAAATAAAAAAATTTATAGATTAAAATTTAAAATTTCGGCTTCGAGGTGCATTCAGTCACCATTACGACTACCTGTGTGCCAAATTTCATGGCTGTAAGTGCGATAGATTCGTCTGGACATCGCAGACAAACACACACACACAACACACACACACGCACACAAACATTGCTTTTTATAAGTATAGATTATTGTTAAAACAAATTCTACCTTATTTATCTCGTAATTAAAATATGAAGTCTGTTGTTAAAATCTATTTCCTAAGAATAATTCAATTATGTTTTCAATGGAAAATTTTATTTTATTCAAAAATACGAGAATTCAAACCCAATCTTTTCAAAATTCAGTTTTGGTGCAATTTCCCAACGTTAATCGTCCATTTTATTGCAATAAAAATAAAACAGATCACAAATATAGCATATAAAAATATATGCAGACAATTCTGCCAACCACACCCAAAATGAAACACCAAGATGTATTTTTCCATCTGCAAAAAACTTTTATATCTGTGCTGCGCCAATGAGAGGACGTTCCTTTTCTCTACTTTATAAATAAAGATTTATTCCGTATTTATTTAAGTCTACGTGGCACGAAATATAAATAAGCCCATAAGTGGCAGACTACGTGATTGGAATTGATTAATTGACTCTTCGTGTGAAGTATCAAACAGAATGATTAATGGCTATTTCTTTGGAGGAGTGAAAGAGTTGTTAATGAAACACATTTTATTTAGTAAAAATAGCACGCATTGAGGGAAATAAACCAATAAAGTTACCATATCTGCAGGGTGTGGAGTAGTTTTACATATATTTGCACTATACAAGGATCGCAGATTGCTAATTACTCTGCTTATAAACTCGAATTGATGTAATAATACGAAAAATGGTTTCAGTGGAAGAAAGTTTGTCCTAAATGCATATATTTTCTTCTAGTAAATTGGCACTCGTTGACAGTAAGTGACGAAAGAAGAAAAAAGGTGAAAAGTGGAGAAAGGTGTATAATTTATTGTTTTCTCTCTCTCTCTCTAACTTCTTTACTAAGAAAAAGTTTTACACATATTTGAAGTCCCCTTTTAGTACGGTATTAATTTTCTAACATGGAAATTAGAGCAACTCAGCATGAATTAATACGACCTATAAAAGGACTTGAAAGGACTGTATGTGATAAAAACGATATTCAAACGCTAGTTTCTTAAAATTTATGATTAATCTTTATTTTTGTCGTTGTTATTTAATGCGCAAGGTTACTAGAACAGATGAAAAGTTAAAACAATAGAAAAATGTTTTTAATAGCATTCAATACAGATATATAACAGCAAGAAAAATATTTTTTTTTACAAAATTATTGTTGTAATCGTGAAATATACTATTGTTCTGACTGCATTGCTAATAAGTCATTTTCAGATTATTTTCATTTCCTTAATGTTATTAAGAAAATGCATTAATTAATTCGGATGAACTTGGGATTGGACATGGACAATAGTGTTTAAAATCAAATCGCTATTTGACTAAATTGTCACACTTGGTACTAAGACTTTTTCTTTCTTAATTTACGAATATTTTCATTTCAAATATTAGACATAGTATTTTTTCCTTTGAAATAAAATATAGGAAAAAAGAAAATTCCAAATTATTTTCTATTTAACGAAATATGCAGAGTGATTTTTAAGTTACCGAAGAAACTTTAAAGGTATATCAGGCATACAGAAACAAGTCATTTTTACAATAGAACATGGGACACCAAACGAAAGAGACGACCTCTATCCCATATTCTGTTGTAAGAATGACTTGTATCTGTATGTCTAACATACTCGTAAAGTTTTTCCCATAATTTTCGAATAACCCTGAGTGCTTTATAAATGTTGTGTTGCAGCATATCTATATAATATCCAGGCGTGATCTCTAACGCTCAGGAATGTGGGTGTGGATTTCACACCCGCAGCGCGCGCTTTCTTCTTTAACAGCTCGCCCAGAAGAACAGAGAAGGGGTTTCTTTTCTTAGAATTCGGAGCAGGAGATCAGGGGTTTCTTAGAATTCGGAGCGGTTTTTGAGAGGGGAAATGATTCTCCCTTATCTTTGAATGAGAAAGCTTTCAAGTATTTTGAGATCTCCATCATGCGGAACTAAATAGAAGTTATACTAGAATTAATTTTTCCACTTTTGGGAAATCGTTTTGTTTAATTATGATGTATCGTTCGTTTCCTTTCTTTTTATTTAATTCATGCAAGTAGAACTATTTAGAATAGTTTAGTTTTTGGTAAAAGCTTTCGTTCTTTTTCGTACTTAATTTTCATTCATCAATTTATAATTTTTTTATTTTGTATTTCTGTTAGTGGATTTTGCATTATTTTTACTCGGGCAAAATGAAAGTTATTGTCAATTGATTCATCAGTTCAGTTTTTCATGCTTTTATTAAATTTTTTAAGCACTCTGGAAATATGCATGAGATTTTCTTCAACAACTTTCGTTAGTAAATGTGTGAATATCAGATCTGAGATAATTGTTGGCAAGCGAAAAGCCCGTCTTAGACGGGCACAAATCTTCTGGACTTCTGTATAATTTTTGTTATACAAAATCGCTGTGCCTTATATGCTACACTACACGTTGAAATCATTGTTGTAACTCTATGCTCAAAGAAAACTTGAGTGGAAAACGCGGAAAATTGCGAGGTGGATGATTGAGCTTATTTAAATAATCCTAAGCATGGTTCTAATGCATTTAAAAGAAATCAATAAATTTCAACAGAATTCAATTCCGAACCCCAATAATCGACGTTCTGTGGAATAAAATAATACAGGAAAACACGGATCTGGGTATTACTAAATGCCAGAAGTTTTTTAGTAAATCAGACACGCTGATCACAAAAATGGCATTTGTTTTTGTTTTTTTTCATTGACCACAGACTTTTCACAAGTCAAAAAGGGCGTGTGTAGCTATTTAATAAAATCAATGTAAAATATTATCGAATAAAATACGTTATTAAAATTTGACATTAATTTCTGTTTAAAATGGCAATAATAACTATAAAATACAAAACTACACTAAAAGAAGTAAAATTATAAAATATAATTGTTCTTGTACTCAAGCCCAGGAACTAAAATTTTCACAAAGCGAGTTAATCAGTTTGCGCAATTTAAATCTTTCAAAATAAAGTGCTCAAGTTTCAGGATCGCGACTTAAAAATTTATTTGCTACAGAGACATTTTCTTGGTACAAAAATTGAGAAAAGAATTTACTATATATTTTCCTGAAGAAGAATCACTTCTATACTTATTATATAGATATTCTTGGACTTATAGCTAATTTATCTTCTTCACTGAGTATGATCTATGTCAGTGCAGAATACTGATTCTAACAAGAGAAGTTTAAAAGGTGTCTTTCTGCATAATGTTAACGTTCTTGCTTCCATTAGCCTCATTCAGTAATTTCAAAATAATCATAACAGAACTTTGATTTTCTCCTCAATGGAACAAAATATCAAGAATTTAAATGACAAATTTGTGGGGATTTTAAAACTTTAACCATTCTATTAGGCCAGCAAAGGTGGCCATAGAGAAATTTCCTGTTTCCTATGAGGGGATAGCAGATCTAAAAACCAACACTGGAAAAGGATAGAATAGGCTCTAAGAAAAAAATTAAACCAGGATCAATGAATATAATTCGGCAGAACTTACTGTATCCAAAACAACTCCTCTTACCAGCCTTGCGCATAAAATAAGGACTTAAAGCTTTGGACAACAATGGTGATTGCTTTGGAAATTAATTGATATTTTTCGACATTCAGCAGAAGGTAAGATCAAAGAAGGTGTGTTTTCCGGCTCAGCTATGAGATGGTTTATGAAGGATCATAAATTTGAGGGTGAAATGAAATTGATAGAGAAAAAGCATGGGTTATTTTCAACGTCATCACTCTTAACCTTGCTGTTCTGTTTGGGTCTATTTGACCCGAAACGAATTTCAACTTCTTATAAAAAACGAAAGTATAAAGATATTTTACGGACATTTCGTGGCTTTGTTAGTAAGGGTGATATGTTATTTCTCTGAAAAGCATTTTCCTTTATTTATATATTTTCTGCTTTTTAAAATTGTATTAATGTATCATTCGGGTCAATATTTTTCGTGCGCAAGAGTTGTTTTTTACTTTCTCGTATACAAAGAGAAAGTATTGTAATCGTCAAAAAATTCGAACTCGAGATTTTGACGAATCTCTACGTTTTAGACCTCCCTGAGTCCGAAAAACACAATTTTGGAATTATGCCTGGGTGTCTGTATGTCTGTGAACACGATAACTCGAAAACTATGAGAGCTACGGGGATGAAATTTGGTATGTGGTCTTTAAACATAATTTGTAGGTTTCTTTCAAATTTTGGACAAAATCCGTCAACGGGAAGTCTGTCTGTATGTATGTCCGAAGTCATGTGAACACTATAACTCAAAAACTTGAATAGCTAGATGGATAAAATTTGGTACACAGTTTTATCGTCATGAATGTAGGTCCGTATAAAATTTTGGGCCAAATCCGTCAAAGAGTTAACTGTCTATCGGTCTGTATAATTTACCATTGAAACCAATCCGCTATCTCCACACGCATGCGTACGGAAGCAATCGTCTGTGCTCGCGAAAGGAGCGATTACGTCAGTTTGTTCTTGAGACGGCAAGAGTGAAAGCTAGCAGTGTGCGATAGATGCGTTTTAATCGGTACGCATCTCTTTGAATTCTTTACCTATATATTTTTCAATCACTATAATGAAAAACTTTCTGATAGTCATTGGATTCTGGATAACAGTAGGTTCGAATTTTTTTAGCCACGCGGGGGAAGGAGAAACGGGACCTTTTGGGGGAAGTATACGAGAAAGTTTAGGGGAGAACACTCCCGCTGGTTTTGTGTGTGTGTGTGTTTTTGTAGTTCCAAATGTGCAGACATTTTCTTTTTCTATTATTTGCAGCAATTAATGACAGTTGTATGTAGCGTAGTTACTTTTTTCCGTCCCAAACACTGTTTCCAGCATATGATACAATTTTTTGCAAATCTCTGTACATGTCAAAGCCAGATTTACAAGCAAGATTAGTAAACGAACTGTCTAACCACTTTTTCAGTTTTTTTAATTGCTTTTAATTCCATTTATATTTTTATCATTATTTGTATTGGCATTTTTAAATTTTATTAACTCTCATTTTTTTGTGTTGCTTTTATATTATTTTGTGTTTAAATTTGTGTTTTATTTTTTATTCAAAATATTTGTTTCTTTTTTCCTCATTAGTATTTTTGTATTTGCATACCTTCCATTAATCTCATATGCATATGTATTTAATTTCAAATCCTATTTTACACTTTCTTTCCCATTCAACTGAACAAGGATCATAATTATTCTGGATGCAGCGGTTTGGAGCGATGCTCTGTTCTGTCAAACTTAATACATATTTGAGCATCGAATGACTAGAAAACAATCGTTCATATCAATTTCGCTTTATTTACCGGAGATCAAATTAGAATATTATTTCGCAGTTGTTGGACATTTTTTCTCAATTCTGGTCAGTTATAGCTTCCCCATATTTTAAGAAGTTTAAGAGACTATTATCTATTTATTTTGTCCTATACGCAACGTAGGATTTAATAAAAGTATCTCCAATCTTTCCAAACATTTTACACCGCCACTTCAGAGATTTTCTCACGAAGTATCATCTGGAAGCATACTGATCTAATCGATCAACACCTCTAGTGGATTTTACATAACAGTATTGAGTTTCTGAGAGAACGAAACAGCAGTCCAAACTCGCCAATGTATCTTTCCGTATTGGTTATGGTTGCCTTCACTAATAGTACTCGACTCTTTTAAATTTTCCCATAGAAATGGTCTTTGGGCTATCGTATAGTAAATTATTGCTTACACTTTGAAGATTTATCGTTTTTCACCTCCTTCAAACTGAATGTAAAGCAAGCAATTCATTTGGACTTTATTGCATCCATTTTTTCCAACACTGTTTTTTTTCCACCCATTCAAGTCGAAAAATCGGGCACTTCCATTCATCTGAAGTTCCAAAGTGCGCTGGCAGTACGGGAGAGCGATCTTCTTTCCTCCCTCTTTAGATGATCTTCGATCCCACTATTCATTCCCCCACTCCTCGGATTTCAGATTTGCTACCCTCGTAGAAGGGTGTCGATCTACTCAGTCGTTTGAAGTGCCGACTAGCCTCGCAAAGGGTCTCGCCAAAGAATCGGCGCACGAACTGCCGGAGTTTGGTTTAGTTGGAAATCCGACTTTTCAAAGCCGCTATGCTATTTTCCATAGGTTTTCAACCTTGACAATTGTTTTCTCCTTCTCGTGTTCCGAAATTTCCATTTTGGAAGAGATATGAATGGCCCGCTTAAAAGCTGATGGATATATTCATCGACCGGCATCGGAATTAGTAACATAAAATTTAATGATTCCAAGACTGCTTTACCTTTTTTAATTCCCCACTTTAAGTTCTTCCAGAAAATCAAGAGACAATCAAGAGTTGCTTCACGAATCCATGAAGTCTTGAAAAATTCAAAGAGAAAGTCACACCAATGTACCTTACGTTTTGATTTTTAACTTTAAAGTCAGTTTGAAAGCAATCCAATGAGGACAATTTTGGAGCGAACCTCGTGTTTCTGAACAGTAATTAGATGAGGATCCGTATGCTTCACATATAATCGACTATTTCGAGCCACTTTCGTGTCTTTTTAGATCTCACTAATAGTAATGCTTCCACTTTTGAAATGAAATTTGTTTTGTGTATATCGCGTCCAGGTTACTTTTTTTAAAGTGGTGTTCATGGATCAATCAAACCATTTCTTGGTTCAAAATATTCTTGTATATCCGTGTATAAGTTTTGTTTGTAAGAAGTCTGTAGAAACATGCTTTGTAAAGAATATTGAAAATAATCGTATCAAATACTGATTGCGTATGAAATGAGTAATTTGAGCATTAAATTAAATGCTATTTCTTCTATTGGGAATTTTTATGACGTATGTATCAAGAAGCCTCAGAATATCACCATTCAGCTTATTTCCATCTTAAAATCATTTTCCTTACTTTCATTGGTTCAGAATAGTAATTTTTCTAGTTTCGACAGTGCTTACAATTACATTTTCAGAAGTAACTGCCAATGTTCTTATATGAATCTCTTGGCACATCATACTGTAAAAGAACTTTTTTAAAAAATCCAGAATCACTTGATAAAATAATAAAGATCCGGAACTCAACTCTACTCTATTATTTGCTAATAAAAAATACCTCAGTAATTTATTTAAAAATAAAAATCTTTCAAATTTATAGGTTTGGGAAATTCGTGCAGCTATATAAATGAAAATTACATTATAATTTAGGATTTTATGCTATTATATTCTTTCAGATGTTTTAGAGATTTCCTTTCATACTTTTCTTTTTTAATATTTTTCCTTAGAAGTCAATTAACTGTTTCTGGCAGATCATATGCGTCTTAAATTTAAAGCTTTAGAGGATGCAACTGTCAGTTAGCACTACGAAATCATGTTAGTAATAAATACTTATAACTATAACTGATATTTTTTATGCAATAAAAATTGTAAAAAATGTATTTTTCTGACTCCAAGCTTCCAACGTTTGTTAAACAAAGGTAGCATTGTGCTATGCACTAATTTGTATTGTAAAACTTCATTAACCCGCAGTCTCTTTCTTGCAGGCTGTAGAAAAGGTGTACCAGCAAACTTTTAACCTTTGCTAACGGGCTGGTACAAGTGTTGTACCAATACGCGATTATGATTTAACTCCCCCATTAAAGTAATATGTGTGTTCTAATCACCCAATGTATGATGGATAGATCGACTGCTTACTTTCATTTCAACATAACTCACCTAATATTAAATGCAGATGATTTAAATTAGGAAAATTATTACTTCGTTATAATGAACAACTTTTGTACCTATCTGTACGATAGGCATTCGCTTTAAACAATAATTTAATTCCTCCATTCTATGCTGCTGATTACTCCCATATGTCTACCCATTAACTGTCCCAATACAATTAAATACAAATATACTAATTTAACTTTTTCTGCTCCGATCTCGTCCAAGGTACTGCAATACTCAATTGCTCTTGTATAAGGATTACATGCATTTTATTAATCTTTACCTAGACAGAAAGGAATCTATCTCTGACTTCCGGCTTGCCGAGAGAAATTTTAAAAATTATCAAGATTTTCTTTTAAGACGGAAATCATAGGGGAGAAGAGAAATTTTTTTTCAAATCATAAGAAACCTACTTTTAACCCTTAACCTTTTTTCCAAATCATAAGAAAATAAGAGTCGGAGCAATTTAGTTGCCTGGAAGATTACCTATTCTTGCCTATCTCCATTAGCAATAAATCTATCCATCATGCATGCTATACTTAATGAGGATAGGAGTATAGTATAGAAGAGTAATAGGCAGATTTCATATTCAAATGATCAAAGCCGCGAAGAGATTGAAATGCTAATGTCTTAATTATACAACATTTGTAACTGACAGCTACGGTTCCGTCGCCAAATTCGAAACTTTTTCGCCAACCGTTAAAGTGGTCGCAAACCGCTAAGTTTTAACTGTGTGAAATCTAATACTGAAGTTATCGTGAGAAAAAATTCAAGCTTAGCGGCAGTACCTTTTTTTAAGTCGAACTAAGAAAAGAAATCTGTTGTAAGCAAGAAAACGCCTGTACCGCTAGAAAAGGAAAAGGTTGAATGACATATCGTGTTTTATCGTTGAGTCTGGAATATTATTTTGTTGTTTTTTTTTGAACCTGTGATCAAAGTTTTTGGACTAATAGTGTAAATTTTAATGCTACGTGAAATTTCAGAGAAGCTTGATTTAAGAACCTTATTATTCGCACAAAATTTGTATCAAATTTACTTTTAACACAAAAGCAATTTTAACAATAATATTACAGTGCATAACTGAGACGTACCTATTAGTCAAGCTATTATGCATTTTAATGTAAAATGAGTAAATATGCTTATTTTTTTAAAACAAAATAGTTTTCTTTTCAAAAATAGAGCTGAGTTTGCCAAGTTGACCCAAAATGCATTTATCTTGATACAACAGTTAAAATAATAAACGGACAGTATACTGGAAGAGGAAGTTAAAGTAATATATTTTATATATTCTGAGAGAAGTACTAAATATAGGGAAATAATTATTTTAATCTTTGATTTACTGAGACAACGATTATCAAGGAGTTTAACAAAAACTATTATCAAAATAAATATCGTGTGAACTTTGACTGCTTAGTTAATCTAATCATTACCTGCAAACATTTACATAGCTGTTTATACTTTCATATAGCCTTAATATATCAAATAACGCACCGTACACAAAGCAGTAAGTTTATAAAAATAAAAAATATATTTTTCTTGAAACAAAACCTACTTTCTTATTCATTGAAAGGCTTCTAAAATATTGAATCTGAGGATGAAGATAAATTTATTTCAAAGAACCGTTTGTCAAGGTTCGTATTCAAAGTATTTTTTTCCTCCACAAATATTTCTAGCTCTGAATCGAATGACAGGTAAAAAAAGAAGAAAACAGAAAGGAAGTTCCAGTCCCAGTAAAGAATAGCTGCCTAACTCAGAACAATCTTTTAATTTTTTTTCTTTCTGAAATAAATATGTCTGATATTGCATACTTCAGATCAAAATAATAAAACATCATCGAGACAAGAATCACTAATACATTATGCAAATTCAAGTACCATCCAATCAATCCCTAATTCAATAAGAGGATCTCTGTCTATGTCACAAAAGAATGGGACATTTCCTTAGTACTCCTTTACATCCACTAGTTTCGATTGTTTCATAAATAAATTAATTTCAAAAGTGGGCTTACTGTTTTATAATTAATATAGATAATAAATAATTCTTTCAATGTGACATTGCTGTCTAAGAAAAATTAAATACATGTCAAACATTTGTATTTCAAGTATCCAGATATTTTTCAAAGTGCAGCTGTCTTGGAGCCCCAAGGCCTCGAGATTTTTTTCTTTTGCGGTACCTTCAAAATAATTTAATTTTATTCTTTCATTTAATGAACAAAGGCCGTTCGCTCGAACTTATTCAAATTAAAACTAATTATCGTTTAAATTTTTGAACATTATTCAAACAACATTTCTAATTAATTGCTTCCTGCAGGTTTTATATTATGTTGTTTTATAATCTAAAAAAGATATGTTTCTTTTAAACTTTAAATTTGCATTTAATTGTACGCCATACACTGAAAGCAACTTTATTGAAAATGATCCGCAATTAAATATTTTGCTATTTCAGTTTGCCAAAATTTGCTACTTAAAACTGCTTATATAGAGATTAAATTAAAAATAATATAAAAAATATCTGGTTTTGGAAGTTGAGAAAGGGAAGGAAGGGGGCAAGGCTTGAATTGCCGAAGGGCCCGCTAGAGAGCTTAATCCAGCCCTAATTGCGCTCAAAGTAATTTTATACGTTTTTGCTTAGTTTAGCCATGAACAGTCATTTATACCATGCAATTCTTTCTCTAACAAATGATCCCGTAAACAACATTCACTTGAAGTTGAATTGAATAATGAACGAATAGGAGATAAGTTCCCTATATGACGACCCAAATATTTAATAAATTTGATAATAGTATTTAATAAAACTGATAAAGATAAAATTTAGTGACGGTTCAAATACGGCAACTGACCCCTATTTAAATATTGTATCAAGTATCCAAATATATCATTTGCTTTTTACATCTTTAATGTGTGCATTCTTATTTTAATTTTTAAGTAATTTTTATGTAGTATTTACTTTTGAAATATATCAGTAATTTTCTCAGATTTTTACGCATAATTTACGGACATAAGCAAGAAAAGTGTAGTTTTTTATTTAATATCTGATGTACTATTTTAATAACATACAAATTTGACTAACACTTAAAATATCAAATTTGGAATTTTCTGGTGGCTGGAGTACCTGGAAAAAATATAAAATTATATCATTCATAGAAATATTATCATCTTTTCTTCGAGAGAGGTAAAAAGGGATATTAGCTTTCCAAAGTGCAACATCAATACTCAATTCTAAGTACATACATTATGCTTATTTTTAATTTTAAACGTTATTCAGATCATCTTAAATTTTTCGCAGCATAGTCCAGTCAAAAAGCATGAACTTTAACTAATCAATAATATTCCGAATATTGCATTTGTTTATATGGCTACACTTAACCTTGATAATAAACTCGTCAAATCTTGAACAATGCAACAAGAGTAGAAAACACTCAAGTGATTGTATACAGATGGAAAAATTCCTATGGCAGTACCATCTACTTCCAGATTTCTAGAACACTGATTAACTTTACAAACCAAATATATTCTTAGTTCCATCCGATCATAGAGCTTACGTTTTTAACTTTCGGTCGGGCGCAATATAAATGCTAACATCTATGAGATTAAAACTTAAAATTTTACGTAGACTTAAGGAAAAGCTTGTGAAACTGAACTATTCGGTCATACAAAACTAGATTTTCGCAATTAAAATAACTTTTTTGTATTTCCTTGCAATTTCAACTAAAAAATGTCCAAAATTCAGGAGAAAGTTGACGTTTGTTTTCTCGTAAGATTCCTTAGCAATGGCAACTGTTGTCGTTGAGAGTCTGAAATAATTCGATATTTTTGAAATAATATATTGTAAATAATGATCAATGTAATTGAATTAGGGGCTGGGACACAAGTGCACGAACCTTTGAAGATATAACAAAGAAATATTGAGAAAAATTCGGGAAATCAAAAATAAAAACGTAATCGGGCGTAACTCCTCTACCAGATTGACGTGCCCCTCACGCACATCAAAACAACACTGGAGAACACTCACGCCACGATACCCTAGTGGTAGGGATCCAGGAAGCTACTAGAGGTTTCACACCTTTCTCGGTAAAACCAGCACTTAGGCACAAAAAATTCTGGGTTTTCATCTCGCAGATTAGATGCGCAGGATGGAAGGTTAAAAGTGATTAATTTTGTTTAGGTTCCTTAAACAAATATTCATACCATACGATTAATAAAGCTATTTAAATCCTTCAAAGTGCAATTTACTTATTTTTTTCAATAAAATGTCTCAATGTTAAAATGTATGTCAATTTTCGCTCTAACTTTCCATCTACGAAAGGAACAAATATCCATTAGTGGACAACTGCTAACTTTCTGAATTTTCTAATTGACACCAACGGAAGAATTCAAGCTTAGTGTGCAGTTTCAGACACAAGGTATCAGGGGATTAATTAAATATACGCAGAAATGTAAAATGAGAAAGCTCTGTGCTTATCTGCTGATAGGTAAGGAGTAAAGTTATAGATGTCAATCAGCCATTGTTGCGACTACTAAAACTACAGTGTGGCCATAAATTATTGAACTCAGTTTCGAAAATTAATTTTTAAAACTCTATAAAGTAGAAAATTAGTTTTTTTTAAATGAAGAATAGTTTAAACAGTTTTTTTTCAGATGAGTATAACATGCCGTTACGGCGCTTTAAATTTACTGCAGCGAGAGAATCCCACTCAAGTATCAAAATGGCTACTGTGCAGTAGCCATTTTGCACGTCTACTGCACGGTAACCACGTGTGGTTCTACGAACGCAAATCAACTGTAACAGTTTAAAGTAACGAAATTCCAAATAAGAACTCCATTAAGCGTTGGTATGAGCAATTAAGGAGTGAAAGTCTCTCCCACTCGTTCAAGAGTGAGGCTGAGACAGTGGTCGTCCAGCACCTTTCCTGTTCCCTTAAATTGCTCAGACTAACGCTTGATGGAGTTCTTACTTGGAGACTGACAATTTCGATACTCTAAGCGTAAACGTACTTGATCTGTTTCAGTTGATTTGCTTTCGTAGAAACAGAGACGTGCGTATGCTGCACGGTAGCCGTTTTGACACATACGTGTAATTCTCCCGCTGCATCAGATTTAGAGCGCCGTAGCAGCACGTTAATTATCTGTAAAAAAACTGCTTAAACTACTCTTTCAATTAAAAAAAACTATGTTGCTACATTACAGGGTTTTTTTAATTAATTTTTGAAATGGGTCCAATAATTTATGACCACCTTATATTTTTTTCCATTGCATAAGATTTAAATTCAAAATAATATATACAATCTCGAGACTATCATGTGTGCGTAAGAAAAAACTATCTTTTCATCGGCGTGTTACCGGCATCTCGCAACATTTTGATCCTCTTGTTGCAGAAGGACATAGCATTTCATACAGATTCTCAGTAATTATTCATGTAATTATTAGCTCAAAATATAGATTCCATATATAACATAGCATTTCGTACAGATTCTCAGTAATTATTCATGTAATTATTAGCTCAAAATATAGATTCCATATAATATCTAATGTACCTCTCTCTATGGACGTCATATGATTGTTCACCTATTTTCAAAATAAAATGCATCTTTCCAGTTGGAGGCCACAAGGCCACATGAGAATTTATAAGCCCAGGCAATATTCCTTACAAAATGCAGGGTACCTCACATCTGAGTGTCACAGTTTCATGATGTCGTAATGCATAGTATATGTTTAGAAGAATTATTGCGCATTCTTTGTTATACAGAATGGTATTGTCTTTATGAAAAATAAAGGTAACCAAAAAGTTATTAACTCAGAGCATTTTTAAGGAAACGCGAAAACCACCTGTTATTGTCAAAATAAGGCAAGATACTGAGTTCCTCAGTAAGGATTGTTACCTCTCTCGGACACAAGTGCACATGTGGCATGTCAGGTGCACGCTCTAAGCTTCCTCCCATTTATCTTTCAAGGCCATTTTTCGTTTCTGTACAATTAGAAAAGGAAGATTTCTTTGTCTCTCGAGGACATCCAACCATATTCTATGAGATTCAAGTCAAGGGAAAATAAAGTCCATGTCATTCGCTTACTGCCTTCATTTTCTAATACCTCGTGCATTCATTTTCTAATACTCTTAGGTTAAGTTGGGTTGGAGTGGGAAATAAGAAAAAACATTGATATCTGTGAGCAGAAATTCTTCACCTAATACACCACGGTAAATGTTGAGCAATGATATAAAGATTTCTCTATGCAACGTCATGATGGAGTATCGCTAGGACGTACCACCTCATTAGCTGGTTACCTCCCGGTGGTTTAATAATAATTGAGATCTTTATTACATTACTGTACCTACGCCAACGAGTTGAAGCGGTATCTTGCCACCGATATAACGATCAGTTTCAGGGGCAATCTGACAATGGTAATGAAATCCTTTTCCTCTTCTCACTGGTCGGTGTTAGAATCACGCACGGTGTTGAAATAGGAGTCTCCAGAAAACAACACTCTGAACCACTGTCAGTAAGTCCCAGTGAAATATTCTCATACGTCAACAAAATTTTTACCAACAATATAGTACTCGTAATGAAATGCATGCAAACAAACTGCACAGTCCAGCCACCATAATTTATTAATATTGATGTTCCGATATATTTCTTTATTTCAAATAATCAGTTGTTATTTTTTCTCTAGAATGCATCTGACCTCAGAGCGCCATTTTCAAGGTCCATATTTCTTTTTTGATCAACAAAATCAAATAGCTCCTGGGCTTCTGAAGTAATAGTGTAAAATAATTAAATAAAATAGGACTCAAAAATCTTAAGCATAAAATTTGATTTTTGTAATAATGGCTGAAAAGAAACTACAATGAGCCGTAATAAACTGAACTGATTCCTAACAAATACAAATACATTTCAAATGGCACTGAATAAGCAAAGAAGAGTAAAAAAAGCATAGCTAACAAATTTTAAGAAAAGTTATAAACTCCATTAGTGTTGCCAGATGGGAAAAGGATTATCTTCTAAATTCTAAATGATATCAATGTTTCCAGGTCCAAGATAAATTTAACCAGTTAATTTCAAACGATTTACTACAAAACCATTTTAAATATTGGCATATTATTTTTAGTTACACAATAATATGTTTTAGTGTCATATTTGTTTTCAATTTAGCTAAATAAAAGCGTTATTTTCAAGTAAAGCCCCCCCCCCCGATGTTTTTAAGTCTTACTCAGATTCCTTTCTTCAGAAATAATATCCTCTCCTCCTTCCTGTTTACACCTGTCAAACGTTCTATGGAAAACTTTGATATCACGAGAAAACTGATATTTTAACATAATTTCTCTGAATCAAAGTTATTAAAAAATTGAGTAGAAACAACATTTAATCACGAGCCTTTTTAAAAATTGTTCCACTTTTCTTGACTTCTCCAAACTGACAGAAAAATATGTTTTCAATAACATAAATGTCAACGCAAAGATTTTATTCTACGACCGCGCATAGAAAAAGAGGCTTCTATTTCAATTATGTATATAGATATTGGGGTAATATGAGGAGGTCTGTGGAAATCGGTCACTCGGCGTCGAACTTTCACCATAAATCAAGGGCGTAGCATAAAACGTCCCTGAGTGTTTCCCTTTTGCTGATTCGAATCGTATAGCAGATGTTGGCATTACTATAACAATCGATCTTTCTTTGGCTCGCAATGGAATACAATTCATTTTACATTCGGGCAGACGTAACCATCAATCAACTGACGTATAATTACCGTTTGCTGGAACGCAAGACAACCAATTGCCCGAACTGCTGTTCGTTTTGGGAATTCTGTCTCCACTGGGAGATATTTCTTTTTCGTTTTGGAAATGGAAACTCTCAGAAGTACTATTTTTAAAACAAGTGAAACATATTTATGGTTTTTGATAGGAATTGCAAATGTATGGGTTTGATCGTAAATGCAAAATAAACGCGGATGTTTTTAAAGTTTGGAAAGAGAAATGTTGTATCAAGATAAACTAAATGTATGTGTTTCTCTTGAATTATAACAAATAATACTCGAAATGGAGCAGCAGTAGTTATAAATTGTTTAAAATGAAAGAAGTATGGCATTAAAATATTCTAAATAATATTTCTGTCAGGGATCTTTTTTATTTTGTTTCTTTATTCTGAAAAATATTGCAGAAATATTCATAGTGAAAGAATTATTTTTATGAAAGGAATGATAAAATATGGTATTTTTCGACTATAAATTTTGAAAAGAATAAAATCAGACATAATGTTTTATTAAAGACAGTTTATACTCAGTACAGAAAACATTTATTTTATCGAGATATTTTTTTTTCTTTTTTTAAGAAATGCTGAAGCAATAAATACCCATTTAAATAATTAAATTACACCTTAATTTGCTTTAAATTTTGTTACTTTATACAAATGCCTCGGTACTTGGATTGCAATTGTTCGCAAATGTCCACTAATTATTTGGCATTAAAAACATAATAACTTCTAAGCAAAAAATTTTAAATATATATATAAATTAAGTGTATAATAAAATAAGTTATAATAAATTAATTTTTATTGAATTAGGAAATAAATTTTGCAGGTTAATATAATCATCCATTTTTTAATATTAAATAGGAGAGGTTGGTTGGTTGGTTGTTTGAGGGTTTTTGGCACAAGGGCCAGTATTTGGCCATGCTGCGCCAAACAAGGTAGTAATTTGTAAAAGGTAATGTGTAAAAAAGTAGTAATATGTAAAAAGGTAGTAAGCGGATGTAAAAACAATCAATAAAAGTCAAATGCAGAAGAAATTAAACTTTCACATGCTTATCTAGCGAGATAAGGTACAAATGAGTGAGGTGTAAAAGAGTTGGAACAAGTTGCTTAAATGTGTGGATAAAATCCAGTGATTTTTAAAAATTCAAAGAGGTAAATGTGAGGGTGACGACCAATCATTGTGGTTAAAGTAGGTGAGCTCGTGTTAAAAAATCGCAAACGATGGATTTTAAAATGTTTGCATTCAATGAGTATGTGTTTCACAGACATAGTACAGCTACAGTGTGGGCAAGTAGGAGCTGGCTCACCCAGCAGAAGATGACGGTGGGTAAATCTGGTATGCCCAATGCGAAGTCTGGTCAGAATTGTGCTCCTTTTACGGTTAACATCCTCTGACCAGTTCTCAATAATGGGTTTAATGCTGTGAAGTTTATTATTTAATTCTTGGTCCCAATGTATCTGCCACTTCATTTGTAAACAGGATTTAATATGTTTCTTGAGATCGCAAACTGGCACGGGTTCATGTGAAAAGTGTGTGGCTGAACGAGCATTACTGTCTGCTTGTTCATTTCCTGCGATTCCTACATGGGATGGAACCCAACAGAAAACTAGAGAGAATCCTTGGGAAATCAACTTTTCGTAGAGATCTAACACTGAAAACACCAATGGATGACTTTTACAATGCAAGGAATTCAACGCCTGCAAGACGCTTAAAGAATCGGTGTATATTGCATATTTACCAATTGGACATTTTAAAATCTGTTTTAAAGCGTGGAAGACAGCTGTAATTTCTGCTGTGAATATTGAGCAGAATGGGAGGAGAGTAAAAGCTGAAACTGATTTAGGAAAAACAACAGCAAATGAAACTCTAGAGGATAATTTTGACCCGTCTGTATAAATAGGGACAAAGTCATGAAATCTAAGTCGATGATCTGCAAAAAGTTGCTGAAAGATTGTGTCAGATGTGTTCAATTTATCGAATGAACCAAATGGGTTCAAATATTTAAATTCGGAGTCTTTCCAAGGAGGTAGGAAACTCGGTTGCAGAGAAATTGGTACTTCATGTAAATTAAAATATTTCATATGATTATGCATTCTTGTGAAAAAGGTTGGCACAGAGGATGGTCTTGCTTGTTGTAAGCGATGTAAAAATGGGCGAAGTTGAAATCCATGGCATGGGTGCCTAGTATTGGATGAGATGCGCAAATAATAGTGTAAGGAGAGCATTTGACGTCTGATTTCCAGAGGAGGTTCATAGCAGTCAACATATAAACTTGAAGTTGGTGATGTTCTAAATGCACCTGAACAAAGCCGTAGTGCAGAATGATGGATAGGATCAAGTTTTTTCAAAACGCTGTTTCGAGCAGAACCATAAATTGCACTACCGTAATCTAGTTTGGAGAGGATAGTGGCTCGATATATACGCTGTAATGAGAGTCTATCAGCTCCCCATGAGGTATTTGAAAGTACTTTTAAAATGTTTAATGCTCTTTCACATCTTTTTCGTAAACATTTTACGTGCGACAGAAATGTGAGTTTACGATCAAAGAGAATGCCCAAAAATCGGACTTGATTTTCAATTTGAATTATTCTACCATCCATTTCAATTTCAGGATCTAAGTGAAGACCCCTTTTGCGACAAAAGTGAACCCCTGAAGACTTGGATGCAGAAAAGTTAAAACCATTAAAATCAGACCAGTGTTTGATTTTCTGAACAGCAGTTTGAAGTTGTTGCTCAATAAAAGAAATATGGTTCCCTGTACATGAAGTGTACAGGTCGTCGACATATAAATGTCCTTTGACAAATGATGGTAGTTGATGTAAAATATTGTTGATTTTGATAATAAATAGAGAGACACTAAGAACACTACCCTGCGGCACGCCTTCCTCTTGGATATAGGAATCCGAGAACTCGAACCCCACTCGTACCCGAAATTTCCGGAGTCTCAGAAAGTTTCGAATAAAAATTGGCAGGTTTCCTCTTAAACCAAAGGCATACAAATAGCTTAGAATCCCGTGTCTCCAAGTGCGATCGTATGCCTTCTCAATATCAAAGAAGATGGCAACTAGGTGTTTTTTCTGAAGAAAAGCAAGACGGATATCGGTTTCCAGACTTAAGAGATTATCAAGTGTGCAGCGGCCTTTCCGAAAACCACTCTGATGTGGGTGAATGATATTATTTGTTTCCAAATAATGTACAAGTCTCCTATTAACCAGTCGCTCAAGTAATTTGCATAGACAACAGGTCAAAGCTATCGGGCGATAATTAAGAGGGTTAGTGGCATCCTTACCCGGTTTTAAAATTGGGATAATTATTGCTTGGTGCCATAAAGTATGAAAAGTTTGCTCTTGCCATATTCTATTGTAAAGACGCAAGATGTTTGTCTGCGATTCAATTGTTAAATGTTTAATTAAAATATAACCAATGTTATCGGGTCCAGGTGCAGAGTTGTGAACTGTAGAAAGGCATGAAATTCTAAAAGGGTGAAACTGTTATTGTAGGGCAGATCAGATTGCGTATTGAAGTTTAGTTTTGTTTTTTCTTCTTTTAATTTGTGAGCCAGGAAATGGTCAGGATAATTTCTACTACTAGAAATCTGAGCCAGAGACGAAGCTATAGTATCTGCAATTTCTTTTGGAGAAGAAATTGTTTGATCATTATGTGTTAAAGTTGAGATAGAATGGGAAGGAACATTCCCACAGGCTTTTTTAACTTTTTGCCATAATTCTTTACTTGAGGTTGACGAAGTGATTGTTGAAATGTATTTTCGCCACGACAGTCTTTGACTCTGCCGCTGTATCCGTCTGGAATCTGCTTTTGATTTCTGAAATTTTATTAGGTTAGCTGTGGTTGGATATCTTCGGAAGGTATTCCAAGCTTTTTGCTGTGCTTTATAAGCTTGTTGGCAGAGATCATTCCACCATGGTTTATATTGGCGTCTCCGAGTACCCTTAGCCAATGGGATGGAAGCATCTGCTGCAGTTTTAATAATACTGATGATATTTTCTAGTGCCTCATCAACTTTGCGATTGTCTATTATGGCAGATGTGATATCAGCCAATGAGCTGAATTTCTGCCAGTCAGCAGCGTTATAGACGTATTTTGGAGAATAATAATGGTTAGCAGAATTGTGTCTATTGTCAGTGATTATCAGAGGGAAATGATCACTATTATGGAGATTGTCATCAACTGTTAGATTTAAAAACGGTAACAGAGCAGGAGTACACAACGCTAGATCTATTGAGTGAAATGTTTGTGTGGGTAAGTGGAAGTGAGTTTTTTCATTATTGTTCAAAAGACAGATATTGTGATCAGCCAGAAGCTGTTCAATTTGCCGACCACGAGAATTTGTTTCAGTTCCCCCCCCAAAGAGGACTATGGCCGTTCAGATCTCCGAGAATAAGAAATGGAGAAGGAAGTTGGGAAATTAAATTATCCAATTCTGTTTGATGGACGGTCTGATGTGGTGGAAGATAGAGGCTGCAAATAGTTATTAGAGATTTTATGTGCATACGAACGGCAACTGCTTGTAAATTTGTGTTGAGATGTAAACAACTAGAGGGTATATCATTTGCAACAGCAAGTGCAACACCACCAGAAGCTCTGGTACTAGAACTGGTATTGTGAAAGATAGAGTAATCTCTAATTTTAACTGTATCATTGTCTCTGATGTACGTTTCTTGTAAGGAAATACATGCAGGTTTGTAACTATTTATGATATCTTTCAGTTCAGAAGACTTGTTGCGAAAACCATGACAGTTCCAGGAAACAAAGGCCATTAAAAAGGTTAAAAAAAGTTTTAAAAAAAAGCCTTAGAGCTTCTTGGTTGAAGATGATGGATCGTCACTATCACTTGTTGACATCTCTTCCTCCGAGTTTGTCATCTTAGAGGAGAGATCACTGGTGGAATCCAATTCTCCATGCTTTTTCCTTGCCGATGGTTTTAAGAAATCCTCTTTCGTTAAAGGTTTAATTTTGTTTTTCTTCTTCACTTCTAAAACAGTGACTTTTTTAGTCAGTTTTGGTTTCTTCGAAAGTTTTAGTACAGATTTAGAAGATTTGTCCTGTGTTAATTGAGATGCAGATAGAGTCATAGCAGACGAATCTGATTTTTTTGCATTAGGGAAACTTTGTATCAGATTATTACTGACTTTGCCAGGTTTAAGTTTAGTTAAAGGCGGAACGATAACTTTAGTTATGTTTTCATCAGTTTGCGTGTTTTGGGGCAGTGAAGACTTAACTGCTTGTGAGTATGAAGGCGTTTTTTCCTGCGATATTAATTTTTTCGCTTCAGCATACGTTATATTCTGTTTTATTTTAATTTCTTGGATTTTCTTTTCAGTCTTCCATTGAGGACAGTCTTTAGAATCGGATGAATGGTCTTTTTTGCAATGGAAACAGTGAGGATCTGCCTGACAACCATTTGCTGAATGACCGGCAATTCCGCAATTTGAGCATGTAAGTTGGCCTCTACATGCAACCTTCGAGTGCCCAAACCTCTGGCAATTAAAGCAGCGCAGAGGGTTAGGTATGTACGGTTTAACAGGAGAGCGAATATACCCTGCTGTGATGTTTGAAGGTAACTTAGATGAACTAAACGTTAATATAACGTGTTTAGTAGGAATGATATCGTTTCGCCTCCTGATATTTATTCGACGAGCGGCGATGACGCCTTGTGTCGAGAGACCTTCAATAATTTCCGATTCAGAAGCCATCATCAATTCCTTGTCAGACACCACTCCTCTACAAGAATTAAGAGCTTTGTGCACTGTAACAGATAACTGATAATCTAAGAATTTCTTAGCTAAAAGAAAAGATTTTGTTTGAATTGCTGATGCGGTTTCGATGAGCAGGTCGCCAGATCTCAATCTTTTAACACTCTTAGGGCTTCCGCCAATAGCATGTAAACCCTTCTCAATTGCAAAAGGTGATAATTTAGACAACTGATTGTCAGGAAGAGATAGAATCAAAAATCGAGCTGTTTGTGATACCTTGTCAATGTCAATGTTCAGATGCTGCTCGGTCGGTGATTTTACAAAAGAACCCATAAAAAAGGATAAGAATTCGGGCCCCGACGGCACCGCCCACCACGGAGCCCAACAAGGGAAGGCAGTTGCTGGCTCTGGGTATCCCCAGCCTCAGTACTTGCCTTGTATGCTAGCCAGGGCCTATACGCTAAGGGTCACTTCCAGGAACGTCTACCACCCTTAACGCAGAGTCCCAGAAGTTGACCACTGTCGCTTGATCCCCTTGAGCAGACCAGCCGAGTGGCTGGGATACCAGCCGATTGATACACCAGGGACCAAAATGTACCACCCGTCCAATGGGTTGCCACGCACGGCCAACACGTGGGGGTATGTTGCTGTCCATGAGAAGCAGGAAGCAAACAGAGTGGCAACAGCTTCTCATGGAGAGCTCCCTCGCCTACCCTCGAGGGAAGGAAGGAAAAGGCAAAAACTCAAGGAGAGGAAAAACCAGAAAGGAGACCAGACACTAGGGTACCTCGGGGTCGTGAAGCCCGTCACATCTAGAGAAGATGTGCCCCTGAGGGGTAAATAGGAGAGGATTCCATTAGAATAATCTAAATTGCAGTTTTCCGATCCACTCTTCTTCAAAAGTTAAGATACAGCCTGTTTCCAAGGCTTAACTTGCAAACAATTTAATACTTACACATGCAATTTAGATTAGTTGCTTATTATCTGTTTTATGAAAAAAATTAAAACTTTTTAAATAAGGCATAAGTTACAAATTCATAACTGCACTGTTCCAACTATGTCCAATGACAGAAAAACAATGATGCAAAATTTTACTTTACAACAGGCCGAATGAATAGAGGATGGCATATGTCCTCCTCTATTTGAAATGCATTCATGATATTTTTTTTCATTATTTAGATAAGTTAACTGTCAAAGTTATCTGAATGGGAAGAGAAGACCATACTCGGAACAGAACTTTATACAAGTTGGTTCCGAGTATAATCTTCTGTGTATGAACAAGTTCATACAGAATGAGAAATTGGTACAGTCAACTGCCTTCCTTGATGGTCCTAGATCTGGTGATAGAGATAGCCATTAAATTATTTCCAATATTCGTTGACAAGGGTGGCACGATCAGGGCGAGCATCCATTAGCATGAAGCTTTCACTAATAGCACCAGCAAACAAGCTTACATATGAATCAAGATTATCATCTTGATATCTATCTTCAGGAGTTCCTCCATGGAACGCATATTGGTCATTGTAGCCACCCAAAGATATTGCTACACACCATGATTGCATCTCCTCTATAAGTGTCTCTTTTTCTAACGTTAGTCTGTTGCAACTAGTAACCCATTTCTCTCCATATCAGAATGAGATCATATCCAAAGTACGTATAGACTCATCTGTAAATATATACTGACTTCCACTTTTCTCTGGTCGAAGTGTTACCGCAACATAATTGGATGGGAGAAAAACGCATAAATACTCTTCGTGAGATTCCTATTGTAATGAAAGATATTCTTCTTCCTATTGATCTTTCTGATCAGTGGGAAGAACAGTGGGAGAAGAAATTATAAGAAATCTAATGAGACGCAATAGTGTTCACTTCTTGGGACTCAAAGAAGATAATGATAATAAAATGGGATCACGTGGGCAACCTAGTGCAAGTGTCCTTGCAACCGAATATTCTTAAAAGAACTGATTCCACACTGCGAGAGACGTTGAGACGTCTTCCAGCGTCAACTGGTGATAATCTTGATAATGGTGATAATGCCATCCACTCGAGTACCCTCCAACTTACGGAATCGAGTGAAGGATTTCTCTGGGACACAAGCGCCAGGAATTTCCTCCAAGATTTAAAGACCAATAAACATCATTCAGAAACTCAAACACTTTTAACAAGATCTGATGTAAACGTTAGATATATGATCGACTTATATCCCAATTCTTACAAAGACAATTGGGGTTTTTTTTCGTGTGATTTAATGAATTGAACTCAATTTTTCATATTAACCTTATTTGTTGGGGTTTTATAGCTTTTTTCTTCAAATCAGCGTCAAAAAGCAGGTCATTTCTTATCGTTTGAAGGGAAACGTATTTTTTCTGTCGATTCCATTCCTATTTGTTTAAGTTTTTACTGGGCAATATTTATTTAGTAATCTCTTTGGACTAGTTCAACTAATGCATGCTCGGTAGAGTCGATTGATGCTCACATGATACACATCAAATTCGCTTTTTAAATTTATTTTTCAAACCCACTGAACATTTTGAAGTAGCAGTATAGGACGTGCTGACACAGCAAGAAGAAAGACCCCATTAATTTTTTTTAAATAACATGCTCAGTTGCCTTTGTCCTGTGATCACGTTGAAGTCCATTCCCAAATACTAAATCAGAACATGGATTATGATGGTGTGACATGATACTCAATTAACGAATCAATTTCTAAAATGCCTATTAGAGGGTATATTCTTCTTTCACGTTCTCAAATAATGCCGAAAAAAGAGCAATATCCTTGCACGCAAAAATAAACGATTTTTTTCAGCAATAAAATAGAACGGTGATAAAATTTTGTTTTGCCGCTTTCCGGCAAAGATAAAATTATGTTGCCAATTCAGTGTTATAAGAAAAAACTCAATTTCTCGTCAGTGGTTTGGATGATTGGATGAAGATCATCATCCGTAAAGAATGAAAAGAAATCAAGTCTACTGCAGCGTGGAATATTATAAATAAAAACTGGATTCCTAAACTTATTAGCTTTCTTTCTCGCCCTAAATGGCTCTTCCTGATTGAAAGAAAGATGAGAAAAATCTCGGAATCTCAAAATAGCAATGCATAAAAAGGGAACTCTGCTCTTCTGAAATTATAGAAAAAGTTATTTTTATTCAGTTGGGCGGATTAAGAAAACGTATGGATGAATCTGGTGAAATAATAGGTGAAATAGAAGCAGGATCGGAAATATAGAGGAATTTAGAAGAAGAATAAAAAAAATTCAGGATTAAATTTCTAGGAACGATTATATACGGAAGAAAATAAAAGAAAATATTGTGTTGATATCTCATGAATGTGTTCGCTAATTGGTTTTCAAAAGAATGTATTATGCAATGATGGTTATAAAAAATGATGTAGACTATATCCTAGACACACCCACATATTTTATCTCCAAGGATACGTGAAGACTTATAGATCCATTCGCAGTTTCGAACAACATTAGTTAATATTTTTTCATGAATTAGATTACTTTTCTCCCCTATATTCAGCCAGTACTCTGAACAAAACATCCGTCGCCTGTTATGTCTTGTTTATACCATTCAAAAATATGGACGATCTGAAAAGAGCAGCTTCTAGTCCTGAGGACAGCACATATTCTGCTTTGCTTTAAAACGCATCTTACAATAGGAATACGAAGAAATAATGTCATATCCACGTAAAATTTGTATTTTAATTTCACAAAATATTAACAAAAATTGAAGAATTTTTAAAAGCATGCTTTTATTATTGTTCTTGAAAGTACAAAATTATTTTTAATCAAAAAATAAGAACGTCGAAACGAACTTGTCAAAGTATGAGGCGTTGGTAAAAATACTCCAAGAAAACTGAAATTGTAATCACATTTGTAATATATTTTATTTGTTGATGTATGTTTAGGAATTTTGTTTCTATGATAGTCAATATGGCGTAATTTCTTTATAGCATTATCTTCAGTATCCCAAGCATTTTTAATTTAGTTTTGACTTCCATATTTTTTGATAAAAAATTATTTTCTACTTATTTTCTACTTTCTAGCACACTTATAAAAGCGCGGTTTGATTATTTTTATTATTTCCTTGGTGTTTATTATATTTCAAAATTACTTATCATAAACATCTTGGAATCATAAAAGATATTATTTTCTCAAATTCACCACTAGATGGCCCCACCCCTATGAAATCAAAATTTAATTAAAATCTATAGATTAATTGACAATCAATTTCTGAAATCATTAAATTATTATATTGCAATCGGAAACACAGACATTTACGATTTATTTAAACATTTACGAGCTATTATACTTAAAGAAGCGAGTGAGAAATCGATTAAAATCCCCATCTTTAATAAGAAAACAGTCAGATTAAATAACAGTGTGCAAAAGTTATTGCTTTCAAAAAATGAGGAATAAAATAAAAGTAATAAATTGAACAATCCTTTTTCTTTTTATTTATTCGGATGATAACTCTTAAAATATTAACACTGATTTTTCATATTCTCTGCAATTTTCTGGCTCGTGACGAGAATTGACCGAGAGAAGCAACGTCCAGTTTTATTTCGACTGTTCGGCATTTCTTCTGTTTGTCTGTAAATGTGTTCATTATGCAATCACAACCAAACGCATTGTTCGATTTTCATCGAATTCATCATGAATGTTCTTTGCAGTCATTAGAAACGACGAATCTGTACGGATTTTTATTTTTTAAATCCGTTTCAAGATGACGGCCATTTTAATTGTTCCGTTTCATGTAATGCTCAGTTTTTTTCAACGATTTTAGCCAAACAGAATTCCATTAATAATGCATTCAGAAATACCAATAATTGGAAATAATATTTAATTTTAATTTTGTTAATACCGAAAAATCAGACATTCAATTTTAATTTTGTGAACACTGATAACAGCAGAGACATGTGTAAATAATAAAAAGAGTCTAATTTTAATTTTTGTGAACGACTGTAACAAAAGGAAGACATGTACAACTACATTTGGAAAAAATATTAAAAGTTTTAAAGACTGCTAAGAAGAGTAGATCTTAGACAATTTTTTGGTGGAGGCGCGAGTTCTCACTATTCACAGAACTATACATAAATGCGTAAGAAAGAAGCAAAAAGCATTGAAACCTTTCATGTCGTCGCCTGGCAAAATTATCTCTAACAATGTTTCGTTTCTTCATAGAGTATCCTCGATTTACTTAAAAACAATGCTGGCATCCATGTCAAAAGAAATCGAAAATCTGTATCTATAGTATTAGATACATAAGATAAATCGAACATTGATATCCAAATATCGTCACTTATATTTTGCTAATTTTCGCCTGGAAGATCTTCCCTGGTCTCTGAAAACGGTAGGATCAGGTTCACCTTTTTCCCTCAAGTGTACCTTGATCTCTTCTCTTTTGCTGCCTGTACCTCCCCTACTATCATAAGCATCTAACCCTCCTCCCAAACAAATCATTGTCTGTTCTAAAGAGGTTTCATCAATAATGTTAGTTAGCTTTGCTAGCTTAAAAAGAGAAATGACTGAATTAATACATTTGAAGAACTTATTTTGATTTTTTACAATTTATTGAATTTTTAAATAGTAATAGTTCAACGCAAAGTAATGAAACCAGTAGTATTGTAGTTATTTCAATTTTAACTAAAAGAATAGTTAAAAATTGCACTTGCCCTAATTAACTGTTCATGGGTATTAAGTCCCATATGTTTTCTTGTTTCCACCAATGACAACTTTGATTCTTGTACCCCTAAATGGTCCTTCGCGTAGCCCAGGGGTACGCGTACCACAGGTTGGGAACCTCTGACCTAGATCAAAGCCACCTCCAGCATTGGAAAAGGAGTCAGAAGATCAATGCTACGTTGCCGCTTTCGGAATGGAGGAAGAAGAGATGTTCTGATAATGATTTGCATCTCCGAAAACGGAGGCCAGGCCATTGAAACGCGTCTGAATGGATGTATTTTATAGGTGTCACAGAAACCTTTTCATCCATATTATAATCTGCGATTCAAATTTTGTTCATGTGGTTTATCTCTACAACGATGTCTGGTCTTGTTCCTGAATAACATGCATTTCTGCCATAACTTTTGAAATCTAATTTTGCACTTCCCCGTTAAATTGATAAATCTGATTGTTGTTTCAAACGTTTCGGATTTTCGAAGTTTCCACTTCGATTACAAGGGTTTCGATTGATCTTCTAAATATCTATATATGCACATATATCTCCCACGAACTAAAACTTTACTTAACTGTTTAATGTCGCAACGATTTACTTAAATATTATATTATTATCTGTTATTTGCTGAAAATTAGAAAGAAATTGAAATTTCTTTTATAAAAACATCAATGGAAAGTATTAAAACAATTCAAAGCATTTTGTTGGAGCCTTAACTAATTAATTCAAGTATGACATAAAGAGAAATTACTCCGACTGTCACTTTATCACAAAATAATGATCATTACAGTTAAATTTCTATTAAAAACAAAGAACAAGAAACAAATTAAAGGAAGCATCAAACAGAATGAGTTTAAATGTTGGATGACGATATAAGTAAACAAGTAGCATTCGTTTCTTGACCGGTTTTGACAGTTTTCGAGCAACTCACTGACATATTTTAAAACGTGTCAAAATGTTCTTTAAAGTCCAAGACTAGTTGTGAACAAGTGCGGACGCGCCTCCATGCGAAATTGGTTTTAGAGGAAGCAAATGACACACAGAGAAAGAAAATGCAAATTTCCTGCAGAATTTCATCAATATACGGCAGCAAGCTACATTTGATTTTCTATGATAGCTTGCAAATAAATTTTTGATGATTAATAACTTTTTATTTAGTGATTTTTGAAAAGAGCGAATGTTGACTAAGTAAAGAACTAGTTTGAAAATTTAAGTTCCCAATGTAACTCCTTCTATAAAAATGCTTGAAATGTATAAAAATACTTTTGACAATTTCACGTAGGCCTGCAAGGGTCAGGGCTTCGAGACGAGGGGGGGGGGGGGGTGAATGTGCGAAGGGGAAATCATACATTGTCCCCAAACGTATGAAACGTTCCGGTGTGGTGTGAAAACCTGGAATGGGGGTTGCCAGCTCAGGTCTCGTCACCTGACTTTGGTTCAAAGTTACGGGGTTCGTCCCAAATTTACCTTCGTGTTTCTGCAAAATGGTACGTTTATATAGCTATACTAACCGATTACACTTAATGAACGACAGAAGAAGTATAAAATGTTTAAAGAAGGAAGAGAAGGCTTCAAAAATTAACATTTATTTTATATGATGGTAATTAATGATGTGCGTCATGAATTTTTGGATTGTCCTGTTAAGAGGAGTGTTGTACGTCAGTAGCGGAATGGACAACCAGACAGATGGACGATTGGATGAAAACCAATGTAAATGTTATCTATTTCCATATTTACAATAAAATCCAAGCTGTTATTAAGACCCATGGTTATACAGGGTTCTCACTGAAATAAGGGCCACACCCTCTTAACTTCAAAAGGACGGCAGCTATAGTCATGAAAGTAGTGTTTAGGTATGTTAAAACGGCTATGCGATGAGCCTACTTACAGCGCCATCTGGTGACAAATTCCGCAGTTAGCGTTTCTATCACGATAACGGTACAGAATAGAGGAAAGACGTCAGTTACAAAGTTTTTGAGCGTTATCGATTTAGCACAAAAAGACACCTACGAAGAACAGAACGCTTACATGCTTGTTTGTTCGTATTTTCCGAAATTGTGAAGACGCAAGACACGGACAAAAGAAGAAAATGTTGTTTTTCGCTCAAACAATGACCACGCTATACTTTTTCCTATAGGAATTACTCAAACAGCAAGTGTATCGACCTTTCCTCCAGCGTTGTAGGACTTTCGATGACGTATTACTGCTGCCTGTGCTAGCGCACTAAATATATGCTAAAACGTATACAAAGTGAAATTCAAACAAGGGCTTAAATCTGTATTGCAGATGACAAAGCCGAAAATAAAGGTATCTTGTGACAACTAATTGTTTTTCTCTTTTTAACCTGTTTTGTGACGTCACAGTTTCGGAAATCGCGAACAAACAAATCTGCATTTTAAACGTTTTGTTCCTTCTATTAATGCGCACAAGGTGTATTTTTGTACCAAATCGATACAGCCTTACAACTTTGCAATTGACATTTTTTCGCAATTTTGTATCGTTTTCGAGATAGGAAGGCTAACTCTGAGTTTTCTAAGTGGACTCATCGCATAGCGCAGAGACGTTTTAATAAACCTAGACACTACTTTTATGACTATAACAGCGTCCTTCTGAAGACAAGAGGGGGTGGCCCTTCTTTATATGGGAACCCTCTATAATCAAGCATTATTTCAATAAAAGCTGATTTCGAAATTTTTTTGTCCGGGATATTTTAGACATCTAGGTTGGTGCTCCTATTTTCACAGTTTCTAGAAATATTGAAAATATAAATACACAAAAAAATCCTACTGTAAAGGATAATCCTAAATATTCTTCACACAATCTTAAGCTTGAATACCGCATTTATTTTTTTATTGTAAATAAAGTATTCAGTGTAAAGTACAGCCCAATTTAAACGAATTAAAAGGGAGAAAACCGTTTCAGATAACTAGATAACAATTTTTTCGGTTACGCCATGAATATCCATTGGTATTGTGTATTTAATTACAGTTTGTAATTCTGAGATGTTTTTAATGCAAAACAAATGCAAAACTCTCTTTGTAGTCTATACTTACGTTCTTTGTGAAAGTTAACCCTTCGACGGGTGCAACATTCGCACCACCGAGTTCGGTCACATTTTGGTAACAATATCACACAGGTAAACAATATCGTAATTAATATTGTTATTACCCAGTAATTTTAGTTCTAGCATTCTAAAAATAATCATTGACCTTCTTGAGGAGGCTTAAAAGAAAAAATTGGGGATACCGTTGCATAAAAATTTCGCCTTCCCAATTATTTCCGTGCAGTTCAAAGTAAGGCTTTTTTCACATTTGAGATTGCAGAAACATTTCGGATAACCCGGGTTTCGGCTAACCCAAGTTCGGTTAACCGGGGTTTTACTGTATTTATTAATTAAATTTCGGTATAGTTAATTCTTGTTTCATTTCAACTTCTTAAAATCTCCTGATAACGAGGGCTTTGATATTCGTTGTTAATTACCTTGCAAACACCCTGTTTTGATTTCTAATTGAATGGTAAGTAATATTTTGCAATTAATGTCGCACTTACAAATTAAATAGATATTCTAAGACTTAATGAACGAATACCTACGTTGTAGTACCTTTTAAAAACGAAGTGCACTTTAGTTTTTTGATCTTAAAATCATATCCGAAGTTATGCTAATGAGAGGATGAATGAATCACATTTTCTATGCTACTCAAGAGAGAACCAAAATTTTTAATTTCAGTGGTTTTTTTACCGATACGGATCATTAAAGCTTCTTTCTTGAAATATTGCTTGGTTTGCATTTCCATTAAAAATGCATAAAACATTTAAAGAAATAGTTCATTTCTACATAAAAGTTGCTGTGATTGAAATAGATGACCCAATATTTAAATTGCTAATTTTCAAGAAGTGTAAGAAAAAACGACGCTTGTCTTTAAAGCCGCGGGCATTTTTTAAAGCATCTAATAGTTCGACGCAGAGAAAAAGATAGACAATTTATTACCTTTGAAAAACTACTTCAGGCAGCATGTATTTACAAACAGAATTTAAATTCACGCTTACGCTGCACGAATGCTTACTTCCAAGCTAGATATTTCCCCGTTTTTATGAGTTCACGAACAGCAATTCCTGCTCCGAGTTTATCACAAGAGATTGAATAAACGCTCCGGCGCTGGCTCAATCTTTTATATTTTTTTCGTGGAATTATTTTTCGAAATACCATTTAAGACTTTCGCTTCACAGATACTTCCTTGATGCACGCGCAGCAATGATTACATTCTGCTTACTGGAACGCTTTTTCCTTCCTTATTTAGAAATTAGACGTGTTCTTTAATTTCTTATACTGTTTATTTCTCGAACGATAAATCGTGTTTTGCATTCAGCTCCAGTTTAATTTGATGCTAAAAACTAAATATAATTCCGGGGCTAGAATTTTTGCATGTTATGGGGAAAAACATGAGCTTGGAAGAAAATATTACTTAAGGCTCCTGAAATTCTTCACTTGAATTTCTTTAAGTGGTAAAAAAAGAAAGAAGTAATCGCAAGAACGTTTATTTTTACTTATTATTATCAGCATAAGTGGTTATTTTTTGTTTTTTATCTCAAACGTTATTATATCTGAAAGAGTGAGAGAATTTGTAATTAGCAAATGGATTTTAGTGTAAAAAGTATTTGTGTGATCGATATAAACCTGCTTGTGTAATGAGATTTTAATTCGTTGTGCCTGACTGATTGAAAATGGGAGATTCAGTTTAAACTAATTTCTAATTTTTATGGATTTCAGAAATTTTTGTGTTAACGACTAAAATATTATTTTGATTTAATAAAACTCCGTTGTCTCTGATAAAAATACACAATGCTATAAACGTTGTTTTCTAACTCATTGCCTTGTAAAAAAAATGTAAGTTAAACATTTAAAATTCGATAAATTTAGTTAATTGCTTTTGAATTTATTTTTCTGATGTTTACAAAAGTCTTAAAATGTTGTATTCTAGTTATTTTGAGAATGAGTTTTTCTTTGCTTTTTTATAAATTAACCAAAGTTTTCCTTTTATACAATAATGGTATTTTCTGTTGTTTGAAATTTAGTGTTTAAGTTTCGCTATTAGGTAAAGTATTTCATTAAGGTCAAAGTAATAAAAGAATAATCATTTCAAAATGTATGTATTGAAGTTATTCGTAATGTATAATATTTATTTTGGTAAATACGTGTATAAAAAAATAATTTAAAATTGCCTCTTTACTAGAAAAGTGGTTAAACTGAGCATAATTTTACTAATTACTCTATTTATAACGGATACAAATTATGAAAAAAGTATAAAAATAATTCCATACAAATTTGGAAATTTGTGTACTTTTAGTATAAGCCGATTGTTTCATTTCGTCAACCTAAATGGTTTTGTCAAGTCAATGTTTGTTCATTGTTTCGTTCATTAGCATGTCTTTACATTAATTATCGAACTCAAATTGTTGCATACAGGGTTTCTACGCCAACTGATCTAATTTTACGTACAAAGAAATTGTAGGGACCACCTTGCATTCTTAATTGGTTAAATGTACTAAAGAGGACTCAGTGTAGGTTGATGACTATTAGGATATTTAATAGTAATAAAACGGGGTTCGGTTGAAATGAGTTCCTAGAGAATTGACCTGTCCCCAAACCTTACCTAGGTGAAATCTAACGAACAAGCACGTGCTTTGGGTATTTCAATCACACTTCACGCAGAAAGGGATGGAAATTTCACAGAGATGTTTGGCCTCCTTCGTGCCGTCCGCCGTAAATCTATTTTTTCCTGAAATTCTTTACCAGTGGCGCCGCGTGAATCAAATTCTAACTCATAACTACTAATTAAGTTCTGAAAATGTTAGAATAGAAATCAAATTTCAAGACTCGACTCCAAAAAGGGATATTGTTCAAGAAATATGCAATAAGGATTACTTACTGAGAACTCAACTACATCAGGAAGGTGAGTGGAAAAATCAATTACAAAAATTCCTTCTTTGCAGCAATTTGAATGAAAGGTGTAGAATTAATAGAACGCGAACAAATGTAGATTAAATATTATAAATATTAACTGGTGAAAATTACAGATCAGATTATGTTAGATTAAATTGACTTATTTAGGAAAAAATAGTAAGCAAGTCCAATCGATTTTAGTCCCAAAATATGATAAATAGCAAAAACATTACAACCCGGTTAACTGCAGAAGTAAAGGTGGGGAACTGTTTCAGATACGCAAGAGTGTTTCAGGTTTAAGCTAAAGCATCTTCTATTATTTTGTATCTAATTAGCAGTCATGTAATTAGAAATGTTTAAGATAATAGAACGAATACAGAAACTCTCTGGTCTAAGATTCCTGTGTTCTTTAACTCTTTCAATACTTATGAGCCCCCAAACGCCCGTTCTGAGCAAATTTATAAAGATGAATTACAAATTAGTAGAGAAATAGTAGAAAGCAACTAAATTTTAAAAATTCTTCTTCTTAGAAACCTCAAAAGCTGCTTTGGAACTAGATTTCATTATAAATATTGAAAACTAGGTTTTTAAGCTATTTTCTTTAAAGCTGTTTCCTCATTACATTTAATTATAATATAGGTAACTTGTTCTTAAATTAGTTTTAATTCGCTTTTGACTCTCTGTGTAGAGATAGTTTGTACAATAAACCAAGACAATAGTTTGATATATACTGTGATTAGTTTTCACCTAATCATCTATTTATGAGCCTTAATTGCCAGGTTGAAAAACGAGACAAGAGGCGTACTAAATGAGATTGTCTGTTTCATCCCAGCACTATCATGAGCATCTGTTATTCGTATATTAGAGAAGCACGATTCTCGATTTTTAATGTTTTTATATATTAGACTTAGATGATTTTTTGTAGCTTTGTAAAAAAGTTAATCTCACTCAATGAGTAGTCTCAATTATGAAACGGGTAATCAAAATTTCCTTGTTGTTTTTAGATGATTTGTGTGGATTGAGCAGTTAATTATATTTTGCGGATCTCTTGCAAATATTATTTAAATGTTTGAGCAAAATAATCTGATCAATTTGAGTCACGAAGCCAATGCTGTAAGCTCAGAAAAAAGAGAGAAAATTATGTTTTTTAATACATAGTTTTTAAAATTATTGTTTTAATTTGAGTGTGCATCATTTATATTAGTGTTTTAGCTTTTTTAACTTTAATTTTACGCAATTTAGTAAGACAATTAATAGCTGTGAATCATTTATGTGTATTTTCGTTTGAAGGTGATGAATAAAATTTAATAAAAAACAATTATAATTTAATGAAGAATTTTTTAATATAAATTGAATTTCAAATATTATTTTTCAAGAACTTCCTGAGTTTTAGCAGTTAATTTATACGGATTCACAGCCTACTGCGTTCATAAAATGAAAAAACGCACACAGTTATTTAAATCTGAATGAATCAGTATTCTAATTAGAACAAAGAAACGCACCTTTAAAAGCTTTAAATCATTTGTAAAACTAGTAGATAAAAATAGATCGATGAAATAAATTTTTACAATCTTTTCTATATAGAGTTAATTATCAAAATATTTTCAAACAGTTAAAATTATATTTTGCAGGAACTTTCGTTTGGTGTCAGAAATATAAATGATGATCATTTATTCATTCTTCTACGCAAATATCTAAAGTGCACAGTAATTTATATAAACTGAAATTTTAATCAGTGCAGTGATATTTTTCTGTCAAAGAGGAAACATGATTGAGTCTTACCACAATATCTAAAATATTCCTTTTTCATACAGAATAATCTAACACGCGATGACAGCTCCATTCTATAGAAAGAGATTTCCACCCAACATTCCCAAACGATGTTTCTTAATATGTTTTAATCAACAGATTCGATGTTCAAGTAAGCAAAAATAAATTGTTTGAAAACGGATCCTTAATTTGTAAACTTTAACCCTTAAAAGCCCGTTTTTTTTTAAATGATTTAAAAATATTTTTTAATTCATTTCTTGAATAGAACAATGGGAAAAAATAGTTCAAAAAAATATTATTTTGTTTTAAGTAAGGTTTATGGGTAAAAGCATTTGTTACCAACAACTGTCAACACTGGGCCTAGATTTAAAAAGTGTTTCCTGATATAACTCTATAATGTCAAAAGAGATAAATTTTAATAAATAATAATATTTATAAGGAATTTCCTCAATATTCTTAGAATAAAATAGTAACATTCTCAAGCGCAAAACTGAGTCCAAAAATGCAGCTTCAAGTGAAAAACATCCAATTTATTTTTATTTTCTTTACTATCACGTCAGATCAGCTATATTTTGCAATATTATTAATAAGTTCATTACACGTATCCACAGCCAGCAGGCATTAGAACTTCAGTCCTCGATTCTCGTAGATTTTAGAGACAAAATTTAGCAGCTATGTTAGCAGAGGCAACACTGGGCCTTAGGCGGTTAATTCATATTGTTCAAACTTGGTGAATTATCAACAGCGGTTCCAAGTGCTTTCCGCTTGTATAAGAATACGAAGACTTCACGAATCTGCAAACTGATATTGGTCGAACTGTAAAGTGACTGATATTGTCTGCCTGTCTCTGCAACGGATGTCGCAAGCACAAACAATATGTCATCCAATCTTTCCCCGACGTGAATCAATCTTCGAAGTAATAATCGTCGAACTGTAATTTAAATGAGCCTACTTATTTTTGGCAGTATGTAGTATCTGTGATAATCAACCTTTATAAAATTTAATAAAACTATTTGAAGATTCAGTTTAAAAAAATATCAGTTGTACGAAAAACTTATCATTTTTGTTTCTCTTAGAGACAACACAAATTTACCCCTCAATGCCGAATATCTTCTAAATTCTAATGGTTGATTCGACTGGAAATTTTATAAGCTGTACATACATCTGGATTTCAAATTATAAAAGAAAAATTGTACCTAAAACTTCGTACCATAAAACATTTATTACTAAAAACTACTCATATTCCTCTAATATTCAAAAGAATTGACTTCAATTTAATGAAAGCTTCGTAACATATTGTAATAAAACATTTTCGGTAGTTTTTATAATTTGGGTGAAAACTCTGCATGTTGTAAGCAAAAATATGCGGACAATCCGACTCTTTAAGAAAATATCTTTCTGAATAATGATAAACTATTCTACCAAATATATGTAGTATTGAGAACGAGGAAACAGAAAAATTGTTGAAGGTGCAAATAATTATCAGCTTCGTGTGAAATGGAGGTTCAAATCATTTTTCTTATTCATCAATACCTCTCTTAATGCCCCCCTTGTGACCAAATCTTCACAGTAAAATGTGAGTTCCGACGATTGTACGTGTTGAGTCAATACCCCATTAAGTTATTACATTTCGTCGGGGTAAACCAATATTAGGAGATATACTATGACGTTTGGCTCTTCAGTATATGTGCATAAAACCATGCACACATTTGATTATCCGAGAAACCAGGTCTCGAACCTGTGATGCCCAGATTTTATAGCTGAGACTCCCCAGACATCGCGGTGATGGCAATTCGTCGTGAAAATTCTTTAATGCGATTCTTTTACATTTGAGAAGTTTCTAATTTACTTAATAAAAATGTATTAACCCTTGACCTACCTTTAGTTATACTCAGGAAGAAAGGCCTTTGTTAACATTTCCTGGAGGCATACACCAGCTCATTCATGGTATCGTAGTGAAGGCCCCGGTGCTACTATACATTTTAAGGGGGATAGGAAAGACCAAACATCTTTGGCTCTCTTAACTTCCGGTCACTTAAAAACCCTCAGCTTCTCTCGTGGTGATAAGAAGTTCAATATCTGCACAAAGTGCAACATGATTGAGGCCACTCCGCAACATCTACTTGACTGTGTTGCCTTGGTGTATGATGACCTGCTTAAGCGACCGGATTTCGGGTTGGAGGTGATGAAGGCGAAAGACCTCATGGATCTGATCTGACTCAGATCAGAAGGATTAGAAAGGAGAAGAAGAAATGTATTATATTTTATGTAAATAATTTGTATATCATTTTATAAATACATTGTCATTCTACTAACCTCCACGTAACTGTTCCGGCTCTCAGCTAAAAGATATGAAGTGAAGAGCGGAAGAAACAGTTGCGCGGGAGACGAGGTGGTAGGCGCCATTAATGAAATTGGGTTTCTGCAGAGTGCGCAGGTTTGTAGGAGATCCAGATGTGGACTCCGAGTGAGTAATTATGAGTAATCTTGAACGTGAATCATAATTGTACATATATGTATATCTCCTACTTAATCTATATAGTAATACTAATAAACTAGTGTAAAAGAAAAAAGTAAATTTATTGAAGGTTAGAGTACACAGTTCTTACATACATGATAAGATTGTTCAATGCAATTTAAAAATTACATGAACAAATGGAAGTTTCATTTCAGTAAGGAATTTCAGTAGACTAATAAGGTATTGTTTCCCGCTCAGACAAAGGGTCATCTACCACTGACAATCTTTAGTTACTTGTAAAGATGCGTCTTGAAATGGTCAATTCAAACCGCCTGAATCGATGGTGACCACCGGTCTAATCATTTCGCTCTAGTTCCATCCACAAGTACTCCCCTTTTTTATTCTGTTTTTATAGCTGACTCGTGATCGCAGTGGATCTTTGGCAGCCACTCGATTCAATCCGAGAACTACCTCTCAACTGGGAGTCCACTGTTTAATGATTTCCGATACTCTCCATTACAGGTAAATGTGGCCCAAAAAATACTGACAAAGAAAAAGAGTGGAATAGAAAGATATAAAGTAGTGGATAGCGTCATTGACTTGCCATTGAATTCTGCGGAGCGTAAAGCCCATTCTTCTAACTGTAACCGATGAAAAAAACAGTCGATATCCCTCAAGAAATAAGGAGGATACGGAATCGAACCATTTCCTTCCATCAATGAACTCCTCTTTTTCTTTTTTAATATTAGCTTAAAATGTCAGGAAGGATATTTCTCTCATCTCAAGTGACATGTGAGAAACTCATAAAAGTAATAGTCAAAGAAGGTAGATATGACATAAGTTTATTCCAAAAATAAAATGCAGTGGAACTTGATTTATTCGCAATTCTCTCGCTCTTTGAATTTTCTATTAATATAATGTTAAAATATCGTCTGTAATTCGAATTTATTTTGGTTATTTGAAGTAACAATTAAAAATTGTAAAAAATTATTTTTATTTCTGAATTGTTTTGGTTAGTTAAATAGTTAAATATACTGAGTGTCCGAGAATTGTGGGACACATTTCAAAAATTAATAAAAAAAAACCTAATAATGTTACAACTACTTTTTTAAAAATGAGAGTGAATTTCAAAAAGTTTTTTAGATAGGAAACGCGCCGTTACGGTGGTCTTGGTGGCAGTCAATTATTGAAAATCACCCATTTTTGAAAGCCATTATCCACGAAAACATTAAAGCTAGAAGAAAAGTAAAAGCATGCATTTGTAGGGAATTTTACGCTCTTTAATTTGTTAATTTACATGTAGTGCGAAAACTGAAGAGTCTTCGAGATAGTCAGGAAAGATTGAAAAAAAGAAGCAGAAAACGCACATCGGTTTCTTCCGATCGGTAGCCATTGCGTAGGAATTCTCTCGCTGTAGCAAATTTAGAACGCCGTAACGCTGCGTTACGTATCTGGAAAAAAAACTATTTTATTTGCTGTCTAATTTAGAATAAAACGTAGTTGTAACATTATTAGTTTGCTTGATTAATTTTTGAAATGTGTCCATCAATTCTCCGGCACCCTGTAATTTCAGTGATGAGAGGTGAATAATTTTTAAGGTTCAATCAAGAATCTGCTGTTCAATGTATTCGATCAAAAAGGGAATAAAAAATTTATCGCTTACAAATTTTTTTTTGAATACGTTAGATGTGAATTATATTGTTTATTTTTAAGTATTATTGTACAGACAATTGTTTTATTCAAAGTGCTGATACCATTTATTATAATTATTTACTTACTTACAGATATTATTATTAAGATTATTGAATTTTTTTTAAAATTACGGTTATAATTATTTTATTAATTAAAATTACTTACTGTTTTTATTAATTATGTTTATTAAAACTGTTTAATAATAAAAATAAATCTGACGACATTTTTAATCTTAAAAAATGTCGCTTTCTCTTGCTGTGTTCATTTTTCGATCCATTTCTTTTCAATTCGAATTTTTATGATAAATTGAATCTTTGTGGTCCCGTCAACTTCGAATCACTCAGATTTATTAATTAAAATTACTTCTTTTTATTAATCATGTATTATTTCTTAAAACTGTTAAATATTAAAAATAAATCATTTACGACATTTTTAATTTTAAAAAATGTCGCTATCCCTTTCTGTATTCATCCTTTAGCCCGGTTCCATTCAATTCGAGTTTTTTGATAAATTGAATTATTGTTGTCCCATCATATTCAAATTATCCTAATTTCACTATAACTGAAGTAAATGAAATAGGCTTTCAACAATTTCTTATTACTTATTCCTTAGTTACACTTCATGCTGCTTTATTAATACAGGCTGTTTTTATGTGAGCCAACGTATTGGAGACTTTATTTAGAAAGGTTTCATGCAGTTTTCAGTAGTCTACTCAGTGCTTCATTGCTGCGGTCAGACAGTTGGAATATTATTTCAGATAATTTTCAAAAAGATAAAAGATATTATTAAAAGAATATTAAAGATATAATTAAAGATTCACTAAACATACAAAGATATTATTATTGCAAATAGCATACCCTATAATTTGCTGATGAACTCATTTGAAAATATTTACAAATTTTTATTTTAATCACAATACTTACTTACTTACGATTAGATCAATTATAATTAGATGTCTTTACAGTTAACTGAAAACATGACTCAAGGAGGTAATTAAATATCATTGCCATTTTTGTCAAATATTAGATTTTAAATTTGTGAAGTATTTTTTTAAAGTAAAAAACTTATATTTATGTACGTACTTCACAAAATTCGAGTTTTAGAATTTTAATATTCCACGAAATGTAGGTTTTTGATTTTAAACTCTAATTTATTTTTTGCATATTATAAAAAATCACGGAAACAAAGTATTCGATTCAGTATTAAATATAAACATGGTTTATAAATAATGCATTGCTACATTTTTAAAAGCATTTAACACATTTACATTAACACATTTCAAAAGTGAAAAATGAGTAAAATTTCAATTTACATAGAAATGTATTAAACATTAACCATAAATCCGATTTTTCAACGATCGCCTGAATAATTTTATCTATAAAAGAAACTTCTTATGGGCAAAGGTTAAAATTGAATATGATAACTTACGATTACTTATATTTTCATAGAATCGATTTGGATAATATGATACAAAAATTGCATCATGAAAATTTTTCATTAAACTTCTCATGAGACAAGTTAGAACGTAAGAAAATATGAACTATACATTTTTTGAAATTAAATACGTTTTAAATGAGATGCAATGTCAATAACTGGAGCGCCGAGAAGTTTTCAATAATCTCAAAATACTTCATGCATAAATTTACTGCCTCACATATCTTTTATCATTTCATCTGCACAAGGATCAAAGGATTTCATTTTCATCATAGAAAATTATTATTAATCTCACAATACTGTAATGATAAAGCCAAACAGAAGGAACAAATAGTATTTCTATACTATTACAGTAAACAGAAGCGGCCCGAAGTAATTTTATCAACCGGGCAAGGCAAAATATGGCGCCCTCCCCTCCCCCCAAGATCAAAGTATTTTTTAAATTCTATAATGTCTTTTCTCTAAATTTCAAACAAATATTTACTTACAAATGTTCATGTTTTACCTGCAAGTATGACTTAATAACACTATGCTGAGCATTTTTAAACTTTAGATATACTTGAGATTATATAGTGGTTTCTTTGAAACTGAAATAATATATTTAACAAATTGATTTTCAAAACGTATAAGTCTTTAACACAGTATTTTAAATTCTGTTCAAAAATTCACTTTTTTGCCTTTTTATTTGCGAAATCTTTCAATATCTTGTCAATTTCAATGTTCTGTGAATGGGCCCGTTCAACTGACATGGTTTCTGAACCAACTAGTCGCTCCTAGTACATAGTGGATCGCAGATATGTTTTTAAAAAATCTTATCTCGCTAGAAGTATCAGTTACTATCAGAGTCAGAAAAAATTTCAGAGACACTGACTGGATAGAAATAGCATTTATATCCACATTCTCTGATAGGGCGTTAGAAAACGAACTATGTGCTTGAAAGTGGGTTATAAATATTAAGTAATTTATTACATTCAAGAAATCTACCTATCTAACTTTTAAATTAAGGATGAAAAAAATCTCAAATATGCTTCTTAAAACGGGATTTTTGAGAATAAATAAGAATATACTTTCAATATCTCTAAGTCAATTAAAGAAAAGAACGTCTGCTCTCGTTTTAACCACCAGTGCAATCAATTATTCTTCTCATCGCTCATTAACAATCAATTAAGCTATCACAAATGAAGTGATACAGTAGGATATGAAAATAGATACGGTTCTAATCCAACTTGGTCTAGTATATCTAACCAAAATTTTCTTTCTATCATAAGTCAAAGACTCATGACAAAGGGGAAGTTGGTCATCTTCCTCTCGTCAAAGGAAGTTTGGAGCACCTAGGCACTTAAGGCAGAAGCCTGACTTAACTTCATTATATGGGATTATATAGCCCTATAGGATATTAAGGAGTAACCTACCTGTATTTACGTTTCTCTGGTCTTAGTATCAAAAACTTCCAGCAGCCAATTCGACCGCAACGAGCAAATCGTCGCTGAAGCATAAAACGCCCAACTGATTTGTGAATAATACTGATTAAGCCCATAGCTACAATATAGAAGCTATAATTTTCTTACACCGATTCGTGTTCTTCAACCATGCCATGCCTTAGTCCACTAAGTCATAGGTGCTCCCACCAATAGATTCCCTCTCCCTCCAATATTAGTTATGCTGGAAAAGAAAACTCTAATGAATTGCTAGTGCTATTCGTATTTGTCCATGCACAGTGAAAACAAATTTTCTGATATAACAATTTCTCCGCTCGGCAAAGAAAAGAGAACGAGCGAAATTTCAAAATTAAAAATCTTAGTATTGCAGTTGGCCATAGCAATTCGTGTACAGTTTGACGAAATTAAATAAAAGTGTGTGTTTGAAGTCTCTACTTCTCTACACCCGTTCTTAATCAAGTGACCGAATAGTAAATTTGGTTATCCTTCACATCTTCACTTACAAATCGAACAGGAAGCAACCTGAGTTTATTTACATTCAGCGTGGTCTCTCCTAAACTTTCTCGTATACTTTCTAAGTGGAGATTCGACAAAATCTCGAGTTCCAATTTTTTGACGATTACAATACTTTCTCTTTGTATACTTCGAATACGAGAAAGTAAAAAACAAACAAACCTGAAATCAAATACCTGTTGCCACGTTTTAAAAAATTTACTTTGAAGCAGGTACGATAAAATAAACAATGCAATGAATACCTAAAGTGAAAATTCTGCTTTGGAGTTAAATTTCCAAGAAAACAATTTATACTATCACAACCCGTAAGAATTGCAAAAGTGCGTGAATAAAAGATTTTCTGAAACAATGAGATCGGTTTGAATATTATTTATAACAATAAAAACATTGTTACAATTCATGTTTGAAAACATTAGTAATATCCGGAAGTTTACAAACGTCGTTTTCCTATACACAATATGGCTCGTAGTATGAGATTATGCAGACCGACAAAGTCACCCCTTTGACGGATTTATCCCAAAATTTTATACGGACCTACATTTATGATAATAAAACTGCATACTAAATTTCATCCCTCTAGCTTTAATAGTTGTTGAGTTATCGTGTTCACAGACAGACAGATATAATTCCAAAATTGTGTTTTTCGAACTCAGGGAGGTATAAAACGTGGAGATTCGTCAAAATCTCGAGTTCGTATTTTTTGACGATTACAATACTTTCTCTTCATATGCGAGAAAGTAAAAAGTCGAATCCATATTCACCTAAAAAAATTTGATTTTCATAAAAAACTGCGTTTAAGGAAGAACATTCAGGAATCAAAGCTATTTATACTTATGCATCAAAACCAGAAAAATGCAGTGGAAGTGTATACTGTATACTTGAAATTAATGACATAATAAGTTCATAGAAAAGTAAACTAAATAACATTAATTGGCTTTTTTCAGGCATAAAATCCTTGCAATTAAAATAGCTTCTACATTTCTAATACAATGTGGACAGATTATTTGTCTGATCTAATGGCTATCCTAAATACTAAATCACGCCACAGTTTGGTCTAGCAAATTCAAACCCTTTTGCTTTTCAATAAGC
>BGPR01000103.1:1426287-1511769 GCA_013235015.1 Araneus ventricosus | reverse complement strand
GCCGTTCGTTCTGAACTTGGTTGGGTGATAGGTGGTAAAGCTTCTTCTTTTAGTCCAACTCTTCATGTAAATAACATTCATTTAGTGTCAGATGATCTAATTCATAAATTTTGGGAGTTGGATTCTGTGCCACAAACACACCCTCTCACTTCTTTAGAGAGATCTTGCGAGGAATATTTTAAAGAGACACATTCAAGAGATAAGGATGGCAGATACATAGTTAGGTTACCGTTTAATTCATGTCCTACGCAGTTAGGTCAGTCTAAGCAAACAGCCATTCGTAGATTTAGTATTGAACGTCATCTCAGTTGCGACCCAGAAAAATACAATCGATACCGTCAATTTATGAATGAATACTTAAAGCTAAATCATATGATAGTAGTTCCAGAGAGTGAATTGGATAAATCCAATTCTTACTATCTCCCTCACCATGCTGTACTAAGAGACTCTAGCAGTACTACAAAACTAAGAGTAGTGTTCGATGGATCATGCAAGACATCATCAGGACATTCACTTAACGACTGTCTTATGGTTGGCCCTCGTGTGCAACCAGAACTCTTTCAGATCCTAATTCAATTTAGAGTGTTTCAAGTCGCTGTGTGTGCTGATGTGGAGAAAATGTTCAGACAGATAAAAGTCCACGAAGATGATGTTGATTGGCAGAGAATTCTTTGGAGAAATTCACCTGAGGATGCTATTAGGGAATATCGCCTAGTCACGGTGACATACGGGACTGCCTGTGCACCTTTCCTTTCAACGAGAACCTTGAGGCAACTCGCACTTGACGAAGTGAAGAATAATCCATTAGCATCCAAGGCGACACTTTGCAATTTCTATGTTGATGATCTTTTGGGAGGAGCCGGTTCTAGAGAGGAAGCTATACAACTTGTAACTGAAATGCAAGCAATGATGAAGAAAGGCGGTTTCCATCTTCGGAAGTGGATATCAAACGAACCTAGTATTTTTCGTGAAGTTTTCATCGACTCCCAAGAGAAGGAGTTTGTTCACCTGGATGACGGGGATTGCAAGGTTCTGGGACTAGGTTGGTCACCTAGTCTGGATGTTTTTAGGTTTACTGTGGTTCCGGACCAGTTGGAGGCAACTTACACCAAGCGAGGAGTGCTCTCCCAGATCGCTCGGGTTTTCGATCCTCTTGGACTCTTGTCACCTTGTGTCATATTCATGAAGATATTACTCCAACAGTTGTGGCAAGGGAAATTCTCTTGGGATCAACCTCTTCCTGATGAATTAAGTAGTATTTGGAGAACCTTCCAAGAGGAACTTCATCTCTTAAAACGTGTGACTTTTCCTCGATACGTACTTAAACCTAACGCCGTAGTGGAGGTACATGGATTTTGCGACGCTTCGGAGAAGGCATACTGCGCAGCAATATATATCCGATGTATTTCTATTGACTCAATACGAGTAAGTTTACTGACGTCTAAAACTAGAGTGGCACCACTTAAAGTACAATCCCTTCCGAGACTAGAGCTTTGTTCTGCCTTACTTCTTGCAAATTTGTTACAAGCTACCTTGCCTGCGCTAACAGTGCGAATTTCTGAGACATTTGCGTGGTCTGATTCAAAGATCACACTGGCATGGTTGAAGTCCGAACCGAGAAGATGGCAACCGTTCGTAGCTAATAGAGTTGCACAAATTCAAGAGCTGACTCATAACGTACACTGGAACTTTGTGAGCGGTCTGGAGAACCCTGCTGATTGCGGTACGAGAGGAATACTTCCAACTAAACTAGAACAGTGCGACTTGTGGTTCAATGGACCTGATTGGTTAAAGAGTTCTACTTTTCCGAATGAAGAGTTTGAAGAAAATCCACAATTAGCTTCTGCAGACATGTCTTCTTGTAAAAGAACATCCAAGGTGATTATGCTGAACGCGGTTGATGAGAATTTTAAGGTTGAAGTTTTTCAAAAATTTTCGTCTTGGAATAAGTTGAAAAGAATAGTTGCCTATTGTTTGAGATTTGTGAACTGTTCTCTTGCTACGTGTCAAAGAAAAAGGTCCTTCTTAACAACAGCAGAATTAAACGAAGCCGAGAAATGCATTGTTAAATTCATCCAGCGTGATCATTTTTCGATGGAAGTTTCCTATCTTTCGGCAAGCAAGCAACTTCCTTCGAACAACAAGATTATTCCCTTGACTCCGTTCTACTATGATTCCGGAATAATTCGTGTCGGTGGTAGATTGAAAAATTCAATGCTTACAGAATCACAGAAACATCCGATTTTGCTTCCTAAAACCGATCATTTTTGTGAACTTAATCATCACCGATTATCACCTGAAACTTCTTCATGCCGGTCCGCAACTTATCCAGGCAGCTCTCAGAGAGAAAATTTGGATTCTTTCAGCCCGAGATGTAGTTAGAAGAGTAATTAGAAAGTGTATTCCATGTTTCAGAAATCGCCCAAAGCTCGCCGAACAAATCATGGGAGGGCTTCCAAAGTCTAGAGTTTGTCCCTCTTCTGTATTCCATCGAACGGGTCTTGACTTCGCCGGCCCATTCTTGATACGAAGCTCCAAGGGAAGAGGAAGTCGCAATACTAAGTGCTACATTTGCGTCTTCGTCTGTTTCGCAACGAAGGCGGTTCATCTTGAAGTCGTTAGCGATTTAACATCAAGAGCATTTATTGCTTGCTTAAAAAGATTCGTGGCACGAAGAGGTAGACCATCAGAAATCTTCTGTGATCGCGGAACCAATTTTTATGGAGCTAGTAGAGATCTTAGAAAGGAGTTCAGCCAATTGATGAAGGACAAATCGATATACCAGTTCCTTACAACAGAAAACATAAATTGGCGATTTAATCCTCCAGCGTCACCTCACTTCGGAGGTCTATGGGAATCCGTGGTAAAGTCCTTTAAGTTCCACCTGAAAAGAGTCATAGGTACCGCTAGTGTTACTTTCGAAGAACTTGCTACCATCACTTCTCAAATTGAAGCGTGTTTGAACTCAAGACCGCTCAGTGGAATTTCCAATGATCCTAACGATTTGAGTGCGCTTACCCCAGGTCATTTTTTAATAGGGAAGCCACTCACTGCTATTCCCCAGGTACCAATTCCAGACGACCTCCATCTCTGTGATCGTTGGCGGATGATCCAGCGTATGATTCAACATTTTTGGAATCGTTGGTCAAATGAATATTTGACAAAGTTACAATCCCGCCCGAAATGGCGTACCTTACAACCAGATATTAAAGTTGGTGATCTGGTTCTAATAAAACACGAGGACTTGGTTCCACTTCAGTGGAGGTTAGGCCGGATTGTAAAGACGTTCCCAGGAGGTGACAATAGGGTGCGTGTTGTTGAACTTAAGACTGAATCGGGAAAACTGTTGCGACCAATATCAAAACTTTGCAAATTACCAATTACTTGAACTTTCTTTACATATATTATGTTAAATATTACTCTAGTGTTGTGTTCAATTTCTTATTCTTTCTTTCAGTATTGTAGAAGTTATCATCTTTCCATCTGTAATAGTTATTCCTACTTATATGTTGTTTTTTGAAACCCCCCTTCGAGGTTTCAAGGGGGGCGGAATGTTTTGTAGATTTCATACAGTCCGCTAATTTGAGTGGCGCTGCAGTCACTCTAAGTTGATTTTTTTTCTTATACTCGAAAATCTCTGTATGTTTTGAGAGAGTAGTTCGTATTCATGCTGTTGTAGGTCATTCCTGAGATGACAATTCAGTTCAATTAAATTAAAGGTATGATTCTATTTCTAATTGTTCATTCTGTGTAGATTAATTCGCTGATTAGTTCGAACTAGCCCTTTTCATTACACATCTGTCGTTTTAAATATATCTACTAACCAGAATTTAGGAGGCTGCTGGCTCCTTTTAAGAGAAATGAATTTATAATCGTAATTCAATCATATTCTATTTAATCTTGTCCTGCAAGATTGAAAATATTTCGATTTTTCTTCGTTTCCTCAAGTTAGCTGTATGTAATATTTTGTGTTTTTGGAAAAAGAAAAAACATTTGAGAAATGTAGTATTCATTCTGTTTCTTCTTTGTAATTTTTGCTCTTGATTGTGTGGCATTTAGTAAGCTGCCTGCTCAATTTAGAAAAAAAAAACTCTTACAAGACAAGAACATGCTTTGTTTCTGTTTAAGATCATAGAACAATTTCGACTGCTCTTTACCACAAATTCCCATCAGGGGCACATCTTCTTTAGATGTGACGGGATTCAGGACCCCGAGGTATCCTTGTGTCTATTTCTCCCCTCGAGTTTCTTGCTATTTTCTTCTTTCCCTCGAGTGTACACAAGGGAAAGAGAGCTCCATGAGAAGCTGTCGCCGCTCTGTGTGCTTCTAGCTTGTCATGGACAGCAAATTACCCCCACGTGTTGGCCGTGCTTTGGCATCCCATTAGACGGGTGTTACATTTCGGTCTCCGGTGTATCAATCGGCTGGTATCCCAGCCACTTGGCTGGTCTGCTCAAGGGGATCAAGCGAAAGTGGCCAACTTCCGGGGCTTGGCGTTAAGGGTGGTCAACGTTCCTGGAAGTGGCCCTGAGCGTATAGATCCTGGCTAGCACTAAGGTGGATGCCGAGGCTGAGAATTCTCAGAGCCGGTAATTGCCTTCCCTTGTTGGGCTCCATGGTGGGCAGTGCCGTCGGGCCTGAATTTATACAAATGTCGTATGGGCAAAAAAAGTCTGGTCTTTTCAGTGGGCAACGAATCGATACTTCTTCTTCGAAGCGAAACAATTTTCCAACATTTTTTGTCATCACACGAATTTCTAAAGAAAATGAAACTTTCCATGGTGTTTCGCCTTTCTTAGTCGAAAAGGCAATTACAGGTAGCGTCGGCAATGTAAAATCAACTAAAAACTTCGATCAGGTGACCTTCTTGTTGAAGTGGAATCCTCGAAGCAAGCCAAAGACATATCAAAATTAAAATCATTGTCAACAATTCCCGTTACAGTCAAACCCCATGCCACATTGAACTCATCTAAGGGAGTTATTTCCTGTGGTGAGTTACTCAATGAATCGGAAGAAAAGATTACTGAGGAATTAAAAAGTCAGGGAGTAATCCATGTGCGCCGCATTACGATTCGGAAGGATGGTCAGCTCCTCAATACAAAGCACCTGATACTCACTTTTGACTCCAACAAATTACCTACCCTCAGGGGCACATCTTCTTTAGGTGTGACGGGCATCACGACCCCGAGGTACCCTAGTGTCTATTTCTCCTTCCGTTTTTTTGTCTCCCCTTGAGTTTTTTGCTATTTTCTTTCCCTCGAGGGTAGGCGAGGGAGCTCTCCATGAGAAGCAGTTGCCGCTCTGTTTGCTTCTTGCTTCTCATGGACAGCAAATTACCCCCACGTGTTGGCCGTGCGTGGCGACCCATTAGACGGGTGGTGCATTGTGATCCCCGGTGTATCAATCGGCTGGTATCCCAGCCATTTGGCTGGTCTACTCAAGGGGATCAAGCGAAAGTGGCCAACTCCTGGGGCTTGGCGTTAAGGGTGGTCAACGTTCCTGGGAGTGGCCCTGAGCGTATAGGTCCCGGCTAGCACCAAGGTAAGCGCCGAGGCTGGAAATGCCCAGAGCCGGTGGCTGCCTTCCCTTGTTGGGCTCCATGGTGGGCGGTGCCGTCGGGGCCCGAATTTTTATGCTTTTTGCATGGTTTTTTTACTGCACGTTCGGAACCGATTACTAACATTGATTCACTTTCACAGCATGTCGGATTTCTGATTCTTTCATTACCTGACAATGGATTATTGAAATTTTCTCCATTTGCTATAGAGAAAACACTTAAAAGCATTGGCGGCAGCCCTAAAACAGTCAAAAGGTTAAAATCTGGTGGTCTGCTTATTGAAACTTCATCTGCTGTACAAACAAAATCATTTCTACTTGCTGAAAAATTCTTGGATCATCCCCTAAGTGTCACTATCCACAGAGGTCTTAACTCTAGTCGGGGTGTTGTCTCGGAAGACGAATTGGTTGGTTCTTCTGAGACTGAAATCTTGGAGGGCCTTTCTTCGCAAGGTGTCATTGCTGTGCGTCGAATTAATATCAAAAGGGAGGGTAAATTAATCCCAACTAAGCACTTAATCCTTACCTTTAACACTACAAAACTTCCAACTACTATAAAAGCAGGTTTTCTCAGCTGTCCCGTGAAACCGTATATTCCGAATCCTCTCCGATGCTTCAACTGTCAGAAGTTCGGTCACTCTAAAACTGCTTGTCGTGGCAAGCTTACATGTTCGAAATGCTCCACAGTCGGCCATTCTTTCAATGATTGCACTTCTTCTGATATCAAATGTCGAAATTGCACACAAGCCCACACTGCTGACTCCAAACTTTGCCCTCAGTTTAAAACAGAAAAGAAGATTCAAGAACTAAGAGTCAAGAAAAACATTCCTTATTCTGAAGCTAAAAAACTAATCCCAGACCAAAATCTTGAGACTTACGCTAAAACTGTTAAAACTTACCTTCCTCAAAATATACAGCCAGAGAAACAGACTACTAAAATTCACTGTCCTACCTGTTGCTGTCAACCCGTTACACCCAATAAGTCTCCTATTAAAACCAGGTCACCTTCCACCTCAACTGTATTTGAAAAAACCCAGCTACCGACAACCAGCCAAGTAACTGATAAACCACAAGCTTCCGGTCTGAGATCCGCAACTGCTTCCCCTAGGAAATTAACATCTAAAACCTCGGAAAGTACAAAACAATTGAAAAAATCAGAACAATGGGAACGTGCAAAAGAGTCTAAAGCAGCTAAACGAGCCAGAGTTTTGACTGAAAAGCGGAAACAAAACTCAACATTACACAAAAAAGAATCTTTGAGAAAAGAGGATTTCCTAAAAGAACCCGTGAAGGCTTCAAATGTTGACAGTGATCCCCCTTTTAATTTTCATCCCACTGACGAGGACGATATGTCCACCAGTGGCACAGACGACCCTCCCTCGTCTTCACGTCAAGAAATCTAAAACAACCAACCTCTGTTTGCAAAACCTTTTGTTTTTTTTCCCTTGTTTTTCTGTTTGTGTTTATGGCTTCCTTTGTTTCGTGGAATTGTCGGGGTATTAAATACAAAAACTCCGACTTGAAAGATATCATCAATAATTATAAACCTGTATGCATGGCTCTGCAGGAAACTCATCTCAAAAACGATGAGAATATTAAAATTAAATATTACAATGCTTTAAGTAAAAATAATGACAGAGCTTCAGGTGGAGTTTCACTACTTGTGGCAAACAACTCTCCGTCTATTCCTATAAATCTGAACACACGGTTACAGGCTATTGCAGCCCGTATACAAATGCATTCATTTATAACTGTCTGCAGCTTATACTTGCCTCCGAATCAATCGGTAGATCAGACACAGTTAAACAATTTAATTTCTCAGTTACCAGTTCCTTTCCTCCTTCTTGGTGATCTAAATGGGCACAGTCCTCTTTGGGGAAGTCCTAATTCCAATACCCGTGGTACTCAAATTGTACAACTGCTTACAGATCATAATCTCTCTCTTAAATACCAATAAGCCCACTTATTTTCACCAACCTACCCCCTCAGGGGCACATCTTCTTTAGGTGTGACGGGATTCACGACCCCGAGGTACCCTAGTGTCTTGTCTCCTTCCGTTTTTTCCTCCACTTCAGTTTATTGCTTTTTTTTTCTTTCCCTCGAGGGTAGGCGAGGGAGCTCTCCATGAGAAGCTGTTGCCGCTCTGTTTGCTTCCTGCTTCTCATGGACAGCAATATACCCCCACGTGTTGGCCGTGCGTGGCGACCCATTAGACGGGAGGTACATTTCGGTCCCCGGTGTATCAATCGGCTGGTATGCCAGCCGCATGGCTGGTCTGCTCAAGGGGATCAAGCGAAGGGGTCACTCCTTGGGCTTGGCGTTAAGGGTGGTCACTGTCCCCGGGGGTGATCCTGAGCGTATAGGTTCCGGCTCGCACCAAGGTAAGCGCCGAGGCTGGGAATACCCAGAGCCGGTGGCTGCCTTCCCTTGTTGGGCTCCATGGTGGGCGGTGCCGTCGGGCCTGAATACCTACTATTGTCGTATGGGCAAAAAAAAATCTGGTCCCTTCAGTGGGCAACACATCGTATCTAATTCTTCAATAGCAACAGTTTAGCCAAAAATGGCTCTTGCGCCATTAAACCCCAACCAACCAACCAACCAATCTTCAATAGCAAATAATTTTCCAACATACTTTTTGATTAAAAGAAACTCTACGAATAACGAAACATTTCATTCTGTGTCACCTTTCCTATTCGAAAAGGCAATTGCCAGTCATATCGGTGAAGTTAAAAGCACAAAAAAGCTCCGATCTGGCGACCTGTTGGTCGAAATTCTATCTCGTAAACAATCGGAACAAATTATGAAAATTAAAGCATTTTCCGATATATCAGTTACAGTCTCTCCACATGAATCCTTGAATTCCTCCAAAGGAGTTATTTCCTGCGGAGAATTACTTAATGTCCCACTAGAATCAATTCTGAAAGACTTGCAAAGTCAGGGGGTGAGCCATGTACGGCGTATATCTATACGGAGGGATGGCCAGCTCCTAAACACTAAGCATCTAATCCTAACTTTTAGTTCTGCCAAATTACCGGAGTACATTAAAGCTGGATATATGCGTCTTTCTGTTCGACCGTATATCCCCAACCCCCTTCGTTGCTTTCAATGTCAACGTTTCGGGCATTCTAAAACTTCTTGCCGCGGGACCCTGACTTGTGCCCGTTGTGCAGAAGTGGGCCACGACAGTTCTCAATGCACCGCTGCTGAGAAATGCGTTAACTGCAAAGAAGCACACACCTCCTTTTCTCGAAACTGTTCAGCATGGAAGTTAGAAAAAGAAATAGTTGCCACAAAAATTAAAAAGCAAATATCCTATCCCGAAGCCCGGAAACTTGTTAAATCTCAAACTGCAGCATCTGCTACTAGCTACTCTTCCATAGTCAAGAACCCATGCACAACTGCATGCACCCGTAACAATCTTGGTGACCTTATTTGCGGTAATAATAAATCTGATTCAACTAACCTAACTCCCCGGAAAAAAACATACGAAACCACAAGTATATATATCTTGTCTTCTGTTCCATTCAAAGCGTCCTATACACCTTCCGAAATCTGTCCCAGATCTATTGATCCTGTTTTAAAACTCTCTTCAACCGATACTCGTAATGAAACAGTTTCATTTCAATTCAAAGTTCCGGAAATTAACGAAACTCCACCTGACTTCTCCGATTTCAAAACTGTCACCAACAGAAAAAAACTCAAAAAAGATAATCAGGATAACATAACTGACAAAGTTTCTCAGCATTACAAACCTCAACAACTTACAGATAAAGAACCTAGCGAAGCTTCAAATGCTGTCAAACAAGGTAATATTATGGTCACCAAAAATGGTGCTAAATCTGCTCATGTTTGTTCTGTTGGCCCTGTGCCAGACCCTATGGTTGCTTTCCCTCCAGAGAAAACAAAAGTTTTACAATCTCTAGAATCAGATGCTGATGCCGAGATGAGCTCTTCTAGCGCATCAGAAGGCGACACACTGGAATATAATATGTCTGAGGACCTTGAGGACACACCTCAAAACATTTGTCCTACAACTCTGCCTCCACCCTCTACTGCACGGAAGCGGTAGTTTTTTAATTTTTACCGCTTTTCCCAACGAATTTCAAAGTTTGCTCCTTTCTGCTTTTTTAAAGCAACTTCTTTTTTTAAAACCGTAAAAGTTGCTTTGTTTTCTTAATCTTTTACTCGGCTCGACGTCTTTTATCTTGTCTACCTAACATGGTTTTATCTTTTCATCTGCAGCTATGAATCTCAAATTTATTTTAGTATTTAATCTACCTCTTTTCATGTAACACCATATATTTTATTACCGTGTTCCTGCTTATCTACCATACGTTTGGCGCAGTATAGCCAAACATGGCTCTTGTGCCAATAAACTCCAAAATCCAATCCAAATCCTTTCACCAACCTACAAAAACCGTTCATACAATAGATCTTGCTATTTGTTCTCCTTCCGTTCTGCCTTTCTTTGACTTTGCATAACAGCGACCACTTTCCCCTAGTTCTGACTGACAATAGAATCGGCCGTCCTATTTCCTTCTTACCCCGCAGGTACGTGTTCGATGCAGCAGACTGGGCCAAATTTGCTTCATTCGCGAAAATCACATCTGATGTTGTAAATAATAACAGCATTGATGAAGCCATATCGCAGGTCATCAAAATAATTATTGACGCCGCTAATGCTTCCATCTCTTTTTCGAAGGGTTCAAGCCGAAGGCAAAATAAGCCTTGGTGGAACAACGAATGCCAGCAAGCGCGGAAGAAACAGGGAAAAGCATGGAGCAGATTTCGCAGATACCCTACCACTGCAAACTTAATAGCTTACAAGAAAACCATAGCAGAATTCCGGCGAATAGAGCGGTATAGCATTAGGATGTCCTGGAGAAATTTTGTTTCTAGTATAAAATCATCCATATCTAGTCGTGAAATGTGGTACAAAATTAAAAAGGTCTTTGGTACTCCCACATCTAACCACATCTCTGCTCTGTGTGTTAACGGTCATATTATTTCATCACTAAAAGATATTGCAAATACAATTGCCTCAACCTTAGCAAATACATCCAGCAGTAAAAATTACAACCATGAGTACCTAAATCATAAACTAAAAACTGAGACAAGGAAACTAAATTTTAATAGCCGTTCTGACTTTTCTTACAATAGCAATTTTACTTACCAAGAATTTCAAATTTGTTTATCAAAAGTTAATAAATCATCCCCCGGTCCTGATAACATAAATTATATCATGCTTCAACATCTCACAATAGAATCCCAACAAAATTTACTAAATCTGTATAACAGAATTTGGAATGAGCACTGCTTCCCAACCTCATGGCAAGAGGCCATAATTATTCCAATTCCAAAACCTGGAAAAGACAAGACAGATCCTTCAAATTACCGCCCTATCGCCTTAACAAGCTGTCTCTGCAAAATATTGGAAAAGATGATAAATTGCCGACTCATGTACTTTCTTGAGACCAATAACTTACTGCACCCTTTCCAAAGTGGGTTTCGGAGGGGACGTTCTACTTTAGATAATATTTTATCTTTGGAAACTGATATCAGACTGGCTTTCTTGCAAAGGAAGCACTTAATTGCAGTTTTTTTCGATATAGAGAAAGCATATGACCGTACTTGGAGGTACGGCATACTCAAAGACTTGCACGATTTTAACTTGCGTGGAAATCTCCCTATTTTTATTCAAAGCTTTTTAAAGCTTCGTAAATTTCGAGTGCGATTGGCCTCCGAATTTTCGGATTATTTTATTCAAGAAGAGGGTGTCCCTCAGGGGAGTATCCTAAGTGTGACACTTTTTATTGTAAAAATTAATAATATTTTAAATCAACTGCCTCTTTTTGTAAAGGGTTCTTTATATGTGGACGACTTGTACATTTCTTGTACTGGAATGAATATTCATTTTATTGAAAGACAATTGCAGATTGCAATTAATAATATTTCAAAATGGTCTCATATTAATGGTTTTACAATATCGGCCTCGAAAACTGCCGCTGTTCATTTTTGCCGCAAACGTAATCTTCATTTTGATCCTGATCTCAAACTGAATAATGAATCGATTCCATTTGTAAATGACATTAGATTTTTGGGAATCACCTTCGATAAGAAACTCTCATTTCTACCTCATGTGAAACTATTAAGGAGAAAAAGCGAAAAGTCTTTAAATATTTTAAAAGTATTATCCACAACAGCTTGGGGAGCAGACCGGTCTTCCATGCTAAAAATTTATAGGGCAACGATACTCTCCAAGCTTGACTATGGCTGCCCGATTTATGGCTCCACTAGGAAAAGTATTATCCAGATTCCCGATTCATCATGCAGCTCTTAGGCTCTGTTCGGGAGCTTTCAGAACATCTCCAGTTAAAAGCCTCAACGTGGAATGTTTCGAACCTTCTCTTTATTTGAGAAGACAGATGTTATCGCTCAACTATTATTTTAGAATTAAATCAAATGTACATCATCCTTTCCATAATTTTAAACTTCGTCCATTTCTTGTTCGCTTACAGGAGGCTAGGAAATCCTTCATTCCAGTATTTTTTTCTAGAGTCTTGAACATCCTTGCAGACCTAAACCTTCTATATTTACAACCAACCCTACAACCAATAAATAATTTCCCTCCTTGGAAAGTTTCCAATTTACATATCCTGAACCCGTTTGAAAGTTTTAACAAATCTGACACAGCAGACATCATTTACCAACAAATTTTCAAAGAACATAGGCATCAATATCGTGGATTTGTCCCTTTATACACAGATGGATCCAAATCAGCTGATCAGGTTTCCTTTGCAGTCGTTTTTCAGAATACAGTCTCCTCTTTCCGGCTCTCTCCTGCCTGTTCCATCTTTACAGCAGAAATCACTGCTGTATTGCATGCTTTGGAACGAATCTCTAAAAGTGTTCAAAGAGGGTTCATTATTTACTCGGATTCCTTGAGTGTCTTAAATTCTCTTAAATCATTTCATGATCATAAGCATCCTCTTGTTTTTAAGATTTTAGATCTTTTTGAAAAATTGACTTCTCAGGGATTTACAATACTTTTTTCTTGGATACCTTCTCACGTTGGTATAGATGGCAACGAAGAGGCTGATATGGCTGCCAAATCAGCAAGCCTCTCTACAGCATCAACTATCCCTGTTAATGATTTAAAAAAGTACATTAAACAGTTGCTTTTTTTCAAATGGCAGGGACAATGGACATTAGAAACTGGGAATAAACTTCACACAGTCAAACCTGTGGTTGAATTCTGGCCTTCTTTAAGGAACAGAAAGGCTGATACAATTTTGACTCGGCTACGTGTAGGGCATACAAGATTTACTCACCGTCACTTGTTGCTCGGGGAACATGCACCAATGTGCTCACTATGCAATTGTACTGTGTCTGTTCATCACATTTTATCAGAATGCTCAAATTTTAACTCGCAGCGTTTACGCTTTTTTAATACTACTACAATTTCGCTCCCTACATTACTTGGTGAAACTCCACATGTTCATCTTTTTGAATTTTTGAAAGCAATCGGTTTTTATTCTCTTCTTTAAGCATTGTTCAGTTTTAACTGATCACCTTTTATCGTTTTGTATACGTATGGCAGTCTTTTATTTTTAATTTGACATGATTTTACTATTGTTCTGGCGCAGTATAGTCAACTTCATGGCTCTTGCGCCAAAAAAACCAACCAACCAACAAATTACCTGAAAATATTAAAGCAGGATATATGCGCCTTTCTGTAAGGACATATATACCCAACCCACTTCGCTGCTTCAAGTGCCAACGTTTCGGACATTCGAAAACTTCTTGCCGCGGGACACTTACCTGCGCCCGTTGTGCAGAAGTCGGGCATGAAAGCACTGATTGCACTCGAACAGAAAAGTGTGTTAACTGCAAGGGGGAGCACACTTCGTTTTCCCGAAACTGTTTTGCCTGGAAACAGGAAAAAGAAATTATATCCACAAAAATAAAAAAACAAATCTCGTATCAAGAAGCCAGAAAACTCATAAAATCTCAGACGCCAAAGCCCGGAAATAGTTACGTTTCTGCGATGAAAAAATCCACTGCTCCATCTACCCAAACCAACCAAGATACATCTGCTGATTCTACTTCTAAACAGTCCGTCCCTATACCAAGAACACGTCCTGCAATAACCAACCTGTTGAATACGTCCTTTCCATCTGTTGCTCCGTTATGTGAAAACACTTCTACTTCACCCGACTTAACTGATTTTAAAATTGTTACGAACAGAAAAAAGCTAAAGAAAGATTCTCCTTCTAAAACAAACAACAGCATCTCCACAGCAGAAAAGATTTCAAAATTTTACACGACCTCTTCGCGTAAAGTTACTAATCCTATTCCGACAAAGGATAACATCTCTAGTCATAAATCTACATTGAAACCTTTAGAAACCACCAAACCTACTACTGTTGACATTGATCTTTTACCTATGGCTGTAATTCCCCCATTGGAAAAAAGCATCTTACAAACTCGGGACTCTGATGCCGATGCCGAGATGAGCTCCACCTCTTTATCAGAGGAGGATGCCTTGGAGTACAACATGTCTTAGGACTTGGAAGACTCGCCTGCAATTATCAGTCCTCCACCCTCTTCCAAACCTGAAAAAGGAGAGAAATACAAAAACAGGTAGCATTATTGCTTCTGTTTTGTACTTTGTTTGCCTTTTTTAAAAAAAAAATTTTAAACAAACGACCTGCGCTGAATTTTATTACCTGGACATTTTATCATGACTTTTTCTGCTTCTAACCGCTCGGCACATGTGTTTTCTAGTCTTATACAAATTTAATCTTCTTGACATGGATTCTACAATTTTTCTGGCGCAGTATGGCCAACTTTATGGCTCTTGCGCCAAAAAACCCAACACAACCAACCAACCAACCTGCGCTGAATTGTTTTCTTTTAAACTAACTTGTTTAGTATTTTAATATCTTAAACATTTTCTCTGTATAGAATTTGTTCTTGTAATTTTATTTGGTCTTTGCCCACCATGTGATATTTTTGACATATTTTGCATCTGGTATATTTTAAAGCTTGCATTTTTTCTCTTTTCATCCTTCATCTATCCATTTTTGGCAACATGATTTTATCTTTTCATATGCAACTATGCATTTCAAATTTATTTTAGAATTTTATCTATCTCTTTTAATACAACACCATATATTTTATCACCTTGATCCTGCTTATCTACCATACGTTTGGCGCAGTTTAGCCAAAAATGCCTCTTGCGCCATTAAACCCCAAACAAACAACCAACCCGAAATGTTAGGAATCAAAAACAGGACATAAAATCATCCTAGTATCAATTAAAATATACAGAGTCCATCAAAAGTATACATACCTCAACAAATTGTATATGCGTTTTGGAAGAAGAATTGAATTATCGTTACAAGATGTAGTGTCGTGTTTTTTGAACACGCATCAGTACTTCCATGTCTGCAACAAGTGACGCATGTATGACAGCGAAAAAAATAGTTGATGCACGGTTGACATCTGACGAAAGGAAGTAGATTTCAAAATTTTATTTCAAATTTGAAAATGTTGCTGAAGTTCAACATCAGTGGAGGCGCGAATTTGAAACACGACTTGCAACAGGTCTGACAAATACACGACTTCGTGACGAGCACGGTTTGTTTGTGACGTGCTCAAGTGCATATCCGGAAGACGTCCTAGAGATGCTGGTCATGCGTCTTCAACAATAATTTCAGAAAAGTTTGTAATGTTTCCTCAGAAATCTGCTACTCAGTGTGCACATGTTTCATATGCAACTATGAATTTCAAATTTTAGAATTTTATCTACCTCTTTTAATATAACACCATATATTTTATCACCGTTATCCTGCTTATCTACCATACGTTTGGCGCAGTTTAGCCAAAAATGGCTCTTGCGCCATTAAACCTCACACAACCAACCAACCAGTGTGCACATGAGAGGAGGATCAGTTGTGCGGGTGTCTGACAGCACTGATGTGGGTGTATGGCACATTCTGAAAACCGAGAATGGTAAAAGTGTACATACCAAATTTTTCCGTTCAAGTACAGAAAAGTTGTATTAAACCTCTGATATGAATGATTGTATTAAACGTACAATTTAGGTCGGCACTAACATAAGATAATGATTTTTTTCTTTTGTTAAAGTGTGCATATATTTTTTTTTGATGAACCCTATATAATAACAAATGTAATAGGAGTTATGGCATAATGTTTAAAACATCAAGTACTATTGCATAAAATCTTTCTCTGTTAAAAACTGCTAAATAAATTAAGACTGTATTGAAACTGCTAAACGTAAACTTGAGCACATTAAGTTATATGTACCAGTAGAATCGTAACAAAGAATGAAAAGTTTTACATTTATGCATTGATTAATATACCCAATTTCAATTCCATTTCATAATAAAAGAAAAATGCGGAATTTAATCAACCCTTCTGTAAAGCCATTCTGCGGTAAAACAATCTAGAAATTTACTAATGGTAAATTGTTTAATGAATCCATTTATGCAGTTAACTTTTCCCACATACATTTATAACACAATAAGTTCTGTTCGCTTTCTGTAATGACGTTTTTAATTAAATCGAATTTATGGTGTTGTGAAGAGCCAGAACCTGCTTTGGTAGGAGCGCTTAAATTATTTAATTTAACAGTCATTATTTTTCTTAATTAACATTCTCTTGTTGAACTCTTCAATAACCATGAATTTTTGTTCGCTGAAAACAGCAATAAATCTCATTCAAAATAATTGCTTAATATTTTTTTAGCTTGTTAATAAAATGAATAAAGACATTCAATTTACTTTAGAAATTATTGATTATTTTAGTTTGTTTAAGATCATATCGTGGAATGAAAGCTGTAACTAGATTAACAATTTGGCTTATTATGGGCAATTCACAAGTTATGAGATCTAATTGGGTTTTCTCCCCTCCGTTGATATGAACTCCTTCATGCAGTTTTTCCCATTCACAATCTGGGACATCTTTTCCCGCTAATGGAACATCTTTTTCTCCTCTGCGATAGAAACAATCAAGATTTAACCAACCCACAAGTAACGACACCTCCATTGGTTTCCTCTTCCACTTTGGACACTTGCGCCAACATTTCTCTCTGCAAGACGTAACCAATCCACAAGTATTGACATCTATTAGGATATCCTCCCCTCTGTCAATATGGACTTCTTCATGCAGTTTTTCCATTCACAATTTGCCCCTCAGGGGCTCACCTTCTTTAGGTGGGTACGGGTGTCCAAATCCCGAGGTACCCAGGGATCTTTTCTTCTCCCAGGGGGTTTACTGTCTGTGGTAGATACGGGAGTCGCGACCCCGGGTTGCCCTAGCGATCCTTCTCTTATTTTCTTCTTCCTAACTTGCATTTGTTTTTGTGTTTTGTGAAGATTCTTTTCTGTCTGCTTAGAGTTTTGTTTGTTTTTTTAGTTCTACACTAAACCCATGTGTTGGCCGTGCATGGCGACCCGTTAGGGGCAAAATGGAAGCCTGGGGTTCCTCTGCGTTCCCTTCGGTGCACGCTGCTCTGTAAGTCGGGCGGCAGGAGTGAGCCCGCTCCTGTCAATCGGCTGGTGGTACTCTTCTTTGGGAACGAGAAGGTACTGCTGGAGGGTTAGGTTTGCAGTCTCTGTAGATCTATATCCCGGTGCCACCCTTAAGGTAAGTACTGAGGCTGGAAAATTCCGGAGCCGGTAACTGCCTTCCCTTGTTGGGCTCCATGGTGGGCGGGGGCGTACCGGGATGAACATATTCTGTACATTATGGGTTCCCGAAATTTGGCTTCCGATGGAGAGATGCGTCCATCAACCTCTCCTGTAAAGGAGTATCATGTGTTTGAGCGCTTTTTTGTTGCAAGAAGGAAGGATGGCTCGTTTAACGCGGTGTCAGCAATATTGATACACAAAACAATCTTGGCAAACGTTGGTGAGGTTAAGTCTGTTAAAAAATGTAATAATGGAAATCTCTTAATTGAAGTCTGGTCTCAACAGCAAGCCGCAAGTATAATGAAAATGGAACGCATAGGTAACTATGAAATAACTGTCGCACCACACACTAGTCTGAACCAATCAAGAGGCGTAATTTCAGAATCGCAATTACAAAATGATACAGAAAGTGATATACTCGAAGATTTGAGGGGTCAAAATGTTATTGCAGTTAGGATCACAGTCAAAAGAGACGGTCAATTGTTGCCAACGAAAAATCTGATTCTAACTTTTAGTTTACCAACAATCCCAAAATCTGTACGAATTGCATACCTTAATTGTTCGGTCCGACGATATATTCCAAATCCTTTGCGGTGCTTTAAGTGCCAAAGGTTTGGCCACACAGTACAAGCCTGCCGTGGCATACAGTCTTGCGCGCGATGCTCCTTGTCAGGCCACGATAGTCAAACGTGCTCTGAAACTCCCTGTTGCATAAACTGTAGAAGTGACCACCCAGCATATTCCAAGACTTGTCCCCGCTGGAAAATTGAAAAAGAAATTCAAACTGTCAAAATTAAACAAAATCTGTCGTTTAAAGAAGCGAGAAAAATTGTAATGGATCGAACTCCAAGAGCAGGAGTCTCGTATTCTGTAGTAGCAAAAGGCCTAATGGTTTCATCATCTACCCAAACATCATCTGAAGCCCAATCGCATGAAAAAATCAAAATCCCAACATCTAGCCCGACTAAACCAATATCCCAAAATGGAAAAAATATGGATAAAACCAGAGACAATAACAGACGAGACCAAACAAGTCCCTCAAAATTACATAAAGAACAAAAGACAACATCTGTCAGTCATATAGAACCGTCAACAACTGTGAATAGTATAAATCAATCATCGCGCATACCTACTCCAAAAACAGATAAAAAGGAGAAACCCAAGAAAGCTCAAAACACTTTTAAAGAAACTAAAGCTATGAAAAAAGCTAGACTACAGTTGCATAAGAAAAACTTAGAGGACAAACTAAAAGATTCTATAAAAAAACGTAATATCACAAAACAAGATTTATTAAAGCAGTCCAATTACGATGAAGACCATGATAGCGATGGTATCAAAATTCATTCATCTGAAGAAGATCCAATGTCGACTAGCGGGGAGGAAGATTGATTGATTGTTAAAACTTCATAACGGCCATTAAACTGGTTTCCTGGAATTGTCAGGGGTTTCGTACTCATGTTGACGATTTAAAAAACATCATTAACAAATATCAGCCCGCGTGCCTAGGACTTCAGGAAACATATCTGACCCCTGAGCATTCAATTAAATTAAAATCGTATAACATCCTCAAAAGACTACACCTTAGGTTCATGAGCCTCGGGTGGAATTTCCTTACTAGTTTCCCGAGTTTTTCCCTACAGACAAAGAAATTTAAATAGCCCTATACAAGCAGTTGCAGTCCAACTTCATGTTGTCTCTCCATTAACAATATGTTGTATATATTTGCCCCCAAATGATGATATATCTCGACAAGATCTTGATGACTTAATCAAACAACTCCCTCAACCTTTCATACTAATGGGAGACTTCAATGGACACAATCCTATTTGGGGAAGTGTGGATTTTAATGTTAAAGGACAACAAGTTGAGGCTTTGCTGGAAGACCATTGTCTTTGTTTACTTAATGATGATAGTTTTACATATTTTCACATACCTAGTCGAACCTTCCATACTTTGGATCTAGCCATATGCTCTCCCTCATTAGACATAAAGTGGGATTTTAGTGTTGCCGACGACCTTCATAACAGTGACCATTTCCCCATCATTTTATCATACAGTAACGATGATGTTACTTATCCTCAAAGACCCAAGAGATACATTTTCAATAAAGCAGATTGGACTCTCTTCTCACAGATGGCTCTTATTTCGAAACAGTTGGTGGAGAAAGAAAGCATTGACGATGTTGTTTATGAGCTAACTGATATTTTAATGACGGCAGCTGATGCGGCAATACCTAAAACATCAGGTAAGATTCCAAAGAACTGGAAACCGTGGTGGAATGAGGAGTGCGGAATTGCTGAAAAAAGGCAAGCAAAAGCCTGGAACAGGTTTAGACGATATCCTACTACGGATCATTTTATTGCTTTTAAACAAGCGAAGGCGAATGCTAGACGAATCAGACGAAGAAGTCAGAGAAATTCATGGATGTCATTTGTTAACTCTATAAACAGTCGAATTAGTCCAAAACTTCTTTGGGATAAAATCAGAAAAATATCTGGATACTCTAAAAATAGTCTTTATTTATCAGTTTTAAATTCAAATGGACAAGTCATCACGGAAATTAAGAAAATAGCAAATGCATTGGGTGAGACTTTTGCCACGGTGTCCAGCGAAACTTCATACCCCCCTGAATTTATAACATACAAAACAACTGAAGAGGGAAAGGCTTTAAATTTTACCACTAGTTCTAACGAAGAATATAATTCTGACTTCAATTTAACTGAGCTAAACAGAGCAATAGACAAATCTAGACCGACTTCCCCTGGTCCTGACGACATTCATCTGAATATGATAACTCACCTTAGTGAATCATCTTTAATAAATATCTTGAGGTTGTTTAATAGAATTTGGCGGGAACATAAATTTCCAATTTCTTGGAGAAGGGCTTTAATAATTCCGATCTCTAAACCAGGAAAAGACCCCAGGATCCAACTAATTATAGACCAATTGCACTCACCAGCTGTTTGTGTAAGATCTTGGAGAGAATGGTGAACGCTCGATTGGTTTATATTCTGGAAAAAAACAAGTGGCTATCCCCTTTCCAAAGTGGCTTTCGCCGTGGCAGAAGCACCTTGGACAACTTTTTGCGGCTAGAAACGTCTATTAGAGAGGCTTTTGTGAGTAAGAAACATTTAATATCGATAATGTTTGATATGGAAAAAGCCTATGATAGGACGTGGAGGTATGGTATAATGAGAGATCTGTATAGAATTGGCCTCCGGGGAAATCTACCAATTTTTATAGAAAACTTTTTAGGGACGAGAAATTTCAGAGTTCGATTTGGCAATGTATTTATTGTCTGACAGTTTTTATCAAAACGAAGGCGTCCCTCATGGAAGCGTCTTAGCGTAATTTTATTTATCATTAAAATCAATGATATTATTAAAACTCTCCCTCCATTTGTACATGGTTCTTTGTTTGTAGACGACTTTCAGATTCATTGCTCCGGCGAGGACATGGGTTTTGTTGAAAAAAAGCTTCAAGAAGCTATTGATAGAATAAATGCTTGGGGGAAAATTAACGGCTTTGTCATATCCTCACAAAAATCGGTAGCTATTCACTTTTTTAAAAGGCGTGGACTCCACCCTGATCCAAAGCTTACACTCAATAACCAGACGATTCCATTTGTTTCAGAAGTCAAGTTCTTAGGCTTAATACTGGATAAAAAACTTGCCTTTAAATCGCACTTAAATCATCTGAAAAGAAAATGTACATTGTCCATGAACATAGTGAAGATACTTTCTAGCTCATGGTATGGGGCGGAAAGTTCTTCTTTGCTAAAAATATACAGAGCTTTAATAAGATCAACTCGATTATGGGAACGCTATTTATGGATTTGCATCGAAGTCCATACTTCGACCTCTTCACTATACACAACCAAGGATTGCGTCTTTCGGTAGGAGCCTTTCGAACCTCCCCGATCCTCAGCCTATATATTTTATGCAACGAACCTTCTTTAGAACTTAGGCGAGAGAGACTCGCACTTAATTTGTTTTTTAAAATAAAAAGTGACGATTCCCATCCCTCACATTATAATGTCGTAAATCCTAAATATGGTACATTATTCTCAATTAGACCATCATTCACTCCAACTTTTGGTTTGAGGATAGGAAAAATTCTTAGAAGCATAAATACTGTTGATTTTCCAGTCCTTAACAAATCTGACGAATTCCCGCCATGGAAAGATATAAGTGTAAGTTTTATCGATGTCTTTGAAAAATGGCACAAATCGACTACCCATAATCTGGTGTATCGGAGCATTTTTTATGATCACAGACAACAGTTTTCTGGCTATGAACCTGTTTTCACTGACGGATCCAAGGCTGATAACCTCGTAGGTACGGCTGTAGTTATCAGGAATTCAATAGTTTCTGGAGGATTACATGAATTATGCTCCGTATTTACATCGGAAATATATGCAATATACTTGGCTTTGGTCGAAATAGCACAGGAACTACAAAAAGACTATCTTATACTCGGATTCCAAGAGCGCCATCGAAGCACTGAGATGCGTTTCCCCTTTAAGCCACCCTATAGTGCTGAAGTGTGTTGAATTTTATCTTTATTTAACAGGAAAAGGTCTGAATATAATGTTTTGCTGGATCCCAGGGCATTCTGGAATTATAGGGAATGAGATGGCTGACAAAGCTGCTAGGAGACCTGCAACAGTAGTTGACAATTTTGTCCCCCTATGTGACGCTTTGCAAGCTGTGAAAAATCAATTAACAAAAAAATGGCAGAGAACTTGGGACAAACAAAATCAAAATAAGTTGCACGATATCCAGCCGATGGTGAAGCCTTTAAAAAACTGTGCTTTAAACCGAAAGCAATCTGTCGTGTTAAATCGCCTCAGAATTGGACACACTCGTTTGACGCATAAATTTTTACTTTTGTCTGAACCACCGCCAACTTGCACGCGGTGTCAGTGTATCTTGTCTGTTAAACATATTCTAGTGCATTGCACTTGGCCAATTCTGGCCCTTGTGCCATAAAACCCCAATCAATCAATCAATCTAGTGCATTGCCCAAATTTCGACATTCATAGACGGAATCGTTTTGGTAGCAACATTTGTTTAAAAGACTTGTTAGGTGACATCCCCCACACGAATTTATTTCATTTTTTACGTGATATTGGTATTTATGAACTTATTTGAATTCTTTCCTTTGTTTGTGCTTTTATTTGTTTGTGTGTGGGTCCTTTGGACAAATTAAAATAGCTCCTCAAAATCAAGTGTTTGGCGCAGCATGGCCAAAAATGGCTTTTGCGCCATAAAAACCAAACCAAACCATTCGCAATTAAGGACATTTCTTTGCCGCCATTGGAACTATTTTTCATATACTACTCTGATTCTTTGAGGCTGAAGAACCGCATATGCAACCTAGAAATGTGTATGCATACCTAGTTTTCTCTGCAACTAAGTGCAGGACACTAGGACAAGGCTTTATACACAGCGTTTTTTGTTCAGCGTCACCTTTTAAACTAGTACAGGCTTCAATACTTGGCAGTCGGGCGTGGGGTTGAGAGGCCGGTGTTGCTGCTGCTGGGTAATTACAGTGAAAGGTACCATCAGACTAGATTCCTGTAATTGACTAACTATTGTACATATTCCCTTGAAACTACTTGTAGTTTCATTTAGGATCTCTCATTCCCTAAGCCCTCAGGGGCACATCTTCTTTAGGTGTGACGGGTTTCACGACCCCGAGGTACCCTAGTGTCTGATCTCCTTTCGAGTTTTAGCCTTTTTCAGTTTCTGCTTTTTTCTTCCTTCCCTCGAGGGTAGGCGAGGGAGCTCTCCATGAGAAGCAGTTGCCGCTCTGTTTGTTTCTTGCTTCTCATGGACAGCAAATTACCCCCCCCGTGTTGGCCGTGCGTGGCGTCCCATTAGACGGGTGGTACATTTCGGTCCCCGGTGTATCAATCGGCTGGTATCCCATCCATTTGGTTGGTCTGCTCAAGGGGATCAAGCGAAGGGGTCACTCCTTGGGCTTGGCGTTAAGGGTTGTCACTGTCCCCGGGGGTGACCCTGAGCGTATAGGTTCCGACTAGCACCAAGGTAAGCGCCGAGGCTGGGAATACCCAGAGCCGGTGGCTGCCTTCCCTTGTTGGGCTCCGTGGTGGGCGGTGCCGTCGGGCTTGAATTCCGACACATGTCATATGGGAAAGAAAAATCTGGTCCCTTCAGTGGGAAACGAATAGATCCAACTTCTTCGAAACGACATAATTTTCCAACTTATTTTCTAATTCACCGAATTTCCAGTAGTAATGAAACTTTTCACAATGTATCGCCTTTCTTGGTTGAAAAAGGAATTACTAGCAGTGTAGGCGAGGTAAAATCGACCAAAAAACTTCGGTCTGGTGACCTTCTTGTTGAAGTGGAATCTCCGAAGCAAGCCAAACAAATAGTAAAATTAAATGCATTGTCATCTAGTCCCGTTACTGTTAGCCCCCACGCCACATTAAACTCGTCTAAGGGCGTAATTTCCTGTGGCGAATTGCTTAATGAATCTGTTGAAAAGATAACTTAAGAACTAAATATTCAAGGGGTGACCCATGTGCGCCGCATTACGATTCGGAGGGATGGTCAGCTCCTAAATACAAAGCACCTGATACTAACTTTCGACTCCGCCAAATTACCTGAACATATTAAAGCAGGATATATGCGCCTTTCTGTTAGGACATATATACCAAACCCACTCCGCTGTTTTACCCCTCAGGGGCACATCTTCTTCAGATGTGACGGGATTCACGACCCCGAGGTACCCTAGTGTCTGCTCTCCTTCCGTTTTTTTGTCTCCCCTTGAGTTTTTTGCTGTTTTCTTCTTTCCCTCGAGGGTAGGCGAGGGAGCTCTCCATGAGAAGCAAATGCCGCTCTGTTTGCTTCTTGCTTCTCATGGACAGAAAATTACCCCCACGTGTTGGCCGTGCGTGGCGACCCTTTAGACTGGTGGTACATTTCGGTCCCCGGTGTATCAATCGGCCGGTATTCCAGCCATTTGGCTGGTCTGCTCAAGGGGATCAAGCGAAGGGGTCACTCCTTGGGCTTGGCGTTAAGGGTGGTCACTGTCCCCGGGGGTGACTCCCAGCGTATAGGTTCCGGCTAGCATCATGGCAAGTGCCGAGGCTGGAAATTCCAGAGCCGGTAACTTCCATCCCTTGTTGGGCTCTGTGGTGGGCGATGCCGTCGGGCCTGAAATAAACTTAATATCGCATGGCTCAAAATGAACTTCACCATTGTAATGATTCTTCGAAATTTTTCATTGTTAGTGCAGTAAACGGCGATTTAAAAATGCATCCCCCATATTAATTCACAAAACTATCATTGCAGTTATTGGAGATGTAAAATCAATCAAAATATTACACAGTGGACAATTACTCATTGAACTCATGCATACAAAACAGTCAGAAAATGTAATCAAATTACAAAAAATAGGCGACATTCAGATTAAAGTAGCTCCACATCATAGTCTTAACCATTCTAAAGGTGTCATATCAGAAAGTGAATTTCAGAGGGATCTGGAGGACGATATTTTGGAATGTTTGAAGGATCAAAAAGTTATTGCAGTCCGGAGAATCACTATTAAACGAAATAATCAAAATTTTCCAACAAAACATGTCATACTTACATTTAATACTCCTGTATTACCAAAATCAGTTAAAATAGCCTACATGAACTGCCCTGTTAGACATTTCATACCAAACCCTCTGCGCTGTTTCAAGTGTCAGAGGTTTGGCCACACAATAACAGCTTGCCGGGGTAAACAAATCTGTGCTCGCTGCTCTCTCCCAGATCATGACAGTAATAATTGCACATCCACCACACCCAAATGCTACAATTGTAATGGTGACCATCCAGCTTTTTTCCGTTCATGCCCTCGTTATAAACAAGAAAAAGAGATTCTAACAGTTAAAATAACAAAAAACATTTCCTTTCCAGAAGCCCGAAAAATCATCAACGACAGAACACCCAAGCCTGGCATTTCATATTCATCAGCATTAAATTCAGTAGTCACTCCTTCTTGCTCGCAAAACATGCAGTTTATACCCAGTATCACAAACACTACCACAGCACCTACTACAGTTACTCCCCCTTCTGATAATGACGTTATTACAATTAAAAAAAGTGACTGGCTCTCTCTCCTCGAGATTAAAAAATCTTGGGAAAAAACGTTTTCCACTGTATCTGAAACTTGTGCCGTTCTACCTCTTGTGTCAACATTTCAGCCAACCTCGGCTTGTTCCACAGCCAGCAATAGCGAATGTCGGACAAGTGCTCCCATTCCTGGCATCTCCCTACCTTCTGCAACAACCGGAACACAATCAAACAAACTGCTAGCTCCAATTCTATTCCATCTGTCTCCGTTACTGCTTCCTCAGATATATCCCCTCCTCCAAAATCAATCCCTACCATCAAACCTAAAAATAAAAAGGACACAAACACATTAAAACAGGAACAACCAAAAGTTTCAAAAAAAGCTCGTGTTGCTGCACAAAAAAAGATCAAAGAATCCCCTTCATATCTTACTAATCGACCAGCCTCCAAAGAAGATTTTTTTAAAATATCTAAACAAAAGCAGGAATATACTGACGGTCCTTTTCTTTCAGTTCATCCATCTGATGAAGATTTGATGTCAACTGAAAGCGAGACCAACTCATCACCTTCTTCCCCTTAGTTTTTTTCTTTTTGCTTGTGGGTTTTTTTCATGGCCTTTTCTGTATCTTGGAATTGCCGTGGCGCTCAACACCAAATGTCCGATCTTAAGGACATTTTAAATTCTTACCAGCCTGCTTGCGTTGCTCTTCAAGAAACTCATTTAAAACCTGAAAATTCATTACGAATCCATGGTTATACCGTTTTCCGCAAAGATCATCCAGCCAATAGGGCTTCTGGTGGAGTAGCTCTTCTAATTTCAAACAATATTCCTTCATCCCTATTAGCTTTGAATACCCCTTTTCAAGCCATAGCTGCACAAATTTTTACGCATAAGCTAATTACAGCCTGCAGTTTGTATTTGCCGCCGAATACTCAAATTGATTAAACAAATCTAAATAATCTCGTGTTGCAACTTCCAGAGCCCTTTGTCATTCTTGGAGATTTAAACGGCCATAGTCAAATCTGGGGCAGTGATGACACGAATTCCCGCGGTCGTCAAATTGAAAAACTGCTGCACGACCATAATCTTTGCCTTCTTAATACAGACGAAATCACTCATTTTCATACACCTACCCGGACATTTCACTCCATAGATCTTGCTTTTTTAAACACTTTCTCTATATAGATTTAGTCCTTGTAATTTTACTTGGTCTTTGTCCACCATGTGATATTTTAGACATTTTACATCTGATGTGTTTTAAAACTAGCATTTTTTTATCCCTTTTCATCCTTTCTCTATCCATTTTTTGGTAACATGATTTTCTTTTCATATGCAAATATGAATTGCAGATTTATTTTAGAATTTTATCTACCGCTTTTCATAAAACACCATATATTTTATCACCGTGATCTTGTTTATCTACCATACGTTTGGCGCAGTTTAGCCAAAAATGGCTCTTGCGCCATTAAACCCCAATCAACCAACCAACCAACCATAGATCTTGCTATTTGCAGTCCTTCACTTTTGCCTTTCTTCAGTTTCCAAACGGATCCCGACTTGCACAACAGCGACCACTTCCCAATCATTCTTACAGACAATAGGCATTCGCACCTTCATACAGTTTTCTCTAGTTTTAAATATGACCTAGCAAACTGGACAAAATTTACCTCCACAGCATGCATTACAACAACCATGGTTTGTGACAACCCTATAGACACTGCAGTACATCAAATCACTGAAACTTTAATAGCCGCCGCTGAAGACTCTATTCCAAAAACAAAGAATAATTTTAGAAGACAACGCAAAGTATGGTGGAACTCTGATTGCCGAGAGGCATACAAAAACCAGAGAAAAGCCTGGGGTCGCTTCCGGCGATATCCAACGTCTGCCAATTTCATTCTCTACAAACAGGCCAAAGCTTACTCAAGGCGAATTCAAAGACAAAGTCAGCGAGAGTCATGGGAGCGATATGTTAGCAGCCTTAATTCTACTATATCCAGCAAAAAACTGTGGGAAAAAGTGAAAAAAGCATCCGGTATTTTTACAGATCGCAATATCAATATTTTATACCAAAACGGCATACCTGTAACTTCTCTTCAGGATATAGCAAACTGCATTGCGTCCACACTCTCTCAAACATCAAATAGCAATACCTATCCTTCATCTTTTCAGAACCATAAAAAGCTTGCAGAAAAACAAAAACTTAATTTCAAATCAAATTCATACGCACCCTATAATACAGACTTCACCTTTCATGAACTTAAAGTATGCCTATCTGAAGTTAAAAAAACGTCTCCAGGCCCTGACAATATCAGTTATCAAATGATCAAACACTTATCAAACAGCTCTTTGCAAAATTTACTTCTCCTTTACAATAGAATTTGGCATGAACACTGTTTTCCATCTAGCTGGCAGCAAGCTATTATTATCCCAATCCCTAAACCTGGGAAAGATCCTTCAAATCCTCTGAACTATCGCCCTATTGCTCTCACTAATTGCCTTTGCAAACTTATGGAGAAGATGGTGAACAGACGCTTGGTTTACTATCTAGAACACAATAAAATTTTAAGCCCTTTCCAAAGTGGTTTTCGACCAGGCAGATGTACTATTGACAACTTACTGGCCTTGGAAACGGATATCAGAACTACTTTTCTTAAAAGACAGCACTTGGTGGCAATATTTTTCGACATAGAAAAAGCTTACGACCGATCTTGGAGGTACGGTATTCTACAAGACCTCTTCAACTGCAATTTGAGGGGAAATCTTCCCATTTTTATTCAAAACTTTTTACGCTTAAGACAGTTTAGAGTGAAAGTAGGCTATCAGTTGTCTGATCTCTTCATTCAGGAAGAAGGTGTCCCACAAGGTAGTGTTCTAAGTGTTACGCTTTTCGCTTTGAAAATAAATAGCATTTTTAAACATTTACAACCTTCCATTAAATCCTTTTTATATGTTGATGACCTGTATATTTCTGGTTCAGGAGATAACATGGCTTTTATTGAAAGACAATTGCAAATTGCAGTGAACAAATTAACAGAATGGTCTATTTTAAACGGGTTTACATTTTCCACATCTAAAACATCATGTGTACATTTTTGTCGTAAGCGACGTCTTCATCCCGAACCAGAAATTAAGCTATATGATCAGGTTATAAACGTGGTAAGTGAAGTAAAATTTTTAGGTATCATTTTTGATAAAAAGCTCACTTTCTTGCCTCATGTACTACAATTGCGGAAAAAATTAGATAGAGCGCTCAATATTTTGAAGGTGCTCTCGAATACATCTTGGGGAGCATCCCGCCTCTCTCTTCTCCGGGTCTACAGGGCAGCCATACTGTCCAAAATTGATTACGGTTGCACTATTTATGGATCAGCCCGACAGAGTGTCTTACAGAAATTAAACACAATTCATCATTCTGCCCTCCGACTTTGTAGTGGTGCTTTTCGCACCTCTCCAGTCGAAAGTTTATACCTCGAGTGCCATGAACCATCACTTGAACACAGACGTCAAATGCTCACCCTTCATTACTTTTCTAAAATTTTAACAAACCCGAATCATCCATATTTTAACTACAAGCAAAGTCGCTTCCTTCAGCGTCTCCAGGATGCTAGACCTTCTGTGGTCCCCTCGTTTTTTACGAGAGCTGCTGGTTTTCTCCACGATTTCAATTTAGAGACTACACAGCTTTTACCAAACCCAGTTATTCTTTTAACACCCTGGATTCCTCACGGATTGAAATTTTTAAATCCTTTTGAAAACTATGACAAGACTAACACAGATAGTGACATTTATTTAAAGCTTTTTACACATCATCGTGAACTTTATCATCATTTCATACCAGTTTTTACAGATGGTTCAAAAAGCTCTACTCAAACTTCGTTTGCATGTGTTTTTATTAACTCAACGCTCTCGTTTCAACTTCATCCCTCATGTTCTATTTTTACGGCTGAAATAAGGGCTATTCTCCATTCATTATCAGAGATATCAAACTACCCAGCAGATAACTATATTATCTACTCTGACTCACTCAGTGTTCTCCAAGCTTTGTCTTCATTGCACCGTCACAGTCATCCACTAGCTTTTAGCATTTTAGATTTGCACGACCGACTTGTGTGCAAGGGATTCTCAATTCTTCTTTGCTGGGTACCCTCTCATGTTGGCATTTCCGGCAATGAGATAGCTGATATAGCCGCGAAAAATGCATCTGCAGTCCTTGACAATTCTACACCTTTAAAGGATTTTAAACACTACATTAGACTCGCCTTACACTCAAGATGGGAGAACCGCTGGAACTCCCAGTCAATGAATAAACTGCACTCAATTAAGCCAGTTGTGACACCTTGGCCTATTCTAACTAATAGAAAAGCGGATACAATTGTCACTAGGTTACGAGTGGGCCACACTCGATACACCCATCGTCATCTACTGATGGGAGAACAGGCACCAATGTGTACCCAATGCAATTGCATTATGTCAGTCCTTCATATCCTTTGTGAATGCCCCAATTTTAACTCTCTACGGTTACGTTACTTTCAATCCAGTGCTATTTCCGTAACTTATTTACTTGGAAAGACTCCTCATGTTCACCTTTTACCTTTTTTAAAATCAATTGGCTTTTATCCTCTCATTTAAGCACTTTTCCCAATTTTTAATATTTACACTATTTTTATATACATTAGTTCCACATTTTTATCTTGCCCTAATTTTTACATAGTTTAGCACAAACCTAAACAAATGTTTGGCGCAGCTTGGCCAATTCTGGCCCTTGTGCCATAAAACCCCAACCAATCAACCAACCAATCAAGGGAGTTATTTCCTGTGGGGAGTTGCTCAATGAATCAGAAGAAAAGATAACTGAAGAACTAAAAAGTCAAGGAGTGATCCATGTGCTTCGTATTACGTTACGGAGAGATGGCCAACTCCTCAATACCAAGCATCTGATACTAACTTTCGACTCTAACAAATTACCTGAAAATATTAAGGCAGGATATATGCGCCTTTCTGTTAGGACATATATACCAAACCCACTCCGCTGCTTCAAGTGCCAACGTTTCGGACATTCGAAAACTTCTTGCCGCGGGACACTGACTTGCGCCCGTTGTGCAGAAGTCGGACATGAAAGCACTGATTGCACTCGAACAGAAAAGTGTGTTAACTGCAAAGGGGAGCACACTTCGTTTTCTCGAAACTGTTTTGCCTGGAAACAGGAAAAAGAAATTATATCCACAAAAATAAAAAAACAAATATCTTATCAAGAAGCCAGAAAACTTGTGAAATCCCTGACGCCTACACCCGGAAATAGTTACGTTTCTGCGGTGAAAAAATCCACTGCTCCATCTACCCAAACCAACCAAGATATATCTGCTGATTCTACTTCTAAACAGTCCGTCCCTATACCAAGCACACCTCCTGCAATAACCAACCTCTCAAATCCTTTCATTCCATCTGTTGCTCCGTTATGTGAAAACACTTCTGCTTCACCCGACTTAACTGATTTTAAACTTGTTTCGAAAAGAAAAAAGCTGAAGACTCTCCTTCTAAAACAAATAGCATCTCCACAGCAGAAAAGATTTCAAAATGTTACACTACCTCTTCTCCTAAAGTTACTAACGCCATTCCGACAAGGTTTTTGCGCCAGTAAACTCCACCAAGCCATTCCGACAAAGGATAACATCTCTACTCATAAATCTACATTTAAACCTTTAGAAACCACCAAACCTACCACTGTTGACATTGAGCTTTTACCTATGGCTGTTCTTCCTCCACTGGAAAAAAGAATTTTACAATCTCGGGAATCTGATGCTGATGCTGATGCCGAGATGAGCTCCTCCTCTTTATCAGAGGAGGATGCCTTGGAGTACAACATGTCGGAGGACTTGGAAGACTCGCCTGCAGTTATCAGTCCTCCACCCTCTTCCAAACCTGAAAAAGGAGAGAAATACAAAAACAGGTAGCATTATTGCTTCTGTTTTGCACTTTGTTTGCTTTTTAAAAATATTTTGTTAACAATTGACCTGCACTGAATTGTTTTTTTAACACTAACTTGCTTAGTTCTTTCGTATTTTAAACATTTTCTCTATATAGATTTCGTCTTTGTATTTTTATTTGGTGTTTGCCCACCATGTGATATTTTAGACATATTTTACATTTGGTACATTTTTAAACTTTCATTTTTCATCTATCCATTTTTGTTAACATGATTTTATCTTTGCATATGCAACTATGAATTTTAAATTTATTTTAGAATTTCATCTACCACTTTTAATATCTCACCATATATTTTAACACCGTGATCCTGCTTATCTACCATACGTTTGGCGCAGTATAGCCAACTATGGCTCTTGTGCCAGGAAACCAAAAAACTCAAACTCGCATTCCTTAAAAGTTATGGAAATCTCTTTACTTTGCATTCTCATCCAGAGACCTTTGTAGGAACGAAGTTATAACAATCATCCCAAGACACAGTTTGGCTCTAAACTCATAAAGAATTCGTCTGAACAAATTCATTTTTAAATACCCCTCAGGGGCTCACCATCTTTAGGTGAGTACGGGAATCCCAACCCCGAGGTACCCAGGGATCTTCTCTTATCCCAGGGGTTTACTGTCTGTGGTAAATACGGGAGTCGCGACCCCGGGGTGCCCTAGCGATCCTTCTCTTGTTTTTTATTTTCTAACTTCCATTATGATATATGTCAATTTTGCATTTCTTTTCTGATTTTGTTTACTTTTGTTTTGAATTTTATTATAGACTAAACCCATGTGTTGGCCGTGCATGGCGACCCGTTAGGGGCAAAATGAAATCCTGGGGTTCCTTTGCGTTCCCTTCGGCCCACGCTGCTCCGTAAGTCGGGCGGCAGGAGTGAGCCCTCTCTTGTCAATCGGCTGGTGGTACGTTCCTTTGGGAACGGGGAAGTACTGCTCTAGGGTTAGGCCTGCAGTCTTCTGTAGGTCTATATCCCGGTGCCACCCCTAAGGTAAGTGCTGAGGCTGGAAAATTCCAGAGCCGGTAACTGCCTTCCCTTGTTGGGCTCCATGGTGGGCGGGGGCGTACCGGGATGAACATAAACATCGCTATGGGTTCCCGTAATCTTGGTCCCGGCGGAGACGTGCGTCTGCCAACCTCTCCTTTGGAGCACCACTTGAATTCTGCTAAATTTTACATTATCAAAAAGACTGAAGGAAACTTAAAAACTGTTTCACCCATATTAATACACAAGACACTTCTTGGCATAGTTGGCGAAGTCCAATCCATAAAAAAAACTAAACTTGGCGAAATCCTCATTGAACTGAAATCCCTTACTCAGGCAAACTCATTACAGACACTTAAATCAATCGGCGAACATGTAGTAACTGTTTTTCCACATAAATCATTGAACCAGTCCCGATTGGTAATATCTGAATCTGAATTCCAGTCCGACACTGAGGAAGAAATTCTTGAATGCTTAAAGAACCAAAATGTTACATCTGTAAAAAGGATTTGTATCAAACGTGACAACAAAATAATACCGACTAAGCATCTAATACTTACCTTCAATGTTCCTGTAGTACCAAAATCTGTCCTAATTGCTTATATAAACTGTCCAGTTAAGCCTTACATACCGAACCCTTTAAGATGCTTTAAATGTCAGAAATTCGGACATTCCATGACAGTCTGTCGTGGGAAAGAAACTTGCGGCCGCTGCTCAGAAATGGGACACAATAGTAAATCTTGCACATCTACTCCAAAATGCAGCAACTGTAAAGCAGAACATCCATCATATTCTCGAAAATGTCCGCGATGGGTTGAAGAAAAAGAAATACAAACAATAAAAGTAACACAAAATATTTCCTTTGCCGAAGCTAGAAAAATTGTAACATCCAGAACACCCACTGTTGGAGTATCGTACTCCTCGATGGCCAGCATCTGCCCACACTGTAAAAACCGCACAACTGCGCAAGTAGAAGCTCCACCCGATAATAACCTGATTCCATTACCTAAAAAATCTCCAGTTAAACAGTGTTTGGCGCAGCTTGGCCAGCCCTGGCCCTTGTGCCATAAAAAGGACTCACTCACTCACTCCAGTTAAACAGAATAGAGAAAATACTAAAACAGAAATTATTCTCGAGAGATCAAGCCTTCCAAACACATCCAATGTAAATAACCAGGAAGCAAACAAAACAAATCAGAATTATACATTGAAAACGCAGCCAGTCATCCAATCAAACGGTACAAAAACAGTCCATAACATTAGCCATAGTAAACTGTCTCGTATACCTCAAAGTAATAAGACTGAAACACCAAAGAAAGTAGTAAAATCTTTCAAAGAAACAAAGGCAATGAGGAAATCAAGGATGCAAATTATGAAGAAAAACCTAGACGTGAAAATAAAGGATTCAATAAAAAAACGCACTCTTACAAAACAAGATTTTTTAAAAGAATCAAGAATTAACGAGGGTGATGATGATACTGGTGATTTAAAAATTCACCCATCTGATGACGATGTGATGTTCACTGACGGGGAGGAGGAGACCTCAAAAACACCAAACAAAAAATAGACAATAAAATGGCAATTAACTTTTTATCGTGGAATTGTCACGGTGTGAGGTCCCACATTGATGATATTAAATCGATTTTAAATAAATACCAGCCCGTTTGCATTGGATTACAGGAGACTTATCTTTCTCCTGTGGACACTGTAAAAATAAAATTTTATAATATTATAAGGAAAGATTATACCCAAGGCGCAAGAGCTTCTGGAGGCGTAGCACTTTTAATTTCAAAGCATTTTCCTTTTATAGAAATCCCATTAACAAGTATAATACAAGCAGTAGCAATACAGCTGCAGATTGATGTATTAGTTACAGTATGTTTTATTTACCTCCCTCCTAACCAAAATTATACTCAAAATGAATTAGACGATTTAATTAACCAATTGCCACTACCATTTATTCTCATGGGTGATTTCAACGGCCATAACCCTATTTGGGGTAGCCCAGACATCAATTTAAGAGGTCAACAGATAGAAACTCTCATTGATAACCATTGCTTCTGTTTATTAAATAGCAGTAATCATACATATTTTCACCAACCAACCCGAACTTTCCACACCTTTAGTCATTAAATGGAATTTTAATACTGAGGACGATCTGTTTAACAGTGACCATTTCCCGATTATTTTATCTTACATTGACAATGATATTAGGTACCCTGAAAGACCAAGAAAATTTATATTCCAGAAAGCCAATTGGTCTTTATTTTCAGAATTTGCAACACTAACTCTTGATATGGTAGAGGAGGTGAGTATTGATGATGCGGTTGACAAAGTCACATGTTCAATTATCCAAGCAGCAGACATGGCCATCCCCAAAACATCAGGGAAAATCCCCAAAATTTGGAAACCCTGGTGGAATGAGGAATGTAGAATTTTTAACAAACAACAAAAGAAAGCTTGGGATAAATTCCGAAGATACCCGACTACCAGTAATCTAATTGACTTTAAATTCGCCAAAGCAACTTTTAGAAGAGTTAAACGGACGAGTCAAAGGAAATCATGGCAAGCATTCATTAGCACCATAACTAACCAGATATCATCAAAAAAGTTGTGGGACAAGATCAGAAGGCTTTCTGGTAGTTACAATGAACACACATCGGTATCGTTTTTAAATCACAATGGGCAAGTTATTACAGATGCTAAGAAGATTGCAAATACTTTGGCAGAAGCCTTTTCTGCTGTCTCTAGTGCAAGTTCATACTCGCAAGATTTTATTTCACATAAGACAAATGAGGAGCGACATAATATAGATTTTAATACCCTAACGGACGATGAATACAACTCTGATTTTCATTTCATTGAATTCAAACGGGCGTTGAGCAAATCACATGCTAAATCACCAGGCCCTGATAATATTCATCTGCTCATGCTTACTCATCTGACTGAGACTTCACTACACAATATTTTAAAACTATTCAACAGGATCTGGAAAGAAAAGAAATTTCCTAGTTCATGGAGAAGAGCTGTGGTAATCCCCATTTTGAAACCAGGAAAAGATGCTAAAATTCCTAACAATTATCGTCCTATAGCTCTCACCAGTGTTCTCTGCAAACTTTTAGAAAGGATGGTTAACTCTAGGCTAGTACATGTTTTAGAAAAAAAGAAATGGCTGTCGCCTCTTCAAAGCGGTTTTCGATTTGGTAGAGGCACAATAGACAATATTTTACTATTGGAAAATTCTATACGTGAAGCTTTTGTTAGCAAGAAGCATCTAGTTTCAATTTTATTTGATATGGAGAAGGCTTATGACAAAACATGGAGGTACGGCATTCTAAAGGACCTCTATGGAATTGGTTTTAAAGGCAATTTACCCATTTTTATTCAAAACTTTTTAAAGACAAGGTCCTTCAGGGTTCGCATTGGGAATACTTTATCTGATGGTTTTTATCAAGAAGAAGGTGTCCCTCAGGGTAGCGTTCTTAGTGTTATTTTATTCATCATCAAAATCAATGAGGTCATAAAACAACTACCCACAGGTGTAAGCGGTTCACTTTTTGTGGATGACCTTGAGATTCACTGCTCGGGGGAGGATATGGGTTTCGTTGAGAGAAAATTGCAAGAGGCTGTGAATAAAATTAGTGAATGGGGAAGGAAAAATGGATTTCAAATATCATCACAAAAGACAGTTGCCATACATTTTTGTAGAAGACGGGGACTCCACTTGGACCCAAAGCTGTTACTACATGATTGTACAATTCCTATTGTCCGGGATGCAAAGTACTTAGGATTAATATTTGACTCGAAGCTTACCTTTAAACCTCACGTTAACTAAACGAACGTTTAAAACGAAAATGTATTCAATCGCTTAATATAATTAAAATGCTTTCTGGTACATCTTACGGGGCGGAAACTTCTGCTCTGCTTAAGGTTTACAAGGCGCTTATTCGATCTAAACTGGATTATGGATGCGTCGTTTACGGCTCTGCTTCAAAATCTGTATTAAAGGCTCTCGACACAGTGCATCACCAGGGTCTCCGTTTGTCCTTGGGAGCATTTAGAACATCACCTATTCAAAGTATTTATGTGTTATGTAAAGAGCCTTCCTTAGAGCTAAGCCCCTCAGGGGCTCACCTTCTTTAGGTGGGTACGGGTGTCCCAATCCCGAGGTACCCAGGGATCTTTTCTTATTCCTTTCACCTTTTCTAATTTCCTTTTCCTCATGTCAAGACCACAGATGGTTTGTTTTTATAAATTTTTTCTGACTTATTTAATGACTTTCCTAGTTTTTTGGCACTTTTATCATTTTGATGTTTACTGCATTATTTTGTTTTGATCCTATGTTACTTATGTTGATATTCCTTTTTTCGTTTATTATGCTTTCTGTTTATTTCCCTCGATGGCAAGCGAGGGGGCTCTCCATGAGACGCTGTGTCCGCTTGGTTTGCTTCTCATGGACAGTCAAAAACCCCACGTGTTGGCCGTGCGTGGCGACCCTTTAGACGGGCGGTACACTGCTGGTCCCCTGTGTATCAATTCGGCTGGTAGCTAGCCGCCTGAGTGGTTAGTTTGCTAGGGATCAAGCGAAGGGGTCACTCCTTGGGCTTGGCATTAAGGGTGGTCACTGTCCCCGGGGGTGACTCCCAGCGTATAGGTTCCGGCTAGCACTAGGGTGGATGCCGAGGCTGGGTGTATCCAGAGCCGGTAATTGCCTTCCCTGGTTGGGCTCCGTGGTGGGCGGTGCCGTCGGGCCCGAATCGTTTCTAATATCATATGGGTCTCTTAAATCACGCTGTACCGACTTTGACTATTGATGAACTGGCTTCTTATACTCGTTTCCTAATCATTTCATTTGAAAATAATAAATTGCAAAATAAGTCTCCGTTTCTGATTGATAAAGCTCTTAAGAGTATAGGTGGTGAACTGAAATCTGTTAAAAGGTTACGATCAGGTGATCTACTAATTGAAACTGTCTCATCTTTACAAACAAAATCTTTTCTGCTAGCTAAGACTTTTCTCGATCTTCCAGTCAGTATTACACCTCACAAAACATTAAACACTTGCAGGGGAGTAATATCTGAAAGTGAATTACTGGGCACTTCCGAAGATGAAATTCTAGAGGGTTTTCTGCACAAGGAGTAACTCACGTCCGACGTATCAAAATCAAAAGAGGTACCGAAACATTTGATACTAAACATTTAATTCTTACATTCCGTCCCCTCAGGGGCACATCTTCTTTAGGTGTGACGGGCTTCACGACCCCGAGGTACCCTAGTGTCTGCTCTCCTTTCGAGTTTTGCCTCTTTTTTGAGTTTCACCTTTTTTCTTCCTTCCCTCGAGGGTAGGCGAGGGAGCTCTCCATGAGAAGCAGTTGCCTCTCTGTTTGCTTCTTGCTTCTCATGGACAGCAAATTACCCCCACGTGTTGGCCGTGCGTGGCGACCCATTAGACGGGTGGTACATTTTGGTCCCCGGTGTATCAATCGGCTGGTATCCCAGTCGCATGGCTGGTCTGCTTAAGGGGATCAAGCGAAGGGGTCACTCCTTGGGCTTGGCGTTAAGGGTGGTCACTGTCCCCGGGGGTGACTCCCAGCGTATTGGTTCCGGCTAGCATCATGGCAAGTGCCGAGGCTGGAAATTCCAGAGCCGGTAACTGCCATCCCTTGTTGGGCTCCGTGGTGGGCGATGCCGTCGGGCCTGAATCTCTCTCAATATCATATGGGTCCTCTTGCTAATCAAAATTGTAATGCTTATTCTAAATTTTTTGTTATAAATTCTGAAAACAATACATTGAAAAATACTTCCCCAATCCTTATCCATAAAACTATCGTTGCATTTGTTGGAGAGACTAAATCTATAAAAAAATTAAACAACGGAAGCCTCCTCATTGAAGTTACAAATAGTAAACAAGCTGAAAATATAAAGAAACTGGAAAAAATAGGAAATATTGAAGTCACAGTCACTCCCCATCGAACACTCAATTATTCTAAAGGCGTCATCTCCGAAAGTGAGTTCCAGAGAGATCTCGAAGATCTCCTGGACTGCTTAAAAGATCAAAAAGTTATATCAGTCCGTAGAATCACCATTAAAAGGAACGGTCAAAACTTCCCAACAAAGCATCTCATACTTACTTTTAACACTCCCGTGTTGCCCAAATCTGTCAAAATAGCTTGCACAAACTGCAATGTCAAACATTACATCCCAAATCCGTTACGCTGCTTTAAATGCCAAAGATTCGGCCATACATTAACAGCCTGCCGCAGCAAACAAAACTGTGCTCGCTGCTCCCTCCCAGATCATGACAGTAATAATTGTTCCTCCACTACACCAAAATGCTACAACTGTACCGGAGAACATCCGGCTTATTTCAAATCTTGCCCACGATACAAACATGAAAAAGAGATTCAGACGGTTAAAATTACCAAAAACATTTCATTTCCTGAAGCCCGTAAAATCGTAAATGACAGAAATCCTCAACCAGGCCTCTCATATTCAGCAGCATTAAAACCTACTCCTATTTCAGATAAAAAAGCAAATCCTCCAGCGGAAAATGATTCAATAGTAGTAAAAAAATCAGATTGGCTCGCACTCCTTGCTATTAAAAAATCTTGGGAAGAAATTTCCTCTCCTTCCTCTAATTCTCAGAATCTAAACAACCAAACAATTTCGTCTGTAGTCCAGCCTACTGTAGCTAATCCCACAGTCAGAAATATTGAACCGCAAACAAACACTCCAACAAACTCATGTATCACAAATGCATCAGATCAAACTCGAACCAATTCCGATACACCTTTATCAAATAACAGTTCTTCTCCAATAAAAAGAATTACTAAACAAAGCCGTGAAAACAAAAAACAAGAGAAAAAGTCGAATGAATGGGTGAAGGTAAAAGAAACTAAAGCTGCTAAACGCGCACGTCTACTTGCCGAAAAAAGAGAGCAAGTTTTTTCCCATTCTCTCCCAAACCGATCCCCTTCCAGAGAAGATTTCTTGAAAGATTCCGTTAAGGAAGGCAAAAATAATGATGATGATTCCCTCCTTAAAGTTTATCCTTCTGATGATGACATGTCTACTGGAGAGGTTGAGGACCTCCTGCTTTCTCCTTAGGTTTTTTCTTGGCGTTTTTTTTTCCTTTTTTTTGTTGTTGTTTGTGGGTTTTTTTTCATGGCCACCCTCATTTCTTGGAACTGTCGTGGCTTTCAGAACAAGTCAGCAGAATTAAGAGATCTAATTAACAAACACAAACCCGCCTGTATCGCACTTCAGGAGACATTCCTTAAAACAGACAAACACAGTATACGGCAGTATAAAATTTACAGCAAACACCATATTGCAGATCGGGCTTCTGGTGGCGTTGCCATCCTTGCAGCAACTGATATTCCTACAATTCCCGTGACTCTGAACACTAATTTACAAGCTGTAGCCATCCGTATCCAGACACACTCTTTAATTACTGTTTGCAGTCTCTACCTTCCTCCTAGTGAGCGTGTCAGCCAGACAGATCTTAATAATTTAATCCACCAACTTCCAACTCCTTTTATTATTTCAGGCGACCTTAATGGCCACAGCTCCTTTTGGGGGAGTTCTGATTCAAATTCACGTGGTCTACAAATTGAACAGTTCATTGCAGACCACAATTTATGTCTTTTAAATTCTGACGAAAAAACGCATTTTCATTTGCCAACCAGAACTTTTCATTCAGTCGATCTCGCCATTTGTTCTCCGCCCCTCTTACCTTTTTTAAGTTTGACAATAGACAATGACTTGTACAATAGCGACCATTTTCCTTTAATCTTAACTGACAGTAGACACAACCCAACTAGCCATTTCCGTCCACCTAAATATATTTTTAATGCGGCTAATTGGCAAATATTCACCTCTCTTGCTAATATAAATTCAGATATAATTAAATCTTCCACAATAGATCAAGCAATAGACTATGTAGTTAATGTTATAATAGAAGCAGCAGACAACTCCATTCCGAAGACGTCTGGTATGCGAAGAAAACAAAACAAGCCTTGGTGGAATGCAGATTGCCAGCAGGCCCGTAAAAGACAAAGGAAAGCTTGGGGTGTGTTTCGTAGACACCCTTCAACTGCAAATTTCATAAATTTCAAAAAACCCAAAGCAGAATTTAGAAAGATCCAACGACGCAGTCAAAGGGAGTCATGGAGAAAATTTGTTTCTAGCATCAACTCTAAGATATCTAGCCGCCAGCTATGGAACAAAGTTAAAAAAGCTTCAGGTGTCTGCCGATCAAATGCTATTTCGGTTTTAATTGATAAGGGAAATACAATATCAAATTTAAAAGACATTGCAAATTCCATAGCCTCAACTTTAGCACATACGTCTAGCAACCATATTTATCCTCCTTCCATTTTAAACAACAAAAAGAAAGCAGAAAAACAAAAGTTAAATTTTATTTCTCGAACAAACCAACCTTACAACTGCGATTTCACCTTCATGGAATTTCAATCATCCCTTTCCAATGTTCATGATTCCTCTCCCGGTCCAGACAAAATTAGTTACAGTATGATCAAACACTTATCAATAGCATCGCAAAATAGTATATTAGATCTCTATAATCGTATTTGGCGTGAACATTACTTTCCTACCCTTTGGCAGCAGGCTATCATAATTCCATTGTTAAAACCAGGCAAAGATCCGACCAACCCTTCAAACTACCGCCCAATAGCTTTGACTTCTTGTTTATGCAAATTATTTGAAAGAATTATAAACAAAAGATTGGTTTACTATATGGAGACTAAAAATCATCTGCATTCGTCCCAGAGTGGATTTAGGACGGGTCGGAGCACTATCGACAACCTACTTGCACTTGAAACGGACATTCGCCTTGCATTTTTACAGAGGAAGCATCTCATTGCCATCTTTTTTGACATTGAAAAGGCGTACGATACGACCTGGAGATATGGTATTTTAAAAGATCTACACGACCTTGGGTTAAGAGGCAACCTTCCAATTTTTTTAAATAACTTTTTACAGCTTAGGAGATTCCAGGTCAAAGTGGAATCCGAATTTTCAGACTTTCTTATTCAAGAGGAGGGTGTTCCTCAGGGTAGCGTTTTAAGTATGACTCTTTTTATTTTAAAAATTAACAATATTTTAAAACAATTGCCAACTTCCGTGAGAGGTTATTTATATGTTGACGACCTGTACATTTCTTGTACAGGGACAAATATGAATTTTATACAGCGACAATTGCAAATTGCAGTGAATAGTGTCACGCAGTGGTGCAATAATAATTGTTATACCATCTCTTCATCGAAAACAGCAGCTGTTCATTTCTGTCGGAAACGTAGTCTTCATTTTGATCCCGAAATTAAACTAAATGACGAAATAATTCCATTTGTAAACGACATTCGTTTTTTGGGCATCACTTTCGACAGAAAATTAACATTTCTCCCTCATATAAAACTATTGAGGAAAAAGTGTGAGAAGTCATTAAATATTTTAAAAGTCTTATCGACTACAACTTGGGGAGCTGACAGGAATTCTATGATAAAAATTTATAAAGCTACAGTACTGTCTAAAATTGATTATGGCTGCGAGATTTATGGATCCGCTAGGAAAAGTGTTTTGCAAAAACTAGACCCCGTTCATCACACAGCTCTTCGACTTTGCTCAGGAGCTTTTAGAACATCTCCCGTTCAGAGTCTTTACGTTGACTGCTCTGAACCTTCACTTACTTTTAGAAGAAATATTTTATCACTGAAATACTATTTTAGAATCAAATCCAATACATGCCACCCATTTCATAATTTTAAACTTCGTCTTTTTCTTGTTAGATTACAAGAAGCTAGGAAATCATTTATCCCTGTATTTTTTACGCGAGTTTACGATATTCTTTTAGATTTAAATTTGCTTTACCTTCAAGTCACTCCACATCCAAAGAATAATTTTCCTCCTTGGAGAATTCCTGTTGTACAGTCTTTAAATCCTTTTCAATCTTTTACTAAATCTGACACAGCTGATATCATCTATCATCGCATTTTTAATGAACATAGACAGAAATATAATGATTTCATTCCAATTTATACAGATGGTTCAAAATCAGCTGACCATGTTTCATTTGCGGTTATTTTTCCAGACGCAACTTTTTCTTTTAAACTACATGGGGCCCTTGTGCCATAAAACAATAACTCACTCACTCACTCACTCTTTTAAACTACATACAATTTGTTCTGTTTTCACCGCAGAGATTACAGCCGTTTTATATGCTTTGGAAGAAATATGTGACAGACCACAAAATAAATATATTATTTACACAGATTCACTAAGTGTTTTAAAATCTCTCATTTCAAATCATATTCATTCTCATAAAAATCCTTTGGTTTTAAATGTTTTAAACGTTTTAGATAAACTCGATTCTCGTGGTTTTAGTGTTTTACTATGTTGGGTACCATCTCATGTTGGAATTATAGGCAACGAGAAAGCAGATAGGGCCGCTAAATTAGCGACTACCTCTACTAATGCTACTATACCTTTAAATGATTTTAAAAAATACATCACAATACTCCATCATTCAAAATGGCAGGCTGAGTGGGACCTTTTGATACAAAACAAGCTTCACACTGTTAAACCTCGTGTAGAACCTTGGCCCTCTCAATCAAACAGAAAAACAGACACAATCTTAACACGTTTACGCATAGGTCACACTAGATTCACTCATCGTTATTTGCTTTTTGGGGAACAGGCACCAATGTGCTCCCAATGCAACTGCATTATGTCAGTTCACCACATTTTAACTGAATGCCCAAATTTTAATTCCCAACGTTTACATTATTTTAGAACTCGTACAATAGAGGTTTCTATTTTATTGGGCAAAACCCCACATGCAAATCTTTTAGCATTTTTAAAGTCAATAGGTTTTTATCCACATATTTAAGCATTACTTCGTTTGTTTTTTTGCAAAGTTTCCCATTGTTTTTATATAGTTGAAGCTTTTACATTTTTAAGTAGATAACTTAAAATAGTTTGGCGCAGTATAGCCAACTATGGCTCTTGTGCCAGGAAAACAAAACAAACTCAAACAAAAACAAACTCTTACATTCCGTACAACCATCCTTCCCGCCACTATTAAGGCTGGATATCTGAATTGTAAGGTTCGACCATATATCCCAAGTCCTCTGCGTTGTTTTAAGTGTCAGAGGTTTGGGCACTCAAAAACTAGTTGCCGATCCACTACTACCAATTGTGCACGCTGTTCCGAGTCCGGTCACGAAGATGCATCATGTACTAATCCTGAATTGTGTTATAACTGTAAGGGAAATCACTCAGCGTATTCAAAGAATTGTCCAAAATGGACTGAAGAAAAACAAATCCAGTCTGTTCGAGTCCTTCAAAGGAAATCCTACCAAGAGGCCAGAACAGTTATAGAAGCCCGTACACCTGCTTCAAACTCTGCATTGTATTCTTCAGCAGTTAAAACTCTCACTCCAATCAATTCACAACAACCAGTTCTGGCTAAACATAAGGTTTCTGGAGTTTCTTCAGTTATAAGTCCCCCTGATGGAAATGACCAAACTATTACTGTCAAGATGAGTGAGTATCTTGCTCTACTGGAAATCAAAAAGTCGTGGGAAGAATCTTCATCTCCTCCTGCACCTAAAAAATCAAAACGAAAGAATAATGTTAAGACAAGAATAATGCACAGTATTTAAAAGATTCTCCTGTCGGAGGTAATAAAGAAGTAAATAAAACCGATGATAAGGATCAGTTAATTGATTTTAATATCCATCCATCTGACGACTCTTTAAGTGGTATGGATCAGGATCAAGATGACTCAGGTTTGGCGCAGCTTGGCCAATTCTGGCCCTTGTGCCATAAAACCCCAATCAACCAATCAATCAAGATGACTCAGATTTTAAAAATAAATCTTCCAAGAAGTATACGTCAAAGTTCTTTAAGAAACCTACATAAGTCATCCGGGGTTTTCCTTTTTAATTTTTTAATTCTTTTTCAACTTAATGTCTTTTTGCATTTCATGGAACTGTCGCGGTTACAGGTCTAGAATTGATGACATCAAGTCAATGATTAATAAGTACCAACCCGTTTGCATTGGTCTTCAAGAAACTTTCTTAAAATCAACAGTGTCTACCAAAGTACGTGGCTATAATTGTACCAGGAAAGATGTTGCTACAGAGATCAGTTCCTCAGGTGGTGTTTGCATATTAACATCGAACCTTTACCCTAGTAATACTCTCTCGCTCCACACATTTGTTCGTTTGAGTAATTTTTTAAATTTTGTTTGTGTGTAGTTTCTCTTTTAACTGTCTTTTCTTAATATATCTTAAGTATCCTTAATTTTGACGAAAATTTTAACACATTGTTCTGTTTTAACCATTTGAGTGGCGCAGCATGGCCAAGCCTGGCTCTTGCGCCATAAAACCAAAACTCACTCACTCACTCACTCTCGCTCCACACATCCTTACAAGCTGTGGCTGTACAAGTCCATTTCAAATCTCTTCTTACAGTCTGTAATATCTACCTCCCGCCACATGACACCGTCAGTCAATACGATCTCAATCAGTTAATGAATCAGCTTCCAGAGCCATTTATATTGATTGGAGATTTTAATGGACATCGTACGCTGTGGGGAAATAATGACACCAATTCCCGAGGACGACAGATTGAACAGTTAATATCTGACCATTGTCTCTGTCTCCTTAATAAAGACCAGACAACATATTTCCATGAGCCGAGTCGTACTTTCCACTCCCTTGATTTGGCGATTTGTTCTCCTTCTCTATACCCGTTGTTGAGTTTTGATGTTGGAAGTGACCTTTGTGGCAGCGATCACTTTCCATTGCTTCTTTCATACGCTGAAAATAGTGTTTGTGTGACTGAACGTCCACGTAGTTACATTTTTCAGCGCGCAGATTGGAGCAAATTTTCGGAATTGGCAGAGATCACTGATACAATGGTGCAAACTGCCAGTATCAACGATGCTGTTCAAATTGTTACGGAATCGATCCTCCGTGCCGCTGACGCTTCAATCCCGAAAAGTTCTTCAAGACCCCGCCGACTTCGAAGGCCATGGTGGAATGACGCCTGCCGAGATGCGTATAAAAGGCAGAAAAAATTATGGGATAGATTCCGCCGATACCCTACAACGGCAAATCTTATTGCCTTCAAAGGGGCTAAGGCATTTGCTCGCAGAGTTCGACGTCAGAGCCAAAGGGAATCATTTATACGTTACGTATCTTCCATCACTTCATTCACATCTAGTAAAGAGTTATGGAGAAAAGTCAAAGCAGTCAATGGTCTCTATCAAGATTTTACTTTGCCGATATTGAGGATTGGTACTACAGTTTTCTCTTCACCAGAGCATATTGCTCATGTTCTTGGTCATTCATTTGCCAAAGTATCTAGCTCTGATTCTTACTCGTCTGCTTTCAAAGTGATTAGAGATCGAGCTGAAAAAACGCCTATATTTTTTTATAGTGAGCAACATTGTTCATATAATTGTGATTTTAAAATGTTTGAGTTGAAGAAGGCTCTATCTCAGTGTCGAAATACTTCTCCTCGACCAGATGGTATTGCATATTGCATGCTTAATCATTTAAATGACGATTCCCTCTTTAATATTCTTCAGTTGTTCAACCGTATTTGGAAGGAGGGAATATATCCTACAAAGTGGCGAGAAGCTATTGTAATCCCAATTCTGAAACCCGGAAAGGATAGTGCGGACCCTATGAGTTACCGCCCAATTGCCCTTACAAGTTGTTTATCTAAAACTCTCGAACGGATGGTAAATGCCAGATTGGCCAGTATGCCAGTATACGTTTTAGAGACTAGCAATTTTCTCCCAATTCAACAGAGTGGATTCCGTAAAAAGCGCTCCACTATAGATAATGCTGTTTATCTGGAGACTCAAGTCCGCAATGCATTCCTTAGAAGAACTCATTTGGTCTCGGTTTTCTTTGATATTGAGAAAGCTTATGACCGCACATGGCGCTACGGTATTCTGAAGACATTGGCAAATTTTGGGTTTTGCGGAAATTTACCGATTTTTATTCAAAACTTTTTACTTCTTCGTAGTTTTAAAGTTCGCATCGGATGTACATTGTCCGATTCTTTTATCCAATCTGAAGGCGTTCCTCAGGGCAGTGTCCTGAGCGTCACACTTTTTATTCTCCATATATCTAATATTCTTTTAAATTTGCCTCAGTCAGTTCAAGGGACTCTCTATGTGGACGACCTGCAGATTTCTTGTCAGGGATCAAGTATGCATTTAATTGAACGACAGCTTCAGATTGCTATCAATAATATTCTTACATGGTGCACACATAATGGACATACCATATCTCCTAGCAAAAGTTGTGTTGTTCATTTTTGTAGGAAAAGAGGCCTACATCCAGATCCTGATCTCTATATTGGCAATCAACTCATACCTGTAGTGAATGAAGTGCGATTTCTTGGGATAATTTTTGATCGCAAACTCACTTTCCTTTCGCATATTCGATACCTGCGAAAGAGATGCGAGAGATTATTAAACATCCTAAAGGTTTTATCAAATACTTCATGGGGAGCAGACCGTACTTCTCTTCTCAGAATATACGAGTCTGTAATTCTTTCTCGCATTGACTATGGTTGTGTTGTGTACGGTTCTGCATGTGCTTCTAATTTGAAAAAGATTGACCCTCTTCATCACTCTGCCTTGCGGATTTGTTCAGGTGCTTTTCGCACATCCCCCATTGATAGTCTTTATGTGGAATGTTTTCAAATGCCACTCTCGTTGAGGCGGCAGAAGTTGTCTATCAATTATTATTTTAAAGTCATGTCAGTATCCAACCATCTTTTAAGCTCTCAGCATGTTAGTAGGGCTCTTACTAGACTTTATAATGCTCGACCATCTAAAATACCTCCTTTTCTGGACCGTACCCCCCTCAGGGGCTCACCTTCTTTAGGTGGGTACGGGTGTCCCAATCCCGAGGTGCCCAGGGATCTTTTCTTTTCCCAGGGGGTTTACTGTCTTTGGTAAACACGGGAGTCGCGACCCCGGGGTACCCTAGCGATCCTTCTCTTATTTTCTTCTTAACTTCCATTTTGTTTTGTGTATTGTTATTGGTTCTTTTCGCATTGTTTTGAGTCTTTGGTTCTGATTTTTTGTTGCAAACTAAAACCATGTGTTGGCCGTGCATGGCGACCCGTTAGGAGGAAAGTGGGATCCTGGGGTCCCTTTGCGTTCCCTTTGGCCTATGCTTCTCCGTAAGTCGGGCGGCAGGAGACTAGCCCGCTCCTGTCAATCGGCTGGTGGTTGGTTCTTTGGGAACTGGAACTTGCTGCTGTAGGGCTAGCGTTGCACTCTCTGTAATGCTATATCCCGGTACCACCTCTAAGGTAAGTACCGAGGCTGGGGTGATCCAGAGCCGGCAACTGCCTTCCCTTGTTGGGCTCCATGGTGGGCGGAGGCGTACCGGGATGAACATATTCTTTACATTATGGGTTCCCGAAATTTGGCTCCCGAAATTTGGCTCCCGATGGAGAGATGCGTCCATCAACCCCTCCTTCTTTGAAGGAGTACCCAAGCAGTAGTCGTTTCTTCGTCATCAAAAGGAAAGAAGGCAACTTCAAACTTGTCTCAGCAATATTGATCTATAAAAGTATCCTCAGCATTGCAGGTGAAATGAAATCAGTAAAAAAATGCAATAATGGAAACATTCTTGTAGAAACAGCGACACCCAATCAAGCCTCTCAAATTGTTAAACTAAAACATATTGGTGAACACGAAGTAATTGTTGCTCCTCACTTTACTCTTAATCAGTCGAAAGGTGTTGTCTCTGAAGCAGAACTGCAAAATGATACAGAGGAAGAAATTTTAAAGCTCCTTGAAAATCAGAATGTAAGGGAAGTACGCAGAATAAATATTCGTAAAAATGGACAAACAATCCCGACAAAACACTTGGTACTAACCTTCAATACACCTAATCTCCCTGAATCTGTGCGCATAGCTTATTTAAATTGCCCAGTTCGTGCCTATATCCCCAATCCTTTGCGCTGTTACAAGTGTCAAAGGTTTGGTCACACAACACAGTCCTGTCGTGGAAAATTAACATGTGCACAATGCTCCCAGATTGGCCATGAAAGTAAAACTTGCAATGTCACTACACCGTATTGTATAAACTGTAAAGAAAACCATCCTGCCTATGCCAAAGTTTGTTCAAGATGGAAAATGGAGAAGGAAATACAAACAACTAAGATAAAACAGAACATTTCATTTAGAGAAGCACGGAAAATAATTGAGAGTCGAACTCCAAAAGTAGGCGTATCATATTCATCTGTTATGAAGACAACTTCAATTAGTATGGCCACTCAAACAGCATTTTCAGCAGAAATTTGCCAAACTTGTCTCCTGAAACAGCAGCAAAATCTAACGTGTAACAAGCCTATACCATCAATGGTCCTCCCCATTGACAGAGTCCATACAGCCATAAATCAATTGAATAGTCCTGAAAACAATCAATTGGTAAATTCTACAGACAAAACAGTTCTACCAAATCGTTCTTTCATTCCTAAAATGAATTCCACAAATGACAACCAGTCTAAAGTTGTTCTTTCCAAATTGAATAAACCAATTGTTAGCCCACAGACTTCTGTGGTGGTTACTGCTGGTAAGAATAGGGGCGCCCCCGCAAATACCAAAAGCAAAAAGGCGAAAAATGACAAAAATCTTACAAGAGAAAGCAAAGCAGCGAAGAGAGCTAGACTGCTAGCTCAAAGGAAAAACGATGACAAATCGAGAGAAGCTTTAAAAAAGCGTGAATTAACAAGAAATGACTTCATTGCTCTGGCTGGGGCCGATGAAGACACAATAAAAGGCTATCCGACAGATGAAGGCGATATGTTGACGAGCGAATCGGAGGACAATTCAAACTCTTAATTTTTTTTTTCATGGCCCTTCACTTAATTTCATGGAATTGCCATGGGTTTCGCAGTCACTCTGAGGACATTAAAGATTTGGTTAATAAATATCAGCCGGTCTGCATGGCTCTACAAGAAACGCTCTTGAGTCCCGCCATCGAAGCCAAAATCAAGAACTATAATATTATTAGGAAAGATAATTTGCAAAATGAGCGCTCTGTTGGAGGAGTTGCGATACTGTATTTGCAAAATCTTCCTTCAAAGCCTGTTCATCTCAATACTACACTTCAAACAGTTGCTGTTCAAGTCCGAATCAAAACATTGACGACAGTTTGCTCAATATATCTCCCTCCAAGTCAAACAATACAACAGAGTGAACTTGATGCTCTTGTACGACAACTTCCACCACCCTTCATCATTTTAGGTGACTGGAATGGCCACAGTTCCTTTTGGGGAAGTACCGACTCAAATGCTAGAGGCCTCCAAATTGAGAAGCTAATGTCGGATCAAAATTTGTGCCTTCTAAATGATTCGAGTCATACGTTTTTCCACCTACCCACCAGAACTTTTCATACTTTGGATCTAGCGCTTTGTTCGCCATCTTTAGTTGCGAAATGGAATTTTAATGTTGACAATAATTTGTACAACAGCGACCATTTCCCCCTTATTTTAACTCTTTCATCCAACGATGTTATTTTACCTAAAAGACCCTCTCGTTTTATCTTTGACAAAGCCAATTGGCAACTTTTTCAAGAGCTTGCAGAACTTGCTACAGAAATGATTCAGTTGGCAGATATTAACGATGCTGTCAATGCCGTAACTGAATGCATTATTAAAGCTGCAGAGGCATCTATTCCAAAATCCTCAGGGAAATTAAAAAGAATAGGTAAGCCTTGGTGGAATGAAAAATGTGCTGAAGCCAAAAAGGCCCAGAGAAAGGCATGGGACAGATTTCGTAGATACCCTACAACAGACAATTTTATTCTATTTAAGCAAGCAAAGGCAATCGCTCGTAGAATCAGACGTCAAAGTCAAAGACATTCGTTTGAAAGTTACGTTAATTCTATTCGCTCTCGTATATCGTCAAAGGTTTTATGGGAAAAGGTACGGAAAATGCTGGGTTCTTATTCAGGACAAACAATCTCAGTACTAAATAGTGATGGGCAAGTAATTTCGGATGCAAAAGCAATTGCCGATACTCTCGGGAAAGCATTTGCAGCAGTTTCTAGCGAAGAGTCATATCCTCGAAATTTCGTTAATTTGAAAAAACAAGAGGAAATGAAAACAATAAGTTTTACTTCTTTTCCGGAAGAAGCTTATAATGCTGATTTTACTTTTCAAGAATTTCAAAACTCTTTAAATGAGTCCCACCCATCGTCTCCAGGTCCAGATGGAATTCATTATCATTTGTTAAAAAAATTAAATGACAGATATTTGAATATAATTTTATCTCTTTTTAATCGAATATGGAATGAACAGGTTTATCCGGTAACCTGGGGAAAAGCATTTATAGTGCCTATTCTCAAAGTTGGAAAAGACCCCCAAGAACCTACAAACTATAGACCAATTGCACTGACAAGTTGTCTGAGTAAGTTGATGGAAAAAATGGTAAACAAGCGTCTTGTATACATTCTTGAGAAAAAGGGTCTTCTTTCTAAATTTCAAAGTGGTTTTAGATATGGGCGTGGCACACAGGACAATGTTTTACAACTAGAAACAGCAATAAGAGAGGCGTTCATAACAAAAAAGCACCTAGTTTCTGTGCTGTTCGATATGGAGAAGGCCTACGATAGGTCATGGCGATATGGTATTTTAAAAGATATGTACAACATGGGCTTCCGAGGAAAACTACCTATTTTTATAAAGAACTTTCTGCAGACGAGAACTTTTCAAGTTCGAGTAGGGGATATTTTATCTGAAGAATTCATTCAAAAGGAAGGCGTCCCCCAGGGGAGTGCATTGAGTGTTGTCTTATTTGTTATTAAAATAAACGGTATAATTCATCAACTACCGCCATACGTACACGGGTCCCTTTTTGTAGACGACTTTCAAATTTATTGTGCAAGCACAGATATGTCGTTTATAGAGAGACAGATTCAAGCGGCCATTAAGCAAATTACTGAATGGGCAGATAGAAATGGTTTTGTTCTGTCGGTTTCAAAGACAAGCTGCGTTCATTTTTGTAGACGACGGGGTTTACACCCAGACCCTGAAATTTCATTAAATGGAAGTGTCATCCCTGTTGTAAGGGAGGCGAAATTTTTAGGAATTATTTTTGAATCTAGACTTACTTTTAAATCGCATATTTTATATCTCAAAAGGAAATGTAATAATGCTTTGAACCTCTTGAAAATCCTTTCCAGCAGAACATGGGGAGGTGACTGTTCATCCCTTTTAAAAATTCACAAGTCATTAGTTTTATCTAAACTAGACTATTGCAGTGCAATATATGGTTCGGCTGCTAAGTCGGTTATAAAGTCTTTGGATACTATCCATCACCAAGGTCTTCGTTTGGCTTCAGGAGCATTCCGAACATCTCCCGTTCAGAGTCTGTATGTGATAACAGGTGAACAATCTCTCCAACTTAGACGCGAAAGACAATCTGTAAAATATTATTATAAAATTAAGAGTAATAGGCGACATCCTCTTTATGATAGAGCAATGAATCCAATTTTTGGTTCACTGTTTGCAATTAAACCATCGTATATTCCATCATTTGGTCACAGAATCAGAACGCTTCTATCCTACCATAATATTGAGAACCCTAATATGATGACTAGAGAGGAGCCACCACCTCCATGGAGAGAGCTTAAGATAGCTACAATAGATGATTTTAATGATCTTCCTAAACATGATACGCCTCATTTTGTGTACTTGCAGCTTTTTTATTGTCACAGACAATGCTACAAGGATTTCAAAACTGCTTTTACAGATGGGTCAAGGATTGGAGACCATGTTGGTTCTGCGGCAATTTTACCTAACTTGACTAAGTCTGAAAAACTGCACAAATACTGCAGTGTTTTTACTTCTGAGATATATGCTATTTTTATGGTTTTAAACAAAATTCGTTTTTTGCAAAACAAAAAATGGATAATATATACAGATTCTAAGAGTTGTATAGAAGCTTTACAAAACGCTTCTAGACTAAGCCATCCATTGGTGCTCAAAAGCTTTTCTTTGTATTTAAATCTCCTGGAGCAGGGTTTTAATGTACTTTTCTGCTGGATTCCAGGTCATGTAGGAATAGTCGGTAACGAGACAGCTGATAGAGTTGCTAAATCTGCAAATGCAATTATGTATCCATTTGTCCCCGTTGAGGATATTTCTAAAGTCTTAACGTCAAAGTTTCATACTTCCTGGCAAAACCTGTGGGATGCACAAACAAACAATAAACTACGATCAATACAGAATTCTGTTAAAGGACTTAAACCCTGTAATTTCAACAGAAAAACAAGTGTTAAACTCGTTAGATTGAGAGTTGGGCACACCTATTTTACTCACAGACATTTACTATACTCAGAACCAGCCCCTGTTTGCTCGACATGCAATGTAGTTATTTCTGTTCGGCACATTTTAACGGAATGTGCCAAATATAACAATCTCGGGTTGAGATGGTTCAGCAAAGCAGACCCAAATTTGACTGACTTGCTGGGAGATCCTCCCCATCCCTTTCTGTGTGTTTTCATTGCGGATATTGGTTTTATTAATGTAATTTAGATTTTTTTGAAATTTGCGTCTTTAACTTTTAAATTTTTTTTTTCTTGCAACTTATTTTATAGAAGCCTAGATTTTGTCATTGTTTGGCGTAGCTTGGCCAACCCTGGCCCTTGTGCCATAAAAAGGACTCACTCACTCACTCTGGACCGTACCATGCGTATGCTTCATGACACGTACCTTGACGGTTTACAAGTCCAAAAAGATGCTACTTTCTACCACTCACCTTGGAACATACCTTTTATCCAATATGATGATCCTTTTGCTAAATTTAATAAAAATACCACGGCTCCAGTTGTTTTACAACAAATTTTTTATTACCATCGTTGTCAATATTCCGACTACGTCAGTTTTTACAGATGGATCGAAGGCAGATGAACACGTAGGATTTGGTGTCATTATGGATGATGCCAGTTACAGCCATATTCTTTCGGTCTTTTGTTCAGTTTATACTGCAGAAGCAATGGCAATCTCTTATGCCTTAAAACTCATCTCTAGTAGTCAATATCGAAAATTTTGTATTTATAGCGACAGTATGAGTGTGTTGCAACAATTGGAACATATTGAAAATGCCACTCATCCTATTTTATTGAATATAGCAGACACAGTCTATTATTTGAAGAACAAGGGTTGTGATATTGTCTTCTGTTGGACTCCCAGTCATGTGGGTATAGTAGGTAACGAGAAAGCAGATTATGTATCCCGAACAGCTTCTATACCTATAGAACATACAATTCCTCTTGCAGATATACGCAAATCTGTGCAGCACTATATCTTAAATAAATGGCAGGAGACATGGGATCGACAAGTTAATAATAAACTGCACCGTATTAAGCCTTCAATTGTGTTGTGGCCGATTTTTCCTATCCGTGGGTTCGATGTTAAATTAACTCGGCTCCGAATTGGCCATACATGGTACACACACATCTATCTGCTTTCTGGTGATTCAGTGCCTTTGTGTACATCATGCAATGAAGTTCAAACTGTTGACCACATTTTAACAAAATGTCCCGATTTTAATTCTTCTCGTTTAAACTTTTTTAAAACCACTATTTTAGACTTGAATGACTTGGTGGGTGAGACTCCTCACCCGAATTTATTCTCTTTCCTTCGGGATATTGGTTTCCTTTTTGGTATTTAATTCATTTGTTGCGAGTTTATTTGCATAATTTTTTAACTGACATGTTTCTCTCAGTTTTTTTTAAGAAATGTCACTGCTCGTGACATTTCTACACTTTTTCACTAACCTTTTACATAAGATTTTTGACTTGAAGCATCTTTTAACATGGAAGAGAATTTTACGTAGGAAAATTTAAACTTTTGTTTGGCACAGCATAGCCGAAACCGGCTTTTGTGCCATTAAACGACAACTTCCATTCCGTTCCATTCCTTAGAGCTAAGACGGGAGAGGCTTACTCTCAATACTTTTTTTAAAATTAAAAGCAATTCATCCCATCCTCCCCTCAGGGGCACATCTTCTTTAGGTGTGACGGGCTTCACGACCCCGAGGTACCCTAGTGTCTGATCTCTTTCCTTTTTTTCCTCCCCTTGAGTTTTTTGCTTTTTTTCTTTCCCTCGAGGGTGGGCGAGGGAGCTCTCCATGAGAAGCTTTTGCCACTCTGTTTGCTTCTTGCTTCTCATGGACAGCAAATTACCCCCACGTGTTGGCCGTGCGTGGCGACCCATTAGACGGGAGGTACATTTCGGTCCCCGGTGTATCAATCGGCTGGTATGCCAGCCGCATGGCTGGTCTGCTCAAGGGGATCAAGCGAAGGGGTCACTCCTTGGGCTTGGCGTTAAGGGTGGTCACTGTCCCCGGGGGTGACTCTGAGCGTATAGGTTCCGGCTAGCACCAAGGTAAGCGCCGAGGCTGGAAATCTCCAGAGCCGGTGGCTGCCTTCCCTTGTTGGGCTCCGTGGAGGGCGGTGCCGTCGGGCCTGAATCCCCATCAATGTCATATGGGTGAAAAGAAATCTGGTCCCTTTATTGGGCAACAAATTATATCGAACACTTCAAGAGCATCACATTTTCCAACCTTTTTTTCTGATTGAAAGAATTTCCAGCAGTAATGAAACATTTCATTCCGTGTCACCTTTCCTAGTTGAAAAAGCAATTGTCAGTAATATAGGTGAAGTAAAATGCACGAAAAAACTTCGATCTGGCGACCTTCTGGTCGAAGGTCAATCTCGGAAGCAATCGCAACAAATAGTGAAAGTGCAAACATTTTCCAACATTCCTGTAACCTGTTTCTCCACATGCATCTTTGAATTCCTCCAAGGGAGTTATCACCTGCGGAGAATTGCTCAATGTTCCCACAGACAAAATCCTTAAAGAATTGCAAGGTCAGGGGGTGAGCCATGTACGGCGTATATCAATACGGAGGGATGGCCAGCTCCTAAATACTAAGCACCTAATACTCACTTTTGACTCCGCAAAATTACCTGAAAATATTAAGGCCGGATATATGCGCCTTTCTGTCAGGACATATATTCCCAACCCATTCCGCTGTTTCAAGTGCCAACGTTTCGGACATTCGAAAACTTCTTGCCGCGGGGCACTCACCTGCGCCCGTTGTGCAGAAGTGGGACATGAAAGTACAGATTGCACCCGCACAGAGAAGTGTGTTAACTGTAAGGGGGAGCACACTTCTTTTTCTCGAAACTGTATTGCCTGGACACGGGAGAAAGACATTATATCCACAAAAATAAAAAAGCAGATATCTTATCCAGAAGCAAGGAAACTTGTAAATTCGCAGACACCCACACCCGGAAATAGTTACGTTTCTGTGGCAAAAAAAAAACATTTTCTGAACCATCCGTCCAAAAAAATCCGGATGCCTCTGCTGTTACTTGCTCTAAACCATCTGATTCTACTGCAAAAGCATCTCCTCCAATAACGAACCCCTCAGGGGCACATCTTCTTTAGGTGTGACGGGCTTCACGACCCCGAGGTACCCTAGTGTCTGCTCTCCTTTCGAGTTTTGCCTCCTTTTTGAGTTTCTCCTTTTCACTTCCTTCCCTCGAGGGTAGACGAGGGAGCTCTCCATGAGAAGCTGTTGCCGCTCTGTTTGCTTCCTGCTTCTCATGGACAGCAAATTACCCCCACGTGTTGGCCGTGCGTGGCATCCCATTAGACGGGTGGTACATTTCGGTCCCCGGTGTATCAATCGGCTGGTATCCCAGCCATTTGGCTGGTCTGCTCAAGGGGATCAAGCGAAAGTGGCCAACTTCTGGGGCTTGGCGTTAAGGGTGGTCAACGTTCCCGGAAGTGGCCCTGAGCGTATAGGTCCCGGCTAGCACTAAGGTGGATGCTGAGGCTGGGTATTCCCAGAGCCGGTAATTGCCTTCCCCTGTTGGGCTCCATGGTGGGCGGTGCCGTCGGGGCTCGAACTCCTTTCCCTTTTGTATGGGTTTTTCAAATTGCACCATAGTTACTGCCGATACCAAATTCTTTATCATATCGACTGCTGAAACGTTTCATGAAATTTCACCTTTTCTGGTTCATAAACTTATTTTGTCATTCATTGGAGAAGTTAAAAATATCAAAAAATTGAAATCGGGAGATTTATTAATAGAAGTGTCGAACTCAAACCAAGCCAAAACTCTAAGTAAATTAACTGAATTGGGCGACTTAAAGGTTAATGTTTCTGTTCACAGGAACTTAAATTTTTCACGTGGAGTTATCTCTGAGCGCGGCCTTAAAAAGCACACAGAATCGGAACTTATACAAGAATTATCTGAACAAAAAGTTTGTGCAGCACGGCGTATTCACATCAAGCGCGAGGGCAAACTTATCCCCACACAGCATGTGATCCTTACTTTTTCCACTACTGAGCTACCAAAATCAATAAAAGCAGGTTATTTAAGTTGTCCAGTTAAACCGTATATTCCAAACCCAGTCAGATGTTTCAAATGTCAAAAATTCGGCCATTCACAGCAAGCTTGTAAAGGATCTAAAATCTGTGCCAAATGCTCTGTTTCTGGACACGACTCTTCGGACTGTATTTCCGATGAAGTAAAATGTCGAAACTGCCAAGGAGCCCATCCCGCTTTCTCCAGATCCTGTCCTCAGTGGGCCCTGGAAAAAGAAATCCTGACTACAAAGGTCCGAAAAAATATTTCATTTGCTGAAGCTAGGAGATTGATTTCAGAACGATCCCCCAAACCAGGCGTTACTTATTCATCCGCAGTAAAGCAGTGCGCATACTGCGGTTCTCACACAACTCCCCAAGGTATACAAAAAAACTTTCCTCGCTCAAGCACTCAACCTGCACCTGCGCCTTCTGATTCCGTACAAATACCAAATAAATCATCTCTCCCAGAGAAAACTCTTGCTACAGTATCTCACCCTCTGAAAGATAAACAAATACCTAAACAAAAAGAAACGGTTAAAGCAACAGACAACACTGATAATGTTAAAAAACTACAGCGTATAAAAGAAACCAAAGCAGCAAAAAGGGCTCGCCTCGCTGCTTTGAAGAAGAATAAAGATTTAAAAAATCTTCCTTTAACCAAAGGAGATTTTTTGAAGCAGTCGAGCAAAACGACAGTGGAAGCACAAAATGTTGATCCGCTACTTGAAATCCATCCGTCAGATGACGATCTTATGTCTACAGCTAGTGAGACGGACGTCTCATCATCTTCTCCAAAAAAATCTTAATCCTCTTGTTCTTTTTTTAATGGCCAGTTTCGTCTCTTGGAATTGCCGAGGCATTAAAAACAAGTTCTCGGATCTAAAAGACATTATTAATTTACACCAACCTTCCGTCATTGCCCTTCAGGAAACTTATTTAAAGCCTGGAGACACGATTCCTTTAAAGCATTTTAATTTTTTACACAAAAATAGTACAGGTGATAGGGCTACAGGTGGTGTAGCTTTGCTTACTTCAAACTCATTCCCTACACTCCCATTAACTCTAAACACACCTTTACAAGCAATAGCTGTTCAAATCCACACGCACTCATTAATAACAGTCTGTAGTCTATATCTTCCACCTAATACTCCCGTCGATCAATTTAGTCTGAATAATCTCATATCTCAACTTCCCATACCTTTCATTATCCTTGGTGATATGAATGGTCATAGTCCGCTTTGGGGTAATCCTGACACTAACACACGGGGCCTACAGGTTGAAAAACTTTTAAATGATCATAATCTTTGCCTTCTCAACAATGACGAATATACGTACTTTCATGAACCGACCAGAACATTTCACTCTGTTGATCTTGCCATGTGTACTCCTTCCGTTTTCCCTTATTTTTCTTTACAGGTAGGCAATGATCTGCACAATAGCGATCATTTTCCTTTAATCTTATCTGATAATAGACGACAAAACCCTCGCTTCAACTCAGCTTCAGGATATAATTTTAATTTGGGCAGCTGGAGTACATTCAGTTCTCTGGCTAATATAACTACAGAAATGGTTTCTGACAATAGCATTGATATCGCGGTTAAAAATATAACTGAGGTTTTAATTTCCGCAGCAGACCACTCATTTCCTAAAATTTCAAATACTTTCATGAAACAAAGGAAGGTTTGGTGGAATGCAGATTGCCGCGAGGCACACAAGAGACAAAGAAAAGCTTGGAATATTTTTCGCCGAAACCCTACTACAGTAAATTTGATTAATTATAAGAAAGCTAAAGCCAACTCCAGAAGAGTACAGCGGCGTAGTAAACGGGAATCGTGGGAACGTTATATAAGCAGCATTAACTCCACAATATCTAGCAAAAAACTGTGGGAAAGAGTTAAAAAAACTTCTGGTATATTCAAATCCTCTAACATAAGAATCTTGTATAATAACGGTATTCCAGTTACGTCTCTACAGGATATTGCTAACTGTATAGCTTCAGAACTGTCCCGTACTTCAAACAGCAGTAATTACTCTGCCCCTTTCTTAAATCATAAAATTGCTACAGAAAAAAAGAAACTCAATTTTCATTCTTCTCCATATGCCCCATACAATACAGGTTTTACATTTTTTGAACTAAACAGGTGTCTCTCGGAAATACGTAAAACATCTCCAGGTCCTGACAATATCAGCTATCTTATGATACAGAATTTGTCCGATAAATCTTTGCATAATCTACTATTTCTCTACAATAGAATTTGGCAAGAACACTCTTTCCCATCCTGTTGGCAACAGGCCATTATCATACCAATTCTAAAACCAGGAAAGGAGCCATCAAACCCCAGAAATTATAGACCAATCGCTCTCACTAGCTGCTTATGCAAAATTCTTGAGAAGATGGTAAATAAGCGTCTGATATACTATCTGGAGACCAATAAAATATTTAGTCCCTTTCAAAGCGGGTTTAGACAGGGACGTTCTGCAGTTGATAACCTCCTTGCATTAGAAACTGAAATAAGAAATGCATTTCTTCGCAGACAGCATACTGTAGCAATATTTTTCGACATCGAAAAAGCTTACGATCGTTCGTGGCGGTATGGTATTCTTCGGGATTTGTATGACAGCAACCTCCGAGGTAACTTGCCCATATTTATTCAAAACTTTTTAAAACTAAGAAAATTTAGAGTTAAAATTGGAAATGAATTATCAGATTTTTTTACTCAAGAGGAAGGCGTACCTCAAGGAAGCGTCCTCAGTGTGACGCTTTTTGCTCTGAAAATAAATGATATTTTAAAACAACTTCCACCATCTGTGAAAGGCTTTCTTTACGTCGACGACCTGTACATATCTTGTACAGGGGATAATATGCATTTTATAGAAAGGCAACTTCAATTAGCCGTGAACAAAATCCGGCAATGGTCAACTTTTAATGGGTTCACTTTTTCTACAGACAAGACATCATGTATACACTTTTGTCGCAAACGTCGTCTCCATCCAGAACCAGAGATTTTGCTTGAAGGTCAACTTATCAATGTTGTGAACGAAATTAAGTTTTTGGGAGTTACTTTCGATAAAAAACTCACATTCAAGCCCCATGTAATGAAACTACGCAAAAAACTTGACAAAACTCTGAATATTCTCAAAGTCATTTCAAATACATCTTGGGGAGCTTCAAGACTATCTTTGCTACGTGTTTATGGAGCAAGCATACTTTCAAAGATTGATTATGGTTGTGTGATATACGGCTCTGCACGACAGAGTGTGTTAAAACGGTTGGACCCCATTCATCACTCTGCCCTCCGACTTTGCAGTGGAGCTTTTCGCACATCACCAGTTGAAAGTCTGTATGTTGAGTGTTGCGAGCCTTCTCTTGACCACAGACGCAGAATTCTGACTCTTCATTACTATTTTAAAATTTTATCACTTCCCGGACATCCGTTTTTTAACTATAAAGAAAGTCAATTTATTCTCCGCTTGCAAAGAGCCAGACCATCCGTCATCCCTTCATTTTTTACTAGAGCATCCGAATTACTTCGTACTCTAAATCTGGAGGATTTGCAAGTTATCCCCATTTTGAAGCATCATCTCACTCCATGGAAATCGCATGGATTAAGATTTTTAAATCCTTTTAAGACCTTTGACAAAGCTAATACGGCCCCTGAAGTTTACCAGCAACTGTTTGCAGATCACCGAGATGTCTACCATAATTTTATTCCTATTTTTACAGATGGCTCAAAAAGCTCTCTTTCCACTTCATTTGCTTGTGTTTTTAGTAATTCTACTCTCTCATTCCAAATTCACTCATCGAGCTCCATTTTTACAGCAGAAATCACTGCCATTCTACATGCGTTATCTGAAATTTCTAGTGGTCCACCTGATAATTTCATCATTTATTCAGATTCATTAAGTGCTCTAGAATCCATGACCTCACTTCATCGGTTCAGTCATCCATTGACATTTAATATCCTTGAATTGCACGATCATCTAACTTTTAAAGGTTTTTCTATTCTCTTCTGCTGGATTCCCTCACACGTCGGTATACCCGGAAATGAACTTGCTGACAATCTTGCTAAGTCTGCCACCATCAATTTGAACTCTCCAGTCCCTGTCAACGATGTCAAAAAATATGTTAAATCCATCCTCCACTCAAAATGGCAAGCTCAATGGGATCTTAGAAACACAAATAAACTTCAATCAATCAAACGTCTAATCGATTGTTGGCCTAGTTTACCTATCAGAAAGCTCGACACAATTCTTACCAGATTAAGAATAGGACACACTCGATTCACGCATAGGCATCTGTTATTGGGGGAACCCGCACCTCTTTGTACAGCATGCCATTGCCAAATGACTGTTCTGCACATTCTTATTGAATGTCAACAATTTAAGCATCAACGCATTCGCTGTTTCCACTCATCCTCTATCACTCTTAAAGACATCCTTCACAAAGATCCTCATCCACAACTTTTTACTTTTTTAAGAATGATTGGTTTTTACTCTTTGATATAAAAATTTTTTACCTTGTTTTTAGGTAATTTTTACCTTGTTGCAAGCTTTTATAGACTTCAAATATTGACACTCCTTTTAACTAAACTCCTATACTAAGATTTTATCCTAGACCATATGTTTGGCGCAGCATAATCAAAAATGGTTTTTGCGCCAGTAAACTCCACCAAACCAAACCAAACCAAACCTCCACTTCAGTTTCTTGCTTTTTTTTTCTTTCCCTCGAGGGTAGGCGAGGGAGTTCTCCATGAGAAGCTGTTGCCGCTCTGTTTGCTTCCTGCTTCTCATGGACAGCAATATACCCCCACGTGTTGGCCGTGCGTGGCGACCCATTAGACGGGTGGTACATTTCGGTCCCCGGTGTATCAATCGGCCGGTATCCCAGTCGCATGGCTGGTCTGCTCAAGGGGATCAAGCGAAGGGATCACTCCTTGGGCTTGGCGTTAAGGGTGGTCACTTTCCCCGGGGGTGATCCTGAGCGTATAGGTTCCGGCTAGCACCAAGGTAAGCGCCGAGGCTGGGAATACCCAGAGCCGGTGGCTGCCTTCTCTTGTTGGGCTCCATGGTGGGCGGTGCCGTCGGGCCTGAATACCTACTATTGTCGTATGGGCAAAAAAAAATCTGGTCCCTTCAGTGGGCAACACATCGTATCTAATTCTTCAATAGCAAATAATTTTCCAACATACTTTTTGATTAAAAGAAACTCTACTATTAACGAAACATTTCATTCTGTGTCGCCTTTCCTAGTCGAAAAGGCAATTACCAGTCATATCGGTGAAGTTAAAAGCACAAAAATGCTCCGATCTGGCGACCTGTTGGTCGAAATTCTATCTCGTAAACAATCGGAACAAATTATGAAAATTAAAGCATTTTTTGATATATCAGTTACAGTCTCTCCACATGAATCCTTGAATTCCTCCAAAGGAGTTATCTCCTGCGGAGAATTACTTAATGTTCCACTAGAATCAATTCTGAAAGACTTGCAAAGTCAGGGGGTGAGCCATGTACGGCGTATATCTATACGGAGGGATGGCCAGCTCCTAAACACTAAGCATCTGATCCTAACTTTTAGTTCTGCCAAATTACCCGAGTACATTAAAGCTGGATATATGCGTCTTTCTGTTCGACCGTATATCCCCAACCCCCTTCGTTGCTTTCAATGTCAACGTTTCGGGCATTCTAAAACTTCTTGCCGCGGGACCCTGACTTGTGCCCGTTGTGCAGAGGTGGGCCACGACAGTTCTCATTGCACCGCTGCTGAGAGATGCGTTAACTGCAAAGAAGCACACACCTCCTTTTCTCGAAACTGTTCAGCATGGAAGTTAGAAAAAGAAATAGTTGCCACAAAAATTAAAAAGCAAATATCCTATCCCGAAGCCCGGAAACTTGTTAAATCTCAACCTGCAGCATCTGCAACTAGCTACTCTTCCATAGTGAAGAACCCATGCACAACTGCATGCACCCGTAACAATCTTAGCGACCTTATTTGCGGTAATAATAAATCTGATTCAACTAATCTAACTCACCGGAAAAAAACATACGAAACCACAAGTATATATATCTTGTCTTCTGTTCCATTCAAAGCGTCCTATACACCTTCCGAAATCTGTCCCAGATCTATTGATCCTGTTTTAAAACTCTCTTCAACCGATACTCGTAATGAAACAGTTTCATTTCAATTCAAAGTTCCGGAAATTAACGAAACTCCACCTGACTTCTCCGATTTCAAAACTGTCACCAACAGGAAAAAACTCAAAAAAGATAATCAGGATAACATAACTGTTGACAAAGTTTCTCAGCATTACAAACCCCCACAACTTACAGATAAAGAACCTAGCGAAGCTTCAAATGCTGTCAAACAAGGTAATATTATGGTACTAAATCTGCTCATGTTTGTTCTGTTGGCCCTGTGTCAGACCCTATGGTTGCTTTCCCTCCAGAGAAAACAAAAGTTTTACAATCTCTAGAATCAGATGCTGATGCCGAGATGAGCTCTTCTAGCGCATCAGAAGGCGACACACTGGAATATAATATGTCTGAGGACCTTGAGGACACACCTCAAAACATTTGTCCTACAACTCTGCCTCCACCCTCTACTGCACGGAAGCGGTAGTTTTTTAATTTTTACCGCTTTTCCCAACGAATTTCAAAGTTTGCTCCTTTCTGCTTTTTTAAAGCAACTTCTTTTTTTAAAACCGTAAAAGTTGCTTTGTTTTCTTAATCTTTTACTCGGCTCGACGTCTTTTATCTTGTCTACCTAACATGGTTTTATCTTTTCATCTGCAGCTATGAATCTCAAATTTATTTTAGTATTTATTCTACCTCTTTTAATGTAACACCATATATTTTATTACCGTGTTCCTGCTTATCTACCATACGTTTGGCGCAGTATAGCCAAACATGGCTCTTGTGCCAATAAACTCCAAAATCCAATCCAATCCTCCAATAACGAACTTGCCAATTCCATCCTCTCCATCTGTTTCTCCGGTCATTGCAGAAACTTTGGCCTCGCCTGACTTAACCGATTTTACATTGGTTAAAAGCAGAAAAAAGTTAAAAAAGGACTCGCCTAATAAAACAAGTAATACCATCGCCACAGCAGAAAATATCTCAAAATTTTACACGACCTCTCACCGTGAAGTTAGAAACCCTGTTCCAGCAAAGGATAACATATCTATCCGTCAGTCTGTATTGAAACCTTTAGCAACCCCTAAACCTACTTCTGTAGACACAGAGCTTCTACCAATGGCTGTCCTCCCTCCGTTGGAAAAAGCACTTTTACAATCTCGGGAATCTGATGCTGATGCCGAGATGAGCTCCTCCTCTTTATCAGAAGAGGATGCCTTGGAGTATGACATGTCGGAGGACTTGGAAGACTCGCTTGCAGGTACCAGTCCTCCACCCTCTTCCAAACCTGAAAAAGCAGACAAGTACAAAAACAGATAGCATTTTTGCTTCTGTTTTGTACACTGTTTAACTTTTTTAAGAATATTTTGAAAACAAATGACCTGCGCTGAATTGTTTTCTTTTAACTAATTAATTTAGTTCTTTCATTTTTAAACATTTCATTTATTTGTCCCTCGAATTTTCTTTGGTCTTTGCGCATCACGTGATATTTTAAAACATATTTTACATCTGATATATTTTAAAACTTGTATTGTATCTTTTTTCATCGTTCATCTATCCATTTTTGGTAATATGATTTTATCTTTTCATATGCAAATATGAATTTCAAATTTACTTTAGAATTTTATCTACCTCTTTTAATATAACACCATATATTTTATCACCGTGATCTCGTTTATCTACCGTACGTTTGGCGCAGTTTAGCCAAAAATGGCTCTTGCGCCATTAAACCCCAAACAACCAAACCAAATCATCCCATCCTATGCGCTACAAAGTCATAAACCCTATCTATGGATCATTGTTTTCGCTTAGGCTTTCGTTTACCCCCACATTTGGTTTTAGAGTTGGAGGAATTTTAAGAAACCTTAATATTAATGATTTTCCAATCTTGGAAAAAGTTGACGAATTTCCACCTTGGAAAGATATCGAGTTGAATTTTATTGACGATTTTGAACACCTTCCAAAATCAACAACATCCACCTTAGTATATAGAAGTATATTTTATGAACACAGACACCGTTTTTCTAACTATGAACCTGTGTTTACTGATGGCTCTAAAAGCGAAGGTCATGTGGGAACAGCCGTTGCCATGGGGAATACAATAGTATCTGAAAGATTGCACAAGTTCTGTTCCGTTTTTACCTCGGAAATATATGGCATTTATTTAGCCTTAACTAAAATGGATAGTTTTAATAAAAATTTTATTGTATATACTGACTCAAAGAGTGCTATTGAAGCATTGAAAAAAATAAACACTCTCAGCCACCCTTTAGCACTTAAATGTGCAGAAATGCACCAATATTTAACAGAAAAGGGTTTGAAAATTGCTTTTTGTTGGATCCCAGGTCATGCAGGCATTTCAGGTAATGAGAAAGCCGATCAGGCGTCTAAAACTGCGTCCCTGATGCTTGAAAACTTTGTTCCACTAGGCGATGCTCAGCAGGCTGTTAGAATTTTGATTTTGAAAAAATGGCAAAGTATTTGGGACGAACAACAGGTTAATAAGTTGCACGAATTCCATCCTTCTGTCGGACATGCTATAATTTCTAACTTATATCGGAGACAAGATGTCATTGTAACTCGCCTCAGAATTGGCCATACCAGACTTACACATAAACATTTACTATGTTCAGAGCCTCCTCCTATGTGCTCGAGGTGTCAATCTATTCTCTCGGTTAAACACATTTTAATTGAATGTCCAAATTTTAATATCTTCAGACTTAACCGTTTTGGTAGAAACATTACTATACGAGACTTGCTGGGAGAAAATCCCCATCAAAACCTATTTTTATTTCTCAAAGATATTGGTTTTGACAAACTAATTTGAACACTTTTTTATAATCATGTACTTTTTAAAAGACCACTTTTAACTTTTCCCTTTTTGAAATAGAATATCTATTATTAACTTAGTAACATCTATGTGCCATATGTTTGGCACAGCATAGTCAAATATGGCTCTTGTGCCAGAAAACACAACACAACCAACCAACCATTTTTAAATATGAATCAATATTTAGCTATATATTTCTACACGTATTTTCAATATACTTCTATAATATCTCCTGAACTTGGACTGTTAAAATAATTGGTCTCGCTCAATCTTTTGGAAACATACTTCATTCATGTTTTCTGAGAAAAAGTAGAATGGATGTCACTATGTATTCCTATAAACATATGTTACTTGAAAATTATATAATAAAATATGAAATAATTTTACATGTCGAATTCCATCTTTTTAACTATTAATTACTTTATTAATGGATAAATGCAAAGTCATGCTAATGTAGAGATCTCAAAAATTTCAATAATTGGTAAAAAGTTTCAAGAATTGGTTTAAGTGAAACTTTAAACGAATTGTGCTTATTGGAATTGCTGCGATTTTCCAGAACTGCTAAAACTGCTGAACATCAACTTGGCATGGAATTCACGAAGTGATCCAGTAAAACACGAGGTAATATTTCCCACAAAAGGGTATTCTCGAGGTCCCGAATTGTCAAAGATCTTTCCCAAGGAGCAACTTGTCTTCCTAGAGCTTCCCATGCATACTGTATTGAAAACAGATGCTGCATTGAACGATGGCCACCCCAGAAGCTCGATGACTTGCTGCAAAAGCCAGTTTTCCTTAACGCGAGATCTTTCATATCGAGCGTTGTCGACGATGAAAGGAAAGTATCGGCGTTAGCTATAAAACATTGACGAATCGTCTGCTCAGAACCGAACAGTGCGGCAAATTACATTTCTAAAGAGAATATATTTAAAATGCAATTTTTAAATAATTCAGCTTTACCTCTAAATAGCCCAAAATTTTTAATTATAATTATCTGACTTGTGAGAAGACTATCGAAGTGTCTTTTTTTTCTATGAGCGACTACTTATAAAAGAACTGGATTGAACATGTTTGGGATACTCTAGTGAAACACTACACTACACTTATCCACCCCCTACAAACCTTAAAATTTTCAAATAGCCTTTACACAGCAACTATCTTTGCTTCCAAATAAGTTCTTTAACCCACCATTTTGAGTTCGAGCATTGCTAGTGAGCCTGCATATTTGACAGTGGAGATAGCATTTTTAAAGTCAATAGGTTTTCATCCACATATTTAAGCATTACTTCGGTTTTTTCAAAAGTTTTCCCATTGTTTTTATATAGTTCAAGCTTTTACATTTTTACGTAGATAACTTAATATAGTTTGGCGCAGTATAGCCAACTATGGCTCTTGCGCCAGGAAATCAATACAAACTCAAACTCAAATTGACAGTGGAGATCACACTCCATAATGAACTTGATCAGACATTGAACTCAGATACTTTGTTTTTTGACATATTTTCAATACATTATTTTTCTTTCATCGCCTTATTTATGGAGATGCATTTGATTAATGTTTTGGTCAAATTTCCTGAAACTCCCAAAGAATAGAAATTTCACTATCACAACTTTCCTGATTTTCCCTTCATTTTCTAAAGCCGGTGAACAAACAGCCTACACTTTCATCTAGTGTTTTCATAAAATGTCAATTTACTTTGAAGATACTGCGGCAACTGACATTGGTGTGTATTTGGAGTTTAAAGATTCTTTTTCTACTTCAAGTGTCGTCCTCGTAAACCGGATATTATTGACACGTGGGCCATCACAAAATAGAAAATAGTCATTCAATAAGCTTCTCATTTTTGCTGCTGTATTCTATATAATATAAAATTGTCTAATTCGAGATGGAAAGCCGAAAAATAAAATTCGTGAATCATATTGAAAGTTAATTTATAATGCATTTTTAACTTAGATTAAATAGAGAGCTATTAAGGAATCATATTAATCATATTTTAATACACATGAAAAAGATAACTATGTTTCTACAACAGAGTTGGTTATTTGAGAAAAATATATTAATAGAGATAATTGGTGCTCAAAATTTCATTTATATCAAAGTTACATAATAAAGTAAATTATTTGACTTCTAAAAGTTAAACATATTTTGATGCAATTTTGTCATATTATCTGGTATGTGTCAGAATTTGAAATTATTATTATTTAGATCGAGAAAGTAATCTTTGGGATCTCACAACATCATTATCATTTTACTTTTTATTTTCCTTACATTTGCTCAAGAGGGAAAGAAATATTAACTGTAAGAAAAACATGGAATTTGTGGCATTGTTGGATTGTTAAGTGGAATTAGTAGTGCTTAATAATAATATTGGTGGTATGTATAAATTTTTCTCAACCAAATATTTTTTTCTTGTAGTTTAATATTTTGTTATTTTGACAGTTACGATCAATATAATTTAAATGTGTTTCGCAGATTTTGTTTTATGCAAATTGTTTAAAAATGCTTGTAATAATTTATTTCTAATATAAAGAAAGTAATGCAATATTCATATTAGATGCTTTGAATCACTTCTGTGAAATGCATACGAAATTGAGTTTCTTTCTATTAAACGTAAGTTTCCTATCTTTATTCGATACGAAATTCATTCTCCAAATATTGTGCGAGGCGAATTACAAATGAATAAGAACGCAACCACAGCCCAACTATAAGGCACATTGACACAACCAATAAGATTTCGTTTTCATAACACTCGTGATAGAGTAGAGCGTCTATTATTTGAAAAGTCATATTTTCCTAGAAATGGTATGAACGAATACAACGTATATAATACATGCGCATGATTTCATAAGCTTGAGCTACATGTTTTTGATTAAAATTCATATAAATGATACCCGAAGCATCGAGTTTTAACCATTTGAGTGGCGCAGCATGGCCAAGTCTGGCTCTTGCGCCATAAAACCAAAAACTCACTCACTCACTCACCCGAAGCATCGAAATTCAAAAAAACGATAATTCAGAAACTCCAACCATCTTACACTGGTGTGCAAAAGTTAAGGACCATTTCGTAAAATGTGAGAAATGTGCAATTAATACAAAAACTATGGTTCGAAATCAGTTTTGAAGAATTACGAAATGTAAATATTATGACATTCAATCGAGTAACATACACATTTTACAGTGAAGATTCTTTCATGATCGAAAGTGATGAAGACGGAAAGGGATTTCGCTTCATTCCGTTTCATAGAAAGCCGATAACGAGATGAAACTTTCATCAGTGGTTATGTTTGATGTACATAATATTTACATGCATTTTCGCAAACACACCACAAATATTCGGGAAAATAAAGATTTCTTTAAAAAATCCTAAATTTTTCAGCATGTTTTTGGATTATAACATGCAGAGTTTTCATTGAAATTATACGAAATTTGCAAAACACTTGATAATATGTGACAGAAGTATTGTTTTCGAATTGGAAGTAAATATCTCGAATATTAGAGAAAATATGAGTGTTCGTATTAAATAATTGTTAACTGTGCATGTTCGAGACGAGGCGGAATTTTTCTTTTAACACTTCAAAGCCAGATATATAGAGCAACTAATAAAAAAAATCCATTCGAATACCGTTAAAATTCATAAATATGTCGGCATTTCAGAGAGGTGAATTTAAACTCCTCTTTGAGAGAAGCTAAGTGATGAGGATTTTTCAACAAATTGATACTTTCGAAACTTGAATCTTCGAACAATAACATTGATTTTTGGAAAGTTGAATATCCTGAATACCCATGTACACTTATAAATTGAATACATTATGTAAATTCCATTCAGTCTTTAAATGACATTTTCAGACATTAAATCACATTTTGGGAAAAGGCCCTTAATTTTCGCACACCAGTGTAATTTCGATCACGTGTAATTTTAGGATACGAATTCGTGTCTAGGTAGAAAGCAAGCGATGCATTGTTTACTCTCGTTGTCATCTGCCTTTGATAAGATTGAAAACCATGAACTCCATTAAAAAATTCTTTGAAAAATCCTTTTAAGCAATTGTTTTACTATCATACAAAAAATTGGAGTGAAGAATGTTCACTTAATTGCATGTATCGATTATCTACAATCGATATCAAATATCAAACTTTATAGAACCTTATTAACTCGCTCCATGAAGCGAAAATGAAAAAAATCAACTCCGTAAATACTATCGACAAAAAAGTACAGTAAAAGCCATTAAATCAAGTAGAAAATAAAGTTCCCCATGTCGATAGTAAGAGTCTTTTAAAATGAAAAATTGAAATAAGGCAGAAGCGATTGGAATAATGATATGTCCCCTTATACATTTCCTCCTTCAACGCTGTCGTTAAAGTAACGCCTAGAACGGTTCAAACGCGCTGCTGCTGTGAGTCATTAGCTGAACAAGATTGTGTTTAATATCCATACATTGGCACTTTAAAGGAAAGGTCACTGCTAATTAAAGCACTTGGATAAGACTCTCTCATTCGGTTGCATAAGGGGGACGGGACGTTAAAATTTTAAGTGTTGGAGCTGGGGCATTGGGGATATACTTGATGAGTGCTTGTAGAGATTGAGTTACCAGCTGTTTCATTTTAATAATTCATTTGTTTAGCTATACTATAAAGGTTACGCTTAAAAATATATTCGAGTAATTTTTGAACGAAAAGTTTCTAAACCTTTTGAAGAATGCTTTCAACAGCATTTGTTTCGAAATTTTAGGCATTTATATATCCATGTGTTTTTAATAAACAGCACATTTACAGCAATATGATGCAAGTTGTGTTATATGATTTCTTTTCGAACTACAAAATTTAAAATGCTAAAAAGTGTATTAGTTTTGATTAATCATTAACTGTTCATTTCATGAAAAAATAAAATTATTTCATCTTCCCTGGGTGGGTTTTAAAGGATCGAATTGTAACAAGGTTTCGTCTTTTTTGAGAAAATATGCATATAAATACGAGCTATCTGCTTTTGAACTGAACATGAGAAAAGGGAAAAGACGTTTGCGCCGCTCAAAGGGTTAACAGGTGGCTGATGAGGAGTCAAAGTTACAATTTAGTGGCAATTTTCTGTGCTCTCCAGGAAATTTCGCCTTCTAGCCAGCGCGACTTTATTATTTATACTGATAGCATGAGTGCTTTGGAAACTCTTTCTCATTATGACACTCAAATGCATCCGGTTGGTTTAGAAATTTTATCTATTTTACAGTTTCTTCGTAAAGAAGGTTTTTCTATTTTCTGTTGGGTTCCGAGACATGTGGGCATTTCTAGTAATGAAACAGCTGATGCTATTACAAAATTTGCCTCAGCTTTTCTTCCGCGAGCACTTCCGTATGTGGATATTAAAAAGTTTTTCGTTTCTCGCTTATTCTCTCTTTGGCAGTAGAAATGGGATCTTTTAACCAATAAAAAATTGCATTGCGTCAAACCCTCCATTGGTTTGTGGCCCATTCTGCCTATACGAGAGGTTGATGTCAAACTGACTCGCCTACGTATAGGGCATACTCGCTTGACACAAAAGCACCTCATTTTTGGCGAAAGGACACCAGAGTGTCCCGCATGTCATCAGAGTTTTACTGTTCATCATATTTTAATTGAATGTCCATCTTTTAAATCTCACCGTGTTCACCATTTCCATTCATCGTCTGTTACCTTGCAAGACTTGGTGGGTGAAAAACACCACCCAAACATTTTTGACTTTTTAAAGGCCATTGGTTTTTATGCATGCATTTAACATTTTGCATTCACATTTGTCTCATTGTGGTACATTTTACTCAATTTTATAACTTTGCGTTTCATCTTGTTTTACCATTTTTTATTTACCATTTGATTTGAGAATTTTACCATTTGATTGGCGCAGTTTAACCAGGATTGACTCTTGCGCCATTAAATCTCAACCAACCAACCAACCTCTAATGACACAGTTGAGGTAAAAAATAAGCAGAAAAAATTTACTTCTGCTTTTAAGGCCAAAGGTTAAAGGCGAGAGGACCGCTGAACCTTCAACACCTGAGGTAGCGTACATGGGCCGTATCCAACCGTTGCGTTTGCACCATTTTAAGCACGTCTGTAACAAACAGATTCTCGATTCATTTTAATTAATTTAATTAAATAAATTCACAAATATGTACAGATATTTATATGAATAAACAAGCGAAAAAACATTCTATATAGCAGCGCAATTCAATCATCACCAGCGACGTAAAGTCAGAACACAACGCTTCAGGCACTCACTCGCTGGTTGGCGCCAAAATTATCTCCACTTCTTTTCTACTGGGGAGGAAAGAGCAGTCTTGAAACGAGGAATTTCGCTTCCGTGGGTAAGCCGACTTGGATCTAGTGGGACGACGGATCCAGTGGTTAAGTTAGCTGTCTGGACGTTACTAGGTTTTTTTGTTAGAGTGTAGCTTTCAACATAAAATTCATTCTGTACAATATTAATTTTGTGTGCAATATTCAATATTTTTGTCCTTTCTCTATATTTTTGATATTAATAAGACATTATTTTTATGATTGGCCATGGATTTCACTTGAAACACCTTTTTATATGCTACGTATAAGTCGTATATCTATATATATCCCGTTATATCCTACGTATAACTCACTCACTCACTCACCCAAACCCCACTAGCGGGAGGACGTTTGACCCACGTCAGATTTACCTTGCACAAGGCCGACAGAAATTGCGGATCTTAAGTGGAATCGGGCTATGAGCCTGGAGCCCTCTGATTCCGAAGCCTAAACTTTAACACTAGGCTGCAACGGCCGATCCTGAAATGTTTGCATACTGTGACTTGCGTTCTTCTAGTTCTGATGTGCAGATATTTCAATATAGGAGACTTACTTTCTGCTAGTAGCTGCAGGTGCATCAAATAGGGCTTGTTTGCAAGTACTTGATGTTTTTGCAATTTTTAGCATCTTACCTTAAGTTTTTATCAGACTCGTATCTTGTATATTCTAATTTTCAAGATATTATTTATTTTCGCTGAATGCAACAGGAACATTAGAACTTAGAGGCAAAGTACTTAACCTTTAAATATTTAAAAAATTTCCTGAAAATGCGAGTAATTAATCACCATCTAGTAAGAATTATTATTTTTAGGGTCGTCTTCAATATTTCTGCAATGAGCTCGGCTCATATTTCGATCTAATTAGTAAACCAACCATTTACAAAGTAGGCTAATGGTCCCTTAAATGGATAATGGCGTAATATCGACCAGTTAATCTGACTCTGAGTGACGGATTATCGAAGGTTTGGTCTTGCCAGATTAGAATTTCGCCTAAAGGTAGAATTAATTAGCAAAGCTGGTTTTCGGAAGTGTTTACGCAAGGCGGATGAATAATGATACTTTAATGAGCATTAGAAGTGAGATGCCTTCGGAGTGTTAATCACGTTTTCATGCTATTACAAGAGTTATTAATTGTTTCTTTCTCAACTGTTAAGAAATTTCATTTAACGCTGAAATGAAGATGACAGGATTAGATGTAAGCATTATATTTGTTGAATTGCTTTATGTTTTCAAGTTATCCTCGAGATTCAAATCCATTTTTAATGTTCATTATCATCAATAACATCTAATGAGTACAATATGACAAAAGCTACGCATTTGATCATCATAGTTAATAGAGTTCTTAACACGATTCTAATGTATTTAAAAGTATTTAATAATAATTCAACAGTTAATAATACTGCATAAATAATTAATGCTGAGTATTATAAGATTCTGACTTTATAATCAAGTTGGTGTGTTGCAGGGTGTCCATTCTCTAACTCCAAGATGCGCAGATATGCATATTATGTCACTGATCAGTAATTCAGCTACACTTTAGTCAATCTTTTTGCTTCCTGTCAGCGTGAGATATCACTGTCTTTAGATGTTATCAATATAAATTATGTTTAGAAGTTGTCAATATATAAAAAACAGGCGTTTTTAATGTAGGAATTATATGGAAATGCATTTTATGAAAATTAGACTAAATCAAAATACTGCAAAGCAGTTATAATATATTAAACTGCTTTTGCTTAATGTATAGATCTTTCAGTTTTCCTTTTGTTCTTCTGAATGTACCCTAAATGTTAATGGAAAGGTAAATAAGCCCCTAGAAATCTATTTCAAAAAGCAGTAAACCACGGGTCTTTGTCTGTAATTGCTTGTTGATTTTTCTGCTGCTAATTTCATAGGCATTCATCCAAAAGAGATAAAAAAATTTTCATTTTGATCATCAAATTTCATTTATTCTATCAAATATTAGATTACATTAGACTGTAGAGTAATCGCATCTTTTTTCATTAAGCCCCTCAGGGGCTCACCTTCTTTAGGTGAGTACGGGAGTCCCAACCCCGAGGTACCTAGGGATCTTTTCTTCCATCCGCCAACTTGCACGCGGTGTCAGTGTATCTTGTCTGTTAAACATATTCTAGTGCATTGCACTTGGCCAATTCTGGCCCTTGTGCCATAAAACCCCAATCAATCAATCAATCAATCTAGTGCATTGCCCAAATTTCGACATTCATAGACGGAATCGTTTTGGTAGCAACATTTGTTTAAAAGACTTGTTAGGTGAAATCCCCCACCCGATTTTATTTCATTTTTTACGTGATATTGGTATTTATGAACTTATTTGAGTTCTTTCCTCTGTTTGTGCTTTTATTTGTTTGTGTGTGGGTCCTTTGGACAAATTAAAATAGCTCCTCAAAATCAAGTGTTTAGCGCAGCATGGCCAAAAATGGCTTTTGCGCCATAAAAACCAACCCAAACCAAACCAAACCAAACCTAAATACAAAGCACCTGATACTAACTTTCGACTCCGCCAAATTGCCTGAACATATTAAAGCAGGTTATATGCGCCTCTCTGTTAGGACATATATTCCCAACCCACTCCGCTGTTTTAAGTGCCAACGATTCGGACATTCGAAAACTTCTTGCCGCGGAACACTCACCTGCGCCCGTTGTGCAGAAGTCGGACATGAAAGCAATGATTGCACCCGAACAGAAAAGTGTGTTAACTGCAAGGGGGAGCACACTTCGTTTTCACGAAACTGTTTTGCCTGGAAACAGGAAAAAGAAATTATAACCACAAAAATAAAAAAACAAATCTCGTATCAAGAAGCAAGGAAACTTGTGAAATCCCAGACGCCTACACCTGGAAATAGTTACGTTTCTGTCGCCAGGAAATCAATTTCTGCTCCTTCCGCCGACAGCAATAAGGATATCTCTACTGTTTCTATTTCTAAACCTTCTGATTCCACTACAAGAGCACCTCCTCCAATAACCAACTTGCCAATTTCTGCCTCTCCATCTGTTGCTCCGGTCAGTGAAGAAACTTTAGCTTCGCCCGACTTCACTGATTTTAAACTCGTTACAAACAGAAAAAAGCTGAAAAAGGACTCTCCAACTAAAACAAATAATAGCATTGCCAAAGCTGAAAAGATTACAAAATTTTACACCTCCTCTCGCCGTGAAGTTCCTAACACCGTTCCAACAAAGGATGACACCTGCACACATAGGTCTGCATTAAAACCTTTTGAAACCAAGAAACCCACTTCTGTCGACACTCAACTTTTACGTATGGCTGTTCTCCCTCCATTAGAAAAACAACTTTTACAATCTCGGGAATCTGATGCGGATGCCGAGATGAGCTCCTCTTTATCAGAAGAGGATGCCTTGGAATATGACATGTCGGAGGATTTGGAAGACTCATCTGCAGTTAACAGTCCTCCACCCTCTTCCAAACCACAAAAAGGAGACAAATACAAAAACAGGTAGCATTATTGCTTCTGTTTTGCACATTGTTTGCCTTTTTTTAAAAAAAATATTTTAAAAACAAACGACCTACGCTGAATTGCTTTCTTTAAACTAACTTGTTTTGTTCTTTAATATTTTAAACATTTTCTCTGTATAGATTTCGTCCTTGGAATTTTATTTGGTCTTTGCCCACCATGTGATATTTTACACGTACTTTACATCTGATACATTTATAACTTGCATTTTTTATCTCTTTTCATCGTTCATCTATCAATTTTTGGCAACATGATTTTATCTTTTCATATGCAACTATGAATTTCAAATTTATTTTAGAATTTTATCTACCTCTTTTAATATAACACCATATATTTTATCACCGTGATCCTGCCTATCTACCATACGTTTGGCGCAGTTTAGCCAAAAATGGCTCTTGCGCCATTAAACCCCAACCAACCAACCATCTTGTCAAAAAAATTCATACAAAATTACAACTTTTAATTAAATCTCGATATTAATTCAGAAAATTAGCCTTCAATTTTATTTACAGCAAGTATAGCATTTTATTTATCTTATTATGGGAATAAATGAAATTTCTTTCACTACAGTTCACTCCCGATTACCCGGGTTAGTCACCGGGAGAGATCGCACGGACAATAGAAAAACACAGATTATCCGAAAACTCCTTTTTATTAAAGAAAAAATCAACACGAGTACAAAAATATAAAAATTACTTACATTTGCATGCTGTATAACATCAAACTAGGAATTTTCCTTTTAATATTTGCTGCCTAAAAAAAATCTGTAATGAGTCTTTGCTTCTGCTGTTTGTTAAAATGGTTTTTGCGCCAGTAAACTCCATCAAACTCAAACTCAAACTCTGCTGTTTGTTCATCTCTTGTCGTATATCGACACATATTTTACGAATCGCAGTATTGTCACCGTAATCAAATACTCTTTGTCCCATATAATCTAACAAAGTTTCCACAGATTGTAGAGCAGCACAATGAGAAATTGTATTTCCCTCATTTAGCAGATCTTCTGCATCAGTACAAGATGATTCTCCATAATCAAGTTTCTGAAGGATTTCTAATTTTTGCTTAACATTTAAAACGTTTCGTTTTCGTTTCACATCACTCATTTTTACCAGTAAAAAATTTCACGCTACCAACTGACGATAAACAAGACGCAAAAACTAAAGGAACACGTGCGAAAGTGAAAAAAGACGAAGAAGTTAAAGAATGACGTGTCGGGAAGAAGCATGTTCGTACAAGAATGAGCTAGCAGGAGGTGGATGATTCATTTTTCGGAAAATTAGGGGTTTAACCGGTAGAGATAGCACGTGGAGGAAGAAAAAAATATATATTCTTTAGCCTCCGCCGTCAGGACTCGCTAGTTTCACGGAATGAATCTCTCGATCGAACATCAACATCGATTTTGCATGCATGATAAGCGTGAAAATATTTCCTTTTTAAATTTTTTGTGAGTCGCGAATGAGCACGGATAATCCGCGAACGGATAATCGAAAGTATACTGTATTAATAAATTGCGGTTGCTTCAAAACTGCGTTTATAGGAAATATGTTTTTTTTTATATTTGTTAATCCATTTTATTTCAATAACTTCAAAAGTGTGAGAAAATGAGAGAATAAAAGAGTATAGAAGGAATCAAGATTATTAAATTTTTTGAGATACTTATATTAAGAAATCAAACCTTATTGTAATAAATAATAATTAGCTCTTACAAATCCCGAATACCTTTGAAGCGTGACCTTCAATTCACCTTCTCACACTTAATGGGAATGTATTCAATGTCTTCCGATCTTTGAATCTGAAAATGGCTGTCACTCTTGAAAACGCTGGAGAAGAGGAGGAAAGAAAAAAATCCACAGAAAATATATTGGATATTTCTTAAGAAAAACTGCAGTGGGAAGAAAAAAACGATGGCAAGATATTTTTTCGAGTATTGATTTATTAAGTAGGAAGTGGAAAATGATCCTGAAATCCGGAGGAAGGTGGAAGAAACAGCTGTTGAACTATGAATTAACAGAGAGTGGCTTCACTTTTCGAGCTTATTCGAAAGGAAGTAATGAAGCGGAACTGGAGTGGATTTTTTATATGTTTCTTCAGTGTAGAAGAAAAGAAGCAGAGGGAAAGTCAAATGAGAAATCCGGCAGAATAAATGAGAGAAAAGGTAAAGTCTGCTTAGCCCTTCTTCATTTTCAATTCTTAAGAATAAAATTTTTTGCTTTTTTTAATAAATAAGACCCGTTGATGATTTTTATAAATATTTTCAATGAATACATCACGTTGAAATAAAACGAGAGAATTTTAATTCTTCTGGGTTCTTTTAAGCAAATTTTGGTGTATAGGTACTATATAGGTTGGGATTCTTTGCATTGGTTTTTCAATGCATTTCAATAAAGAACTCATTCTGTTGCAATGTTAGACATATTTATTGAAAATCTATGTCTAAATATAAAAAGAAAGTTAGAAATCTAGAAAAAAATATTTTTCGAAAAAAATTACCCAAATCAGAATGGAGTTTTCGAAATCCTTTCATCCAGCCATTGCTGAGAGTGTTATTAATAAATCTATCTATTACCACATATTTCTTATTAAGGTTAACGTTTATTTTCATTTGATCATCCACTGTATTGACATGAAAGCCATAGGCACCGAGTATTACTACAGTGGTTGCAACGCTCTTTTCCTCTTCACTGGAAGGGTGGCAGTGGCCTAGTGATAGGTCTCGGCTTCGGCACAGAGGGCTCTAGGTTCGAAATCCGATTCCACTGAAGATCCGCTGTGTCTGCAGGCGTGTTGCACGTTAAATCATATGCAGCGGGTAAATATCCTTCCTCTTGTGTGGCTCAGAAGATTGGAAATAATGACGCCAGCTCGGGTCTCGTACTCGCCATCTTAATGTGGTTCAAAATTACAAGGTCCGTCCCAATGTAGCTCTCTTGTTACTTCAAAGCGGGACATTAATTTATCTAAACTACGCACAGTAAACTACCACATTGGAGAATGCCATAGACCTTCCAGGTTCCCTTAGAAAAGTTGCTTTCTTTAGTAACAATTTGTTTGCTTGGGGATGTCGGAAACGTCTTGCGCTTCTCTAAGAATTTACTCACCTCGTGATTGACATTAAGGCAAGCTTCTAGGATCTGAAGAGTAATAAATATACTTAAGAATCCCTAATTTCCTTTTTTACACTCTGGCCCTCTCTGCAAAATAATAAATATTTCTAAAAATACAAAAATAAAAGAAAAGAACAAATGGGGTTAACAAATTTTTATCGTGGAAAGAAAGCATCTTTCTCGGAGCAAAATTACTTTACATCAAAAAGCTATTAATTACAACGAACAAGCAAGTATAAGTGACTTTCAAAGCAGCCTAATGAAAACTAGGTCCTTTATCGGTCACATTAAAATGCACTGACCCTCAGAATTGCTGTACTTTCTTCACCACAGACATAATCAATCAATATGTTCTTCCTTTTCTCCTGAATCATTGCTATATACGTTTGAGTAATGAAATATATTCGTCAGTTCTGCCTACAAAAGAGAAAAAATATTCATCTAGCCACATATCCATTATCAGAGCCCTATATTTGCAGTTCCTGTATTAATCGCATAGTGGTGCAAATTTAACACCACGGGAGCAAATTAGCCCCAGATTACGATACGTATCTAAGAGATAAGTGTCGAAATGGAAGTGAAATCTTAATGACTGATTCAACAAGTAAAATTGAAAAAGAAATCTGCTGTAACAACACCTGCACCGCCAGCTTTGAAAAGTGTAAACTTCTAACCTTTCATATTCTTTTCTCATGGGACAGCACCAGGTAGACGTGTAAGTCAAAATTATTCACAGATCTGACTTCATGTGTAAGACTATCTTCGTATGAGCAACGGAAGGATCCTCGACTTTAGAAGATCGGATATTGCTTATTTTTAATCTTGGCATTATAGAAGTCAAATACGAAACAATGTTCTCAGGAAGGTAAAACGCTTAAATATAATCTTATTTCATCTATAGATAAAGAAGACGTGTTAGTTTCTTTGTATACGAACAGAAAGTCTTGTTGTCTAGATAGATGTTTAGGGTAATGTCATCCAATTGGCATTAACATTGGCGACAATTGTATCCTTCATTTATTTACAGAAATCTTTTGCTAGTTATGTAACTGTGAAGTAACTACTTTATATTTAATTTCGCAATGAATTAAAAGCAGTATTCACGATCGATTTTTTTCAGAAGTTTTTCTCTGTTTCAATGCTCTGTTTACATAATCTGATAACAAGAATATATGCATACATATTTTTATAGAATTAATGGCATAGATTTATTGTCCATTGCTTGAAAATTACAAGTACTTTGAATGCTAAAGATAGTTTTTTTTGCTATAAATAGCCCCATAGGAGTCTTGTTCCTTTTTGAAACTTATATTGGGATGCATTCTAGCCATTTATCTTTCAGATTTCAAAGAGATAACTTCGTAGGACACCAATTGTTACATTTAAATTCTAACAGATTGAAAAAAAACCCATCTCATCCAGTAGACTATGATAAGTCATTTTTGAACTTTTTTTTATGCGCATGTACTTGTATTCCATAAATACTAAATAAATGCATATTTTGGATTCTAGTCTTGATGCCATTAAACAATACTGATGCTGATGTTTCAGGATTTTAACTTCTTGTACGTTATATTCGACTATGTTATAAACAGTTTTCCTAAAGAAGGGGAAAAGCTTGTTTAATCTTTGCATTTTCTTGTTTTACAAATTAAAATATAATTCCCGAGATAGAGAGGAAGAAGTAAGATGTACAATAAAGGATAAAAATCTGATTCATTAATAGTTTTTGACAAAAATTCTGTCAGTTTTTACAAAACACAACATGAATCGTTCTGTAACCTACAGGTGAATATTATATTAGTATCTATACGCGAAAGGTTGCTTTTGTGTTGTTTTCTCCCTTTGCATGATTCCGAAAGCATTAGTTCTGTTGTTATTTTAAAAATTGAAAATGCAGATTCAAAAATTTCCATGGCGAGCATTTCCGCTTTAACGACATACTGGCAACTATCATATTTGAAAAATGAATTTATATCGTTTCCGTTCGACTAATAAACTCCTTCGTAAAATTATTCAACAAGGATTGATCTCCGATTAGGAAGGCTTAAACAAGGTGTGGAGTTGTCTTTCTATTTTAACAGTTTTGGTTTAAGAAAACCAATTCATTCGGACAGTATTTCCCTTCTCCACCAATTTTCGTGCAAAATTTTCATTCCAAATGATTTTTCTTCCAGGGTTTCATTTTCTTAAATGATTTTGGATAAAATAAATAATTCAAATCATGTTTATTAGCCACTATGTTCAACCATACCTCACCAAACTTAGTTTGCTTATTCTTAGTCTCTGATAATATTACAATTCTAATGAATGCGGAACATCCAAGTATGAGTATTCCATTCCAAAATAGATAAAAGAAGTATTTTGAAGTTAAAAATTCTCATTTTCAAATATTATATTTTTATTCAAGTTATTTTATTTCATTCTGATATATGTACACGTATAGGAATTGGGAAATATAGGCATTTGGGAAACGTTTCCAATTTTCTAATAGGTAATCGTGAACAGAAAATCTAGCCCATATATTTGTGGTAAAACTGGAGACCGCTCTCAAAATATTCATAACTTTCCTCTTCATCCATATCCACACTTTTCCTAACTCTTTCTCATTATGACACTCAAATGCATCCGGTTGGTTTAGAAATTTTATCTATTTTACAGTTTCTTCGGAATAAAAGCTTTAATATTTTCTGTTGGGTTCCGAGTCATGTAGGGATTTCTGGTAATGAAACAGCCGATGCTATTGCAAAATTTGCCTCGGCTTTTCTTCCGCGAGCACTTCCTTATATGGATATTAAAAAGTTTTTCGTTTCTCGCTTATTCTCTTTGGCAGCAGAAATGGGATCTTTTAACCAATAACAAATTGCATTCCGTCAAACCCTCCATTGGTTTGTGGCCCATTTTGCCTATACGACAGGTTGATGTTAAACTGACTCGCCTCCGTATAGGGCACATACTCGCTTCACACACAAGCACCTCATTTTTGGCGAAAGGGCACCAGTTTGTCCCACGTGTCATCAGAATTTTACTGTTCATCACATTTTAATTGAATATCCATCTTTTAAATCTCATCGTGTTGACCATTTCCATTCATCGTCTGTTACCTTGCAAGACTTGGTGGGTGAAAAACACCACCCAAACATTTTTAACTTTTTAAGGACCGTTGGGTTTTTTATGAGCATTTAGACCTTTTAATTTGTTTTTTTTTTTTTGCTTTTTTACATCTGAATCATTTCGAACAATTTCCTTTTCACATTTTCATTGATTTTTAAAATTTTAGTACCTCTATGTTGAATTTTACCATTTGATTGGCGCAGTTTGGCCAAAAATGGCTCTTGCGCCATTAAACCCTAACCAACCAAACCAAACCACACTTTTCCTTTCAAGGACATTTTGAGAAGAGTAACAATTCAATTCAACCAGAATAAAGGCCTGAGCAAGCTAAGCTATACGTGGTCAAGGATCTGAATTTCGGTATTGTTTCTTACCAGAATCGTCTGTATACTACGTTCTTGATGCCGAAACTGACATTTAATTTCTCCGAATATAGTAATTAAATTATTCTGTGTCTTCAATGAATACATTCTACATTTATACATATAGGAATTTATTGATTTAAATGATGAAATTAATTTTAGTTAGATGAGATAATTTGTTAAACGAAATAAACAGTTGAAAATTTAGTTTTTATAGAAAAAATCTATATATTTAGTTTGCATTGCATAGAACACAAACTTTTAATTACAAAATGTAATTTTTACTATGTTTTATTTTTACGCTATATTTTGTATTTTATTCCGTCCTTATTTCACATGCTTTATTCTAACATTTGTTCTTCATATCAAGATATTCGTATATTTTTCTAAGCGATATACCCTTGTATATATTAGCTTCACTTATAAGAATTTGTATATAGCAATGATTTCTGAAATCCATACAAGTTGGCGATAAAAAGAAGTGAGCACATGGATTTGAACATTTTTTAGAATATCGCCCGAAAGTCTGGGTGTATCTTCCTTAACTTCGACTATGTAAGGAGATTATGTAAGAGACTTTGTACTGGAAGTTTTCCTTCTTGATTAATTTCGGGTCGTTCCCCTAAACGCTCTCGTGACCGAATTCCGAATGTTAATTGCGAATTCTAGCTTAGTTTTCACATGGTTAAATTTCAAAGAAAATGTATATCTTTTCTGAAGATATTCGAAAGTATTTGCAAATCCAAAAGTGTTCACATTATTTTGTCACTCACCTGTATATCCCAATGTTTTGAGTACACTTTCATGTTTCTGCTAAAAAATCACTTGCCAGTATATATTTATCATTTCTTTAACTTGTCAAGAGCAATGGTACATATGAGCATATTTAGTCTTTACTTCATTGTAAATCATTCTAAATAAAACAATATTACATCCTGGCCGATCAAAACTCATTAGGAGGTCAATAGAATCTTTCGCTCACTAACTAAATTCTTATGTATTATGATAAAAACTTGATCAAATAAAAAAAATCATACAACTTTTTGCCTATGAATTAATCCTTTAATGGGTTTAGAATCTTGCCCTTTAAGTTAAATAATCTGAGACAAAATGTATTAATTTTATTTGCAGAGAATGAAAGGCATCTTGTCGCCATACAATTTTATACAAGGGTTTGAAATTCAGTAGTGGCAACCACATAATTATAGCCGAAGCAGCATTGGTACCAACTTGAAACGTTTATAGTCCTTCGATGTAGTCCCTGGCGTTGTGTAAAACTTCTTTCCAGGGATATGGAAGATGTCAAATACTTGAAGCAGAACCAGTTCTGTGGATAATTCGGATGGAGAGGTCTATAGCTTTAAATCTCTGGAACAATTCAGAAGCAAAGCCACGAAGTGTTTCCTACTTCTTTGGAATATCCTAATAATATTGTCTTAAATTCGTGTAGAGAACCCCTCAGGGGCTCACCTTCTTTAGGTGGGTACGGGTGTCCCAATCCCGAGGTACCCAGGGATCCTTTCTTTTCCCAGGGGGTTTACTGTCTTTGGTAAACACGGGAGTCGCGACCCCGGGGTACCCTAGCGATCCTTCTCTTTTTTTACCATCTTAACTTCAGTTTTGTTTTGTGTATTGTTACTGGTTCTTCTCTAATTATTTTGAGTGATTAGCTTATTTTTGTTACACACAAAAACCATGTGTTGGCCGTGCATGGCGACCCGTTAGGAGGAAAGTGGGATCCTGGGGTCTCTTTGCATTCCCTTTGGCCCATGCTTCTCCGTAAGTCGGGTGGCAGGAGACTAGCCCGCTCTTGTCAATCGTCTGGTGGTTTGTTCTTTGGGAACAAGGACTTGCTGCTGTAGGGCTAGCGTTGCAGTTGCTGTAATGCTATATTCCGGTGCCACCTCCAAGGTAAGTACCCCTCAGGGGCACATCTTCTTTAGGTGTGACGGGCATCACGACCCCGAGGTACCCTAGTGTCTGCTCTCCTTTCGAGTTTTGCCTCCTTTTTGAGTTATTGCTTTTTTCTTCCTTCCCTCGAGTGTAGGCGAGGGAGCTCTCCATGAGAAGCTGTTGCCGCTCTGTTTGCTTCGTGCTTCTCATGGACAGCAAATTACCCCCACGTATTGGCCGTGCGTGGCGACCCATTAGACGGGTGGTACATTTCGGTCCCCGGTGTATCAATCGGCTGGTATTCCAGCCACTTGGCTGGTCTGCTCAAGGGGATCAAGCGAAGGGGTCACTCCTTGGGCTTGGCGTTAAGGGTGGTCACTGTCCCCGGGGGTGACTCCCAGCGTATAGGTCCCGATTAGCACCAAGGCAAGCGCCGAGGCTGGAGATGTCCAGAGCCGGTGGCTGCCTTCCCTTGTTGGACTCCGTGGTGGGTGGTGCCGTCGGGCCTGAATTCTTGTCTATATCATATGGGCTCTCATGTTTCACCTCGTGATATGTTTTCTGATTCTAAATTTTTTGTAATGAGTATACCAAATTCATTTCATAATGTGTCACCGTTTTTAGTTAGTAAACTTATTTCATCTACCGTTGGAGAAGTCAAAGACATTAAAAAATTACGTTCTGGAGATCTCTTGATTCAAACGGCCACTTCTCTTCAGTCATCAACTCTTGCGACACTAACACAGTTGGGTACGTTACCTATAACTACTTCCTTACATAAGGGACTGAATTTTTCTCGTGGAGTTATCTCTCAAAAGGAACTGCTCTCCCATTCGGAAATGGAGTTAGTAGAAAATTTTGCAGCTCAAAAGGTTTGTGCAGCCCGTCGTATAAATATCCGACGCGATGGAAAATTACTGCCTACACAACATGTGGTTCTGACATTTAGCACACCTCAACTACCGAAATCTATCAAAGCTGGGTATCTAAATTGCAATGTCCGCCTGTACGTTCCTCACCCGTTGCGTTGCTTCAAATGCCAGAAGTATGGGCATTCGCAATTAGCATGTCGAGGAACAACACCCACTTGTGCCAAATGCGCTTCTACTGATCATGAAACTACTACCTGTGAGGCCAACAGTCTTAAATGTGTCAATTGTGATGGTGCACACCCTGCCTAGTCTCGTACCTGTCCGAAATGGCTCCAAGAAAAAGAAATACAAAATGTCTGATTCAGTTACGTATTTATGCTGAGAATCTTAAGACAATTAATGCCAGGATGGTTGGTTGGTTGATGTGTTAACTTGTTTTAAAGGGGAGACAAAACACTTTCGTAATTTCGGGATCTGTCTGAGAACTGGAAAGAAGTTGCTTTAGTTTTGAGTGGCGAAAGAGTAAGATGCACCTACTTTTGTTTGTTCTTTCTATGTAAAATTCTACGATCTTCAGCAGATAGTAGAATATTTTGTTTAGTTTTA
>BGPR01000103.1:1190486-1414683 GCA_013235015.1 Araneus ventricosus | reverse complement strand
GCCGCAGCGTCAGTAGATTCATTTCATTACTGGAACTTGTGGCTAGGATCCAACAAAATAAAATTTCTGAGCCCTCTAGATTGCAGATTTCGCAAAAGGCAAACAATATCCAAAACTAAAGGATGTGCTCTGTCATGGGGATGACTAGAGCCTCGAGTGCACTCATACTGTCGGAATATATGCAAAATTTTGGGTGTGAAACAAGAAATTTTCTCCAGAGCAAATAAATCGCCATTAGTTCTGCCGTGAGAACAGAGCACATATTATGAGCCTTTACTGAAAATTTCCTGAGCACAACGATACTCACAACCCACATGGGAAGATGTTTGAACCATCAGTGAAATGGGAACATGTGCTGAAAACTGAAGGCGAGTGTAAAAAAAGCTGTTGAAGACAGCTGGTGCAGTGGTGGACTTATGAAATTCAGAAATGGATTTTGAAATGAAATTTCAGGGACGTCCCATGTGTGTGAAGGATAGAAAATCTATTGGAGATTTGTACATTTGGAAAGCCTGAATCTGCAAGCGATCGTTTGATCCTCTCACAAAGGGGAGGACGTTAGAGGGACGTGCATTAATATAACCCAAGGCCAATAGGGAGAGTCATACGACGTAAAGGATGGGTGAGACATTGAAGACGAAAAAGTAATATCACAACATCTTCCGACGAAGATGAGGCAGATGGTGGCAAACTACGTACAAACATGCACCGGCGAAGTCCGAAAGGCCCAGAACAGATCCTGAGGGCAGAATGATGCACTGCATACAAATTCCGTAAGATACTAGAGCGTAATTACAAACTTTCTGCATCCATAATCGATACGCGAGAGAATTACAGATTGATAGATGAAGCAAGGATGTTCGTCTGCTCCATGTTGTATGGAGGACTTTAGGATGTTCAGTGATCTTCACTCTCTTACGCAAATGAAGGACATGTGGAATGTGAGTTTGTGATCAAATATTACCTCAAGGAACGTATTCTTGAACAACAGGGAATATCAACACCGATTTGATTACAGGATAGGGTGAGATTGCTTCGACAAAAAATGGACGGCAGCGGCTCTTTTCAGGGGAGAGCGAATGCCCATTCTCATCGCACCAGAGTAGTAAGTTTATTAACAGCTTTCTGAAGCTGTCGCCCATTAATGCCATGTTAGACCCTTGACAAGAAATCTGCAGATCGTCGACATAAAGTGTGCCAGAAACAGATGATGGTAAGACATGTAGTATCGACTTAGATGTGAAGGATGTAAAAGGGTGACACTCACCAAAACGCTGCCTTGACCTGGCCCTGGAGAAGTGGGATGAGTTATTTAAAGCATTTCTAAGCTCATGAATAGTGAACAAATGTTATAAATTTCACTGGAAGAGACTTCAGTTGAGATAACTCTCTCTTCCTGTCTTTTGTAAACAATAAAATCTTGAGGATAAAAATCTAGCAGACACCTTGCAAATGTTTTTCCAAGTACATATAGTCTAATGTTATACGATATAATTTTTCCATATATTTAAAATTGATAATGATTTTCACAGTCTTTGCTCCCAAAATCTTCCTCATTTTCTCCACAAATTCATTTTGATGTAATGTTACTTTAATGGAATTGACATACTTACGAAAGATTCTCTTTGCTTTGTCGTCTCATATGTCGAGAACAACTGCTTTCCCGCTTGAAAGCTATGAAATTAATACAGTTGTGGATACGCAAAATGGTTCCATGCCTTTTTAGCTTTATTGGCTTTTACAGAGCACCTTTCATTCCACCTGCATTTAACTTATTTTTAATTTTTTCCCGAAGTCCTTTGGATAGATGCCTCAGGCGGTCTCCATAATGCAATTTGAAACTGCACCAAATCGCAGATCATGTCCCTAAGTGCAACATATGAGAGAGCTAAATTCTTGAAAGATCTTGTATCACCCGCTACACCGCATCATAAATGAAATAAGAGGTTGTCTAGGAATCAGTCAAAATTATTAGAACTGTGGGGTTAAAAATAATTGGGAAATGGTCACTGTTAAGGCAAATCCTCATCAACATCAAAGCTCCATTCAAGCAAGATGGATGGTGAACAAATGAAAAGATCCAGAATATGAAACATTCCAGCTGCGCTTAAGAATTTACAGTCGAACATTTAATATGACATAAATTCGTGGTCCGAAATAAAACTCTCTCAATTTGAAGACTTACTGAGCGTCTTCGTATCTTGACTTCCCCAAAGAGAATTGTTCGTTCCTTACCTCCCTACAATAATAAATGGTGCTGGAGTTACTCTTAAAGTTCATTTAACTCATTCTAAGTTTATTACTTATATTAGGTGGAATATAGTAAATTACACATATTGTGGCAACATTTTGATGTCAATTGAATGGTTAATGCCTGTAATGGAGTATTAAGAGGAAAGGGACTGGATGGAAAACGTTATGAATATAATAGTGCAAACAAACACCCACTGCCTGTTCATATCGTATGCTGTCTTCATAGAATGCTGTGCAGTTCTGATTTCAAAACCTTTTTCAGGAGTTAAATATGTCTCCTGCAAAGCAATACAAATTGCTGGTACTTATTTATAATATTTTATTATCATCAATATGAGTGCGGAAACCATGACAACTCCATGAAAGGAGATTAATGCCCATTAAAAAAAGGAAGAGAAATTAAGAGGGAACAGGAAGAGTGTCTTCCCGAGCTATCGGTACTACGTCACTTTCATCTGTAGGATACCCTTGACCATATCGACATCGTCCTCATTGTTTGTTTTAGAAGCTAAATTTAAAAAGTTACTTTTTGAATATGTACGCTTTTTTGAGTGCTTGCTTAAGTTTTGGGTCCTTTCTTTTCTGTGTCAAGATTCTAGCCTTTTAGCAGCTTTTTTGTTTCTTTTTCCAAATTGAACATTTTTTCTTTCTTTGGCTTTATGTCTGTGTGGAAGGCGAAGGTAGTCCTGGCTTTCGCTCGTTTATATTGTGTGCCGTCAGATTTCGATTGAGAATTCGTTACTTTTGATCATTGAATTCGATTTTGATTTTATTTGGAATGCAAGATCGGTTTTAGTTGATATTTTTTACTGGTGTATTTATTTTGTTATTTTCTATATTAGACAGCTACTGTTAATTTTAATGTAAGGCAATACGTAACTGAACGAAGACAGAAAGTCAGCCACAATATATTTTGAACGACCGCTTCCCTACTCTGATGCCCCTCAGGGGCACATCTTCTTTAGGTGTGACGGGCTTCACGACCCCGAGGTACCCTAGTGTCTGATCTCCTTTCGAGTTTTGCCTCCTTTTGAGTTATTGCTTTTTTCTTCCTTCCCTCAAGGGTAGGCGAGGGAGCTCTCCATGAGAAGCTGTTGCCACTCTGTTTGCTTCGTGCTTCTCATGGACAGCAAATTACCCCCACGTGTTGGCCGTGCGTGGCGACCCATTAGACGGGTGGTACATTTCGGTCCCCGGTGTATCAATCGGCCGGTATCCCATCCATTTGGCTGGTCTGCTCAAGGGGATCAAGCGAAAGGGTCACTCTCTGGGGCTTGGCGTTAAGGGTGGTCAACGTTCCTGGAGGTGACTCTGAGCGTATAGGTCCCGGCTAGCACCAAGGCAAGTGCTGAGGCTGGAAGTTTCCAGAGCCGGTAACTGCCTTCCCTTGTTGGGCTCCGTGGTGGGCGGTGCCGTTGGGACCCGAATTTCCTTTGCTTTTTGCATGGCCTCTTCCAATTGCACCATATTCTCTGCTGATACTAAGTTTTTTATAATGACTACTCCCGAAACGTTTCATGAAATTTCTCCCTTTCTTGTACACAAGTTAATCTTATCAACCATTGGCGAAGTAAAAAATGTTAAGAAATTGAAATCCGGAGATTTACTCATTGAAGTATCAAATACCTCACAAGCAACAACCATCAGTACACTAACAACGTTGGGCAACTTAAATGTAAAAGTTTCTGCACACAAAAACTTAAATTGTTCGCGAGGAGTAATTTCTGAGCGAGGACTCAAAAAACACACTGAATCTGAACTTGTCCAGGAATTATCCAATCAAAAAGTTTGTGGAGCACGTCGCATTCAGATTAAACGTGACGGTAAACTCATTCCCACACAGCATGTAATCCTCACTTTTTCCACTCCTGAATTACCAAAATCCATCAAAGCTGGTTATCTAAGTTGTCCTATCAAACCGTATATACCTAACCCGGTCAGATGCTTTAAATGCCAAAAATTTGGTCATTCACAACAAGCTTGCAGGAGTAACTCTAAAATTTGTGCCAAATGCTCTGTTGCGGGACATGACTCCTCTGATTGCATTTCTGATGACATCAAATGCAGAAATTGCGAAGGAGATCATCCGGCGTTTTCAAAGTCCTGCCCTCGGTGGATTTTGGAAAAAGAAATTCAAGCCACAAAGATCCGCAAAAACATCTCATTTGCCGAGGCTAGAAAGTTGGTCACTGAACGCACTCCCAAACCAGGAGTTGTGTATTCATCAGCTGTCAAACAGAACCTACCAACCAACCAACCTGCTGTCCAACAATGTGCTCACTGCGGATACCGCGCGAATACTGATAATTTACAGACAAAAACTTCTCCCCAGCCTATTCCAGCAATGAAAACTATACTATCTGCCAATTCTCAACAGTTGCCAAGAGAACCATCTACATCGTTAAGAACTGCGTCCGTAGTTTCTTCCCTGACAGTAAAATCTCCCCCTACACAGAAACAGTCAATTAATGTAACAAAAAGTAAAAATATTACCAATGTTAACAGACCAGAACAAATAAAAGAAACCAAGTCAGCTAAAAAAGCGCGTCTTGCTGCATTAAAGAAAAAGAAAAATTTGAGAAATAATCCTATATCAAAAGAGGAGTTTTTTAAAAACACGGAAAAAGAAACAACTGATCTACAAGATGTTGATGTGTTGCTTAACATTCATCCTTCAGATGAGGATCTCATGTCCTCAGTTAGTGAGACGGATTCCCCACCCCCTTCTCCAAAAAGTTCTTAAGTTTTTTGTTCATTTGTGTTTTTTTTTGCATGGCCAACTTTGTTTCTTGGAATTGCCGCGGTATTAAAAACAAATTTTCAGATCTTAAGGACATAATCAACTCTCACCAACCTTCCATCATCGCCCTTCAAGAAACCTATTTAAAACCTGAAGATACAATTTCATTGAAGCATTACAATCTGTTGCATAAAAATGGTATAGGAAATAGAATTTCGGGGGGAGTAGCTTTGCTTATTTCCAACTCCTTCCCTTCATCACCATTAACTTTGAGTACTTCTTTACAAGCAATAGCAGTTCAAATCCACACTCATTCATTGATAACAGTCTGCAGTCTCTACCTACCACCAAATACACCTGTGGATCAAGTTAGTCTTAATAATATTATATCTCAGCTTCCCGAACCTTTCATTATCCTTGGCGATATGAATGGTCACAGTCCACTTTGGGGTAACCCTGATACCAACACTCGTGGCCTACAGATAGAAAAATTATTAAATGATCATAATCTCTGCCTTTTAAATAATGATGAATCCACATACTTTCATGAACCGACCAGAACTTTCCATTCTGTTGATCTTGCAATATGCACTCCTTCTCTTTTGCCTTATCTTTCTTTACAGGTAGACAATGATTTACACAATAGCGATCATTTTCCTTTAATTATATCAGATTGCAGAAGACAAAACTCTATTATCCATTCAATATTAAGATACAATTTTAAAACGGCCGACTGGTATAAATTCAGTTCTTTTGCTAAAATAACTAAAGAAATGGTTTCCAACAATAGTATTGATACAGCTGTTGAGAATGTTACTGCAGTTTTAATTGCGGCAGCCGACTGCTCAATTCCTAAAAGCTCAAACACTTTCAAAAAACAAAGGAAGGTTTGGTGGAATTCAGATTGCCGTGAGGCAAAAAAGAAACAAAGAAAAGCTTGGACTCGATTTTGCAGAAGTCCAACTACTGCAAACTTAGTTTGTTATAAGCAGGCCAAAGCCATCTCAAGAAGGATTCAAAGACGCAGTAAACGGGAATCATGGGAAAAATATATTAGTAGCATCAGCTCCACAATATCCAACAAAAAACTATGGGAAAGAGTGAAGAAAACTTGTGGCATCTTCAGATCGCCAAATATTCAAATTCTTTACAATAATGGAATTCCAGTTACATCTTTACAGGATATTGCCAACTGCATTGCTTCAGAATTAGCCCACACCACAAAAAGCAATAACTATTCAGTTTCTTTTTTACATCATAAATTTACATCAGAAAAGCAGAAACTTAATTTTAATTCTTCTCCCTACGCCCCTTACAATAGAGATTTCACCTTCTTTGAATTAAAAAGCTGTCTTTCCGAAATACATAAATCATCTCCAGGTCCCGACAGCATCAGCTACGCTATGATACAGCATCTGTCTAGTGAGTCTTTACATAACCTTCTCTTTCTGTACAACAGAATTTGGCACGAACGCTCTTTCCCATCCTCTTGGCAACAGGCTATAATAATACCAGTTCTTAAACCTGGAAAGGAACCTTCAAACCCATGTAATTACCGGCCAATTGCTCTCACTAACTGCATGTGCAAAATCCTCGAAAAAATGGCGAATAAGCGTTTAGTATATTATTTGGAAACTAATGGTCTTCTAAGTCCCTTTCAAAGCGGGTTCAGACAGGGACGTTCTACAATTGATAACCTCCTTGCACTGGAAACGGAAATTCGAAACGCTTTTATACGCAGACAGCACGCCGTAGCAATTTTTTTCGACATCGAAAAAGCTTACGATCGTGCTTGGAGATATGGAATTCTTCGTGATCTGTATAACTCTAATCTACGAGGCAATCTGCCTATTTTCATTCAAAATTTCTTAAAACTTAGACAATTCAGAGTCAGAATTGGAAACCAGTTATCAGATTATTTTGTTCAAGAGGAGGGTGTCCCTCAGGGCAGTGTTCTGAGTGTAACGCTTTTTACCCTAAAACTCAATGGTATTTTGAAACAACTTCCACCCTCTGTGAAAGGCTTTCTTTATGTCGACGACCTGTACATTTCTTGTACAGGGGATAATATGGCTTTTATAGAACGACAACTCCAATTGGCCGTGAACAAAATTCATCAATGGTCTGCTTTTAATGGATTCACCTTTTCTACTGCCAAAACATCATGCGTTCACTTCTGTCGAAAACGTAGTCTCCATCCAGAGCCTGAGATTAAGTTGGAAGGCCAACTCATCAATGTTGTCAGTGAAGTCAAATTTTTAGGAGTAATCTTCGACAAAAAACTCACCTTTCATCCCCATGTAATGAGATTACGCAAAAAGCTTGATAAGGCCCTAAATATACTGAAAGTTCTTTCAAACACCTCCTGGGGAGCTTCACGGACATCTTTGCTCAGAGTATACAGAGCATCCATACTTACCAAGATGGATTACGGATGTGTGATATACGGCTCGGCACGACAGAGTGTGTTAAAGAAATTAGATCCCATCCATCACTCTGCTCTGAGACTTTGCAGTGGCGCTTTTCGTACTTCACCTGTTGAAAGCTTGTACGTTGAATGTTGTGAACCATCTCTTGATTATCGTCGTACAATGTTGGCTATTCATTTCTATTTTAAAATTTTATCTCATCCTGGACATCCTTTTCATACACACAAGCAAAGTCAACTTATACTTCGCTTGCAAAGGGCCAGACCATCAGTCATCCCCTCATTTTTCACTAGAGTATCAAAATTCCTTAATTCTTTTAATTTGGACAGTGTACAGGTCGTGCCTACCATAAAATACCATCTCACTCCATGGAATTCACATGGATTAAACTTTTTAAATCCTTTTAAAACCTTTGACAAAGCTAATACGGCCCCTGAAATTTATCAGCAACTCTTTGCAGACCATCGTGAAGTTTACCAAAACTTCACTCCTATTTTTACAGATGGCTCAAAATGCTCATCTTGCACCTCATTTGCCTGTGTTTTTATCAATTCTACCCTCTCATTTCAACTTCACCCATCATGCTCTATTTTTACTGCAGAAATCACCGCCATTCTGCATGCGTTATCTCAAATTTCTAGTGGTCCACCTGATAATTACATAATTTATTCAGATTCATTAAGTGCCCTAGAATCCATGACTTCACTCAATCGGTTCAGTCACCCATTGACATTCAACATTCTTGAATTGCACGATCGTCTTAGTACTAAAGGTTTCACTATTCTCTTCTGCTGGATTCCCTCTCACGTCGGTATATCTGGGAATGAACTAGCTGACAATCTTGCAAGGTCTGCCACCAACAGTTTCAACTCTCCTGTCCCTGTCAACGATGTCAAAAAATATGTTAAATCCATTCTCCACTCAAAATGGCAAGCTCAATGGGATCTTAGAAACACAAATAAACTTCAATCAATCAAACGTCTAATCGATTGTTGGCCTAGTTTACCTATCAGAAAGCTCGACACAATTCTTACCAGATTAAGAATAGGACACACTCGATTCACGCATAGGCATCTGTTATTGGGGGAACCCGCACCTCTTTGTACAGCATGCCAATGCCAAATGACTGTTCTGCACATTCTTATTGAATGTCAACAATTTAATCATCAACGCATCCGCTGTTTCCACTCATCCTCTATCACTCTTAAAGACATCCTTCACAAAGATCCTCATCCACAACTTTTCACTTTTTTAAGAATGATTGGTTTTTACTCTTTGATATAAAAATTTTACCTTGTTTTTAGGTCATTCTTAACTTGTTGCAAGCTTTTATAGACTTCATATCTTGACACTTCATACCGAATGACACTCCTTTTAACTAAACTCCTAAACTAAGATTTTATCCTAGACCATATGTTTGGCGCAGCATAATCAACAATGGTTTTTGCGCCAGTAAACTCCACCAAACCAAACCAAACCCTACTCTGATGTGAAGAAATGGTTTTCCCATCATATTAAGTCATTATGGCAGGAATTGTGGGATCAGCAGACCAGAAACAAGCTTCGCACTATCCATCCATTGATAGGTATGTGGCCAATTGTCCCAATGCGAACCTTTGATGTTAAATTGACTCGACTTCGCATTGGTCATAGCCGTTTAACACATAAACATCTTTTATCTGGTGAACGGTGTCCTGCCTGTACAACGTGCCAGGTGGATCTTACTATTCATCATATTTTAGTGGAATGTCCAGTTTTTAACAATCATCGCTTCAGGTTTTTTCACTCCGTATCAGTAAACATTAGAGACTTGGTGGGAGAGCATCCCCATCCACATATTTTTACTTTTTTACATGCCATTGGAATTTTTAATTTTATATAGTAATATCCTGTATTTTAGAATTTGTTGGTCCATTGGTTTTTTTTCATTTTGCTTTAAATTGTCTGTTTATTAATTAAAGTTTTTATTCTAAATTGGGAACAAAGGAATAATTGATTCTATTTTATAAACCGCTCCTTTCAACATGTTTCCATTTTTCACCTTTTGTTTGGCGCAGCATGGCCAAAAAATGGCTCTTGCGCCATTAAAACCCATACAACCAACCAATCTCCAGGGCCAGATAAAATACATTGCAAAATGCTGAAAAATCTAAGTGAAAAATCTTTGTTTGACATTGGCTCTTTTTAACCGGATTTGGAATGGAAAGGCTTTCCCCACAGCCTGGGATATCATCTATCATCGCATTTTTAATGAACATAGACAGAAATATAATGATTTCATTCCAATTTATACAGATGGTTCAAAATCAGCTGACCATGTTTCATTTGCGGTTATTTTTCCAGACGCAACTTTTTCTTTTAAACTACATACAATTTGTTCTGTTTTCACCGCAGAGATTACAGCCGTTTTATATGCTTTGGAGGATATATGTGACAGACCACAAAATAAATATATTATTTACACAGATTCACTAAGTGTTTTAAAATCTCTCATTTCAAATCATATTCATTCTCATAAAACTCCTTTGGTTTTAAATGTTTTAAACCTTTTAGATAAACTCGATTCTCGTGGTTTTACTGTTTTACTATGTTGGGTACCATCTCATGTTGGAATTGTGGGCAACGAGAAAGCAGATAGGGCCGCTAAATTAGCGATAACCTCAACTAATGCTACTATACCTTTAAATGATTTTAAAAAACACATCACAATACTCCATCATTCAAAATGGCAGGCTGAGTGGGACCTTTTGATACAAAACAAGCTTCTCACTGTTAAACCTCGTGTTGAACCTTGGCCCTCTCAATCAAACAGAAAAACAGACACACTCTTAACACGCTTACGCATAGGTCACACTAGATTCACTCATCGTTATTTGCTTTTAGGGGAACAGGCACCAATGTGCTCCCAATGCAACTGCATTATGTCAGTTCACCACATTTTAACTGAATGCCCAAATTTTAATTCCCAACGTTTACATTATTTTAAAACTCGTACAATAGAGGTTTCTATTTTATTGGGCAAAACCCCACATGCAAATCTTTTAGCATTTTTAAAGTCAATAGGTTTTCATCCACATATTTAAGCATTACTTCGTTTTTACTTTTGCAAAGTTTCCCATTGTTTTTATATAGTTGAAGCTTTTACATTTTTAAGTAGATAACTTAAAATAGTTTGGCGCAGTATAGCCAACTATGGCTCTTGTGCCAGGAAAACAAAACAAACTCAAACTCAAACTCCCCACAGCCTGGAGAAAAGCTATAGTTGTTTCTATCCCCAAGGTTGGAAAAGATCCACAAAATCCTTCCAATTATAGACCGATTGCATTAACTAGTTGTTTATGTAAACTCATGGAAAGAATGGTGAATAAACGTTTGGTTTACATTTTGGAGAAGAAGACCATCATTCTAAATTTCAGAGTGGCTTCAGGTACAGTCGTAGTACCGAAGACAATGTTTTCCAGCTCGAAGCAGCAATTCGAGATGCTTTCGTGACAAACATTTGATTTCGATATTTTTTGACATGGACAAAGCCTATGATAGGACATGGCGGCATGGGATTTTAAAAGATCTTTTTAAAATTGGACTTCGTGGCAATCTGCCTATTTTTATTAGAAATTTTCTCAGAATGAGAACTTTTCGGGTTCGCGTTGGCGATATGTTTTCAGATGAGTTTTATCAACAGGAAGGCGTACCCCAGGGGAGTGTCTTGAGTGTCACGTTATTTATTATTAAAATTAATGATAATATTAAGCAACTTTCTCCGTATGTACATGGTTCTCTCTATGTTGATGATTTTCAAATTCATTGTGCAGGGACAGATATGTCATTTGTTGTAAGGCAAATTCAAACTGCCATCGCCAGGATAAGTGAGTGGGCGGATAAGAACGGTTTTGTTTTCTCAGTCAATAAGACGAAATGTATGCATTTCTGTAGACGACGCGGCCTTCATCCAGACCCAGAAATTTTAATTAATGGTAATGTCATTCCTGTAGTTTCAGAGGAAAAATTCCTATGAGTTTTACTCGATCGAAAACTAACATTCAGGCCACATGTTTCTAATCTCAAAAAGAAATGCAATAAGTCATTGGACCTTTTAAAAGTTCTTTCCAGTAAATCTTAGGGAGCTGATCACGATACTCATTTGAAAATATATAGAGCTTTAGTTTTGTCAAAGCTAGATTACTGTAGCATAGTTTATGGTTCTGCTGCTAAGACGGTTCTGCAATCCTTGGATAGTGTGCATCATCAAGGGCTCCGGCTTATTTCAGGAGCGTTTCGTACATCCCCTGTTCAGAGCTTGTATGTCATGACAGGCGAACTTCCTTTGCAACTCAGGCGCGAAAAACCATGTATTAAATATTTCAAAGTTAAAAGCAACCGCCGACACCCAATGTACGATCGGATACTAAATCCAATTTTAGGTACACTCTATGCCAATAAACCTTCTTGTATCCCACCATTTGGACATCGAATAAAGAAAATTTTAAGTTGCCACAGAATTGAAAACATTATGCCATTGCCAGGGGAACAGCCCCCTCTTCCTTGGAGTAATATTTTATTATATATACTATAGATGAGTTTAGTAATTTATCAAAGCAGGATACACCTCATTTTGTTTATTTACAGTTATTTTAGCACCACAGACAATGTTACAGGGATTTTAAGACTGCTTATACAGACGGCTCAAAGGCAGGGAATCATGTTGGTTCTGCTGCCGTTTTTAATAATTTGACAAAGTCTGAAAGGCTACACAGTTATTGCAATGTTTTTACATCTGGAATATATGCTATTTTTATGGTATTAAGCAAAATAAGCATTTGTAATGACAGAAACTGGATCATTTACACCGATTCACGAAGTTGTTTGGAGGCACTTTTGCATATTTCCAGACGAAGCCATCCACTTGTGAACAAAATTTTTAACTTGTATACAATCCTCCTGGGGAAAGGCTATAATATTTTATTTTTCTGGATCCCAGGACACATCGGGATAATTGGAAATGAAAAAGCGGATATAGCTGCTAAAGAAGCCAGGCTAATTACATGGCCATATGTTCCGCTTCCAGACATTGATTGTATTTTGAGGTCTAAGGTTAGCAGATCTTGGCAGGAGATCTGGAATACTCAAACAAATAATAAGCTACATTTTATTCAACCACTTGTCGGTGGTTTTAAACCTTGTAATTTTAACCGAAACATTAGCGTAAAACTAGTTAGGCTGCGCATTGGGCACGCGTATTTTACACATCGTTATCTACTTCATTCGGAACCAGCCCCGATTTGTCAGACCTGTAATGCAAATTTCACGGTTCGACATATTTTACCTGAATGTGAAGTTTTTAATAATTTTAGAATCAAAGGGTTTGGTAAAGCCCATCCTCAACTACATGAACTGTTGGGCGATCCTCCTCATTTTAATTTGTTCTCTTTGTTGTTGAAATTGGCTTTATGAAAGTAATTTAATTAAAATATCCATTGATCATTCTTTCCTTGCTACCATCTTTGTTCGTTTGTAGTACATTTTAACCTCATAATCACATCATTCATCACTACCCATTGTTTGGCGCAGCATGGCACATCTGGGGCCCTTGTGCCATAAAACAATAACTCACTCACTCACTCGTGTAGAGAAACCTTCAGCTCCAATGAACAAAAGAATAAGTCATGGGTTATTATTGAATTGTTCCAGAGATTGTTACACCGATATATCGATTCATAGAAGCCATCAACAGAACTGGTATTCCTTCAGATATTCTCTGCAGATACTTTGTTGATTCCTTCAGATATTTCACGACTTCAACATCGCAAGAAACAAATTGAATACAACGATGGTATTACATACAATGACTATACACGTTTTATTGAACTGTTCCAGAGACTTACATCGATAGATCGATTCATAGAATTAAAATTCATTTAATTAAAAATATTTTATGAGAATTAATGTCGATGTAAACTTTTATTATATTTTAGAAGAAAGTGGAAAAAAATGGGTAAGATTTTGAAATTTTCCTTAAAACAAATTAAAAAATCACATGATGATAGAAAATGAAAATAAAAAAATGAGAATAAATACTAGTTGCTGAAATAAAATAAGATTGTAAGATCAATTTAATAAAATTTTTCGGGCGCTTTTAAAATTTCTCAAAGTCCTAAAAAGATAGCTTTATCTAACTCTTTATATTTAAAAGGAGAGAAAGAACAGAAAAGATTTTAGAATTACCTTGAAAACAAATTAAAAAATCAATCCGCAACAAGTTTAGCCAGGATTGGCTCTTGTGCCATTAAATCTCAACCAACCAACCAACCACTCCGCAACAAAAAAAAATGAAAAAATAAAAATGAAAAAGAAATGAAAATAAATACTTAGTTGTTGAAATAAAATGGGAATGAAAAGATCTATTCGAATTGCACAAAAGCCGAGGAAATTCAAAGTCCCTGAAAACACTCGAAAAATTTAAAAGTTCAAAAGAAAAATAAAAAATAATTAATTCCTTATCAAGAAGTGGTTGGGATGGGAGCTGGTGGTTGGGATGGGAGCTGGTGGTTGAGAGGGTGCTGGTGGTTGAGATGGGGAGCTGGTGGTTGAGTGGGGGAGTTGTTGGCGGGAGGGGTAGATGGTGGCGGGAGTAGTCAGAAGTCTCCTTATCCCTTTGAGACCGGACATATTTTCATCCTTAAATTTAATTTTCTTTAGTTTATAGGTAGCCTTGGATCCTATTGGTACTGAAAAAAATAATTTTAAAAATTTAGGATGTCTCTCGAACTCAGGAGCGCACCCGTACAATCGTGAAGGTTAGGCTTTTTCTGTGTCAATGTGAACCCGTACGATCATGAGAGTTAGGCATTATCTATGTAAGCTTCACCTAATTTATTTTTCATGGTTTAGTTTTCATTAAATATTAATTACTCAAAGAAACAAATATTTAAGCATCGTAATAAACAATTTATAATTTATAAGAAAAAATAGATATTTGTAAATAAGGATATTACAATTTTAATGATTAATTTTTTTAAATAAAAATAGTTGAAACAAATCTTAGTTTTTGATAAACGTAAATATACCTCACATTTCTCACACCTAGTTTTAGAAGTGCTTTCTTCTGAAACAAGGGATAGTAATGTATTTTTAGAAGGCAAACGAAACTTCACGGATCAGGCAATATCTGGCTGTTCGCTTTCAATTCTTTCTTGCACACTAGAAATTGTAACGCCTTCACGAGATGTCGAATGTCCCCCTTCACTCGCCTGCTTCTTTAGAAAATCTCCCTAGATTTCCTCCGACAATGTCTATTGTGGGCAAATACCTTTCCTATACTCATTATATTCAAGGAAGGACCACCCATCATTTCCCACGATCTTTAGGACTGGCGGTATTTCCAGATTTACATACGTGATCTCTGATCCTAGTGTCAGTTTTGACGGCTTTTGTACCAATTTTTTTTCTCCGAACTGAATAATTACAAACACATGTACTGACACCAAATTCTTCTTGCCTGCCCAATAGTAAACTAAGGAGGATGATAGGATTTCAATGATAGAGGAAAATCCAAGTGTGGAACTTTCTGTGAGTAGTCTCCTTTGTTACAAAGCTTTCAAAGAGATCCTTCAAAATAATTTGAAAGTGCTCCTCACATCTAAGTTGAATCAACAACTATATTATGTTTATTTTATAGACGTTCTAATTTTATTAATCTATACAGACTCTTTTGGAAAAAAAATTCTATTAACAGTATTTTTTTCAATTAAATTAGTAACAAAATTGTGTAAGATTATTTCGGATTTCTTAGAAATATGACATAAATTGTATCTTTCAGTAAGGTTATTCGAAATTTTATTATAATATAATGCACAATTAAATGATTCTGTGTTATATAAGTTTTTTTAATAAGCATAAATTCATTCAGAATCAAATGAGTCTGTAAAAGCGTTTTGAAAAATTTATTCATTTGGATTTTCATTTTTTTTCCATTTGTAAATCATGCCCAGAGTTTAATCACCCAGCACTTAAAATTTTTTAATGTCCAATTACCATTTTTTAAATGAAAAATTGAAATGTGTATAAACATGGCAAAAACGATAAATATAACTCAAAGATGGTATATTTAAAGAAAATGCAAAATAAAAAAATTCACATTTAATATTATTATATAGGAAATTCAGATGCTTTAATACAAAAGCGATGGTTTCTCACTTTTTGTCATGTTGATTGTGTTATGGAAAAAAATACATTTTCTGAAAGCATTTTAATTTTTTTCAAAATAATGTACGAAGAGAAAATTCTTAAAATCAATGTTTTCTTGGTGTAAATCTCATGTATATTGGCGAAGATGGCTGCAATGAAATTTGGAGTTTAGGCAATACCTTGTTCTTTACATCTAATGGTTTAACGACAAAATTTCGGAGAATTGCAGAAACCAGAATCTTTACCTCCATTATTGCATATCTGTACCCTGAAACACAATGAAATAATTACTTTAATAATGTGTTTAAAACATCAATTAAAATATTGCTTATTCACTGTCGTAAATGCTTTTTAGAAAACTATAAACTAACATGACTGCCTGTGAAATAATCAAAGCAATAGAAATTAATAGCTGTAACCGTTGGCTCTACTATGTTTTTAAATAGCAGTATAGAATTGTAAATATTTGCAGCAAATCTGAAACTTCACCAAAATTATATGATATTTTAAGCATTGTGTTCAATCAACAAATCTATGTTGTCATAACAAATTGATTTGTTGTTTTCTAAACTGATTTTCTACAGGATATAGGCATTTAAGAGAAAATATTTAATGGTAAGAGGTTGCAATGAAAGTATATGATGAATATTTTTCATTATATACCCTTAACACTAGAATTAAAAGGTTTTTCTCCCCAAATTGTATTAGGTTTGCCTACAAAATCACTATACCAAAAGTTGTCTGGATCTTAACTGTGAATTCTGTTTCCCATCAATAAATTCACGTTTAAAAGTCAAGCTTTTAATCCCATGTTTTATTTTTAAAATAAATAATTACTTTTGTATGCATTTAATCGACCGCACGGCAATATTGGTTCCGAAACTCAAATAAACTTCTTAGTATAAAAATAGCTTTAGTATGATTTTATATTTTTGGATTACAGATAGCTGATTGGCAACTTAATATATTTTTTAAACTTTTATAACGTCTTTTAGAGAAAGTCTACTTATTACATGCAATACTAGAGCTCCCAGCATTATTAGTATGTTTGGCGCAGCATGGCCAAGTCTGGCCCTTGCGCCATAAAACCGAAAATCACTCACTCACTCACCCAGCATTATTAGTTTAGTTTAACTAGAGTAACATCTCGTTTGCGACGGATGCCGTAATTTTTAAGTGTGGTCAGACGACTAAGACAGCACCTGAGCTGGCCCCTCTATCGAAATGCTAGCGTTGTGTGTGATGTATTTTTAAAAAATCTTCGTTCTTTCGATTGTCTTGAATTTATATTTAATTATATGATAAGTTACCAAACATAAATAAATATAAAATATAAGCATTTAATAAATCTAGACTTGTGAAAAAAATGTAACAATAGAAATTGAAATTTATTAAATGAAAGTTAATGCATTCTTCAAAATTTTATATCATGCATTTTAGTTTTAATAGTTACATTTTGACTTCGAAATTTCCAAATCAAATATATTTGTAAGCCTTCCTTTGCTAAATAAATTTCTTGATCTTGTAAAATAAAGTGTATAAAATACCATTCTTAATTTATTCCTGCAAGATCTGTTTGAATTTGCAACCTTGCTGATAGTGAACGTCATTCAAAACTCTTGCGAATATATGGATCCAATAAAATACTAAAGATATGAATGAATGGATGTATAGTATATTTCATACTCATCACACATATGTATATTTTATAATACAGTATAATGCACCAAAAAGTTTCCTGAAACCTGAAGACTCTTAATTAAAACGAACAAGAATGCTAGATGTGTTTGTATCATAAAACATATGAAAGAGTTAAATGACATCTCTAAACATTCTATCTCCTAAACTGCAAAACAGAAGTGCTTCTTACAATTAATTTATAGCATTCTGTGGCATGCTGTTTCAGAAATATAAGTGTTGCTTACAAATCAATGAGTAGTCATTTCGATTACATTAGAAAACTAAGTTTGTTCATATGGGGCTAAAAAACAATCAACTAGAAAAATTACAATAGGAATAATAAAAATAATAAAAAAATAATAACATAAACTTGAAACAAAAACAACAAAAATTTTTAAACAATAAAATTTAGATAATAAAATTTAAACAATGTTTAAGTCGCGCTCAATTGCATCTGCAAACAAAAACAAAGAACAATGGAAATCAATATCATTCAAAGAAAGCCAAAAAAAAAAAAAAACCTCGGAGAATTGAAAAAAAACAAGGAATCCCTTCTAGTGCATTTTTTCAAGGGTTAAGGACTTTATTCGAAATGGATTCAAAATAATTGGGAAATTTTTCTGTAAGAAGCTTGCATTACGCCAAATATAGTTTCTTTTAGCCCGAAATTTCCCAACAAAAGACGAAGGAGATCTATACATCAAAAAGCATTATTTTAAAAGAAAGAGGAAAACCAAACACAAAAACGAAAAAGCTAATACGATTGATTTAAAAATATTAGCCATATGGCTTTTAAAAGTAGCCATCATAAAAATAAATATACCCCATGCCCAGAATAAAGAAAAAAATGTCCTCACGCATTACAATCCCACGCTTACTTTCTTTTAGAAAAAGGAATCGGCAAATTTTTTACTACCATTACACTAGTACCATGGCGCCATCTCTATTCGAGAAAACAAAACAGAAAAAGTAAAATCGGGAATTTTTAAGTAATGGAACTCATCGTAAATAGAGTTCGAAATTGTCGTTCTTCTGATTTTTCAAGGTAACAATGTACTAAAAAAGTTTCTTTATTTGGCCAGTTAAAATTTAAAAAATTCTTTACGCTTGCAGAAAATTCGTGTTCCGAAATGATTGCTCCTATAAAAGAGTATTGTTAATTTGTTTGTATAAAAAATCAACATATAGCTCCGAAAAGCATAGATTTTTCAAGACTAGTAATGCTTACCAATGCAGTTCCGTGGACCTCCAGAAAAGGGGATATACGCGTATTCTGGTATTTTTGCACTATTTTCGGGTGAAAAGCGGTCCGGGTCAAATTTTTCCGGATCAGGAAATACATCTTCGTCTCTATGTAGAGAATAGAGAAAAACAAGGCAGGATGCACCTTTAGGTATGGTATACCCACCTGAAAACAATTTAACTACATCAGTCTAACAAAGTTACTTGAGAACTTTCACCAAGAGAATATGGTATGTAATGAAATCGAGTGAATTTACGTAGTCCAATAAATACTCAGACTGAGCTGCTAGGGTGAGACTTAAGATGATGTTTTCGAATTTTCGTTGACTGCTTTGAAGCCAGACGACCTGCTGTTACGTTAGTAACTGTCGGATCATCCACACAAGCGTAAAATTAGAGGATGTGCTTTCCGTTGCAACATAATTATATTTCTTGTGAACGCTGATGATTGATGCACCGATACAAGAATGAATCGACATCAAATATTTTGGTGAAACTTGGAAAAAATTTTTCTGAAGTTATACAATATTGAGGGCTGTTTCTGGAGATTGCCAACTAAATAAATCAGCTCTCTTAAAGCCTATCCATTGCTTCAGTGTGGATCACAAAAATTACCAAGATGATTCAAGGCTAGTACGGTAGTCTGTATTATCAAATGTCAATGAAATCATTAAACGTCTGCATGGGATTCTCCATACACGATTTATTTCCTTGATGATTGCTGAAGAAATAAGTTTGGGAAAATCATTCGTGCTCTCGATTCTGACAAAATATTTATGGTTAAGAAAATCGAATAGAAAAATTGTGCCAAAATTGCAGATATCTGATGAAAAGGTGAGGAGGAATGAATGCTGCACCGACTGGATAAAATCACTCAAACTGCCGGTTTCTATATTTACCACCATTTGCGACGAATCGTAGTATTATGAGCAAAATTTCGAAGTAATATCGAAGAGAAAGGAATTGAAAGCAAAAGCCGATCAGAACAATTAAAAAGTATACCAAAAATCAAGACAATGTTTCGCATTTCTTTTCACCATTCTCTCTAAGATTTCCTCCCTGTATGATAAATAATGAGCTGCCTTCTACCTGGGCTTTCTTAATCTCTTGATGGGCTATGGGCATTATTTGTGGCCAAAGTTGATCCATCACCATAAAGTCCCCTACATTTCAGTACCGATTATTCGCAAGTTTTTGGCACCTTATTCGATCACTAAAATCGAGCACTCTCCCTACTTATCAAAAATAGTCTCCTGGGATTTCTTTTTGTTCCTGAAATTAGAAATTATCCTGCGTTGTTGGCACTGGTACGATGTGAAGATGATAGAACGTGAAACAACAAGGGAGCCTGACTTCTGAGAATTGTCAGGCATATTTTGAACGTTGTTAGGACTAGTGAATTGGCACGGGTGGGGAATATTTTGAAGGTCTTAAGTTTGATGTACCTGAACTTTTAGAAAATTCAGTTTTTTTATCCTGATTTCGCTTGTATGTTTGACAGATTGCGAACATAGTGCTCATATTATAGAATCGCGATGTTACTAACATGTAGAGAAATAGAATAAGGTTTAGAATACTTCATGAATGGTCCGACATGATTTATTTTGCTTTTCGAAGAAAATCATGAGTTGACGGTTGGCTATAGCTTTCGTAATATTTTGTAGAATAAGATCTGTAGGCTGATATACGGCCTTAGCTTTGTTTTAGGGAATGAGTATATAGGATATATTTTCTGCAACAGCAGGTGCGGATTTTACGCAGGAGTTAGTAGCTGTGAAAAAAATGTATCGTGTGTTTTCTGTTCCAATAACAGGTATTAAAGAAATCAACTTTTTAAAAATATTTATTCTTTGAAATACTTAATATCGTTACTTTTTGAATGTGTTTATGTTAAACCTTTCATTAGAACTTCAAACTTTTATTTTTATTTATTATAATTTCCATTTTGTTTTAAAGTACTAAACTTGGAAACTCTATGAACCTTGTTTTACTCAAGTTTCAATTTAACGAAAATTAAGAAATCGATACTTTAAATTTTACAAAAATCTGAAAAGTTGAAAAAATGTAGAAGACGAAATTAAGTGACAAGAATAAGATCAAAGTCGATTACTTAATTGTTTTTCCTTTTAAAATTATAATTAATGATATTTATCCTCGAAATAGTGAAAGTCTAATTAATATTTTATCATCTAATTATTAAGTTTTATGGAGCACAAATCAGAATCTTTAAAAATTACAAGAAAAATATTTACAAAATACACGAGAATTAAAAATTTAAACGATAAGATATCTTACATATTATGGTGTCTTCTTCAGCTTGTCTCCCAAAGAGAGGGAGAGGAGGATAAAGTCTATGAGTCTCCTGTAATAATGACATCAATAAAGAATAAAAAGCTATCAATTAAATTTTACAAAATAAAATTATTTGTATATTTGAAAAGTTTGTACTGAAATTCCGATGAGATTAAAATAGGTAAGCTTTTGTGATAAACTGTATTTCGTTTTAAAATTTTAAATGCAGTAGACTGCCATATAACGCAGTTAAAAATTCATATCCTATATGAGTATGGAGGATAGGGTATTGCGCAGTAAGGGGAATTTATCTATTCTGAAGTATAGGTAATCGTGCAGTTTGGGATATTTATTTCTCGTATAACTTGTATTTCCATGATGTGGGTTTTTTAACCTCTTTATATGGGGGCTCCGCTTCATATGGGAGGTTATGTGAATGTAGTTAAAGTAAACTATTTCAATGAGATTCATTTATGAGAAAACAGATCTCAAAGTTGATTAACTTCATTAAAAATTACAGTAGACTTCTAATTGTTCTTGCTGCCTAATGGATACAGATTGAATTATGGGCTTGATTAATTTTTAAATAAATTATATAACATTTCTACACTTCTTTGGCAGTGTTAGTGCAAAATGAGCTTGGTATACTCTAAGTCTGAGCCTTCCATATGGCAGTCTACAATATTCAATATTAAGCCATTAATATTCATTTAATGATATATGTTAAAGAAATCCTGCTTGGTAGCATTGACTTGGTAATAGAGTCTCGAGACAAAAGAATGTCATATTCGAAACTGGAGACTAAGAAAGATATACCGCATATGTGAGTCTGGTGACATAAAATCGGGCGTTGAGTCAACTATCAACACATTGGAGTGGCACACATACATACATAACCCACCGCAACGCTGCCTACCCGTTTGGGTATAAGGCAAAAGTAGCCCAGATATCTATTTTAGTTTGCAGCAAAATTGCAGCAATCTTGCAAGCTTGCAGCAAGGTTGACACGGCATGAGTGCAAACTTGAAGCAACTTTGAAACAAGTGAACGCAAACGAGATACTCACCAGTCGTCAAATTTGTCACAAGCTTGCGGCGTCAAACTCATTGCAAGCTATAGCAGAAACAGAGTATGAACACAACCTCTGATTAGAACCCGCGACCTACCGCTTCCTAAACCTATCGCTCAAACTACTCGGCCAGCTAGACTCTGAGAGGAGGAAATAGATTACGAGAATAGATCGTTCATCTATACGATTTATTTTAAACTCTTTTCTTGAGTTCATTAATTTTTTAAATTTTGAGTTGAGAATATCATTTGAAGTCAAATAGAGAGCGATTTTCGCTAATAACTATGTTTTGCTAGTAGAAAAAATAATGAAATTAGAGTTCAAAATTAATTACTTTTGAAATGGGACAAAATGTAAGTTATTACTTTTCAACAAACATTGACTGTTTTTTAGGTTTAACTTTGTTTATAAACGTTATAATTTTAACATTAATTAAAAGGCGATATAATTTTCTTTAACGCGCGAGTTCTATATTTAGTAAAAAGACGGAAAATGTTTCAAAATTTTTTTTGTTAAAACGTTTTTTCTCAAATTATCATTGATTTATTGAATTAATATAAAGAAGGACGGTCTAGGAGATGCTATTAAAAATCGGATGCTTTTTAAAACAGAGACAAAGATTATCTCCAAGTGTGCTATCATCTTTGCAGCAAACTTGTTTTGCGATCGTGCTGTGAAGTACGTCATGACATCTCCACAGCAAACTTGCTTTGCAAGTGGGTTGGTCGATTATGCTTTGTTACTTTTCAGGAAGTTCGTTTCAAAGTTGCCACATCAAGTTTGTCATGACAAGCTAATATCAAGAAAAAATCAAACTTACTGCAAGTGTACATGCTAAATGGGAGATTGGAGGGAAGACACAGGATTGACAAAAAATTTTGGAGAATAGAATTCCCGCTAAATTCCATCCTCATCATGGTTCAGAAGTATTTTGTCTATCACAAATTAGCCCTTAGGTTGTTTTAAAAATGTAAATCAATTTTGATGAAAGCAAAATTTTAAGAATTCAGAAGATCCTAGAATTTTTAAAGTATCTTCTCAAAGATCAGATATAACTTTTCCATCGATATCTGAGATTAGAAAAATTCCCTTCCTAATTTTGTAAATTTCTATTAAAGCACTGACGCATAGTTTAAGAAGACAAGTTGAAACCTGTCTAAATAGTCTTCTGTTTTAAAAAATGAGTGCTTAAATGTTCAATCTTTAAACATAATTTATACAAGTCTGTTATTAATCAGCAACTTTATCAAAAGGTCGACTAACATTTCGTATAAAATATATCAGTAAAAAAAAAGAGAATTCTATTCCATCAGCAATCTGAGTAATTTTATGCATTTAAGGATAAAATTTCATAGTCCGTGTGTTTAGATTAGAAATTTTTAAGAATGTAAAGTTTTACAAAAATAACTTTTATCATTTAATAATTGCAGTCATCTATTTCCAGTTCATCTGGAATACATTAAAATTCAAACCTTTAAAACGCAGTCTAGGTAAAAGAGTTGATTAAGGTCGTCCTCAGTAGCCTCTTTATCAATGTCCCCTCCGAATACCCTGTCTAGTTCCTCGTGAATCTTTGCCTGGACTTCCGGAAACAGACCTATCATGTAGAGAGCCCAGGTAACAGTAACTGCGGTTGTATCAGTACCCTATGGAGTTGTAAAACAGTGCAAAGTTATATCAAATGAAATCTTTACATTTATATCATTATTACAATTTTATGACACTCTAGTTATAAAATGCACTATTAAGGAGGAATTTATACAACTGGAAGCTAATCACAATTCCCGATTGTATGTAGCATCATTCTTGATACTTCTTTATGATCTGATAATATGTCAGTTGACAAGAGAATGAAATAAAAAATAAAATTACTTTTTTGCCTAAAATTATTAACATATTAAATTAATTTTTTTCCTTTTGATTATAATCATTGAAATAAATCATAGTTATAGTTATTATTTCAATAATTTTGACGTCTAAATTCATTCAATTTATTACACTAGGAACAATTTGTAAAATGTGCTTCATCATGAGGTTTTAATAATAATAATAAAAAAATATAAAATCAACTTATTTGCCTTAAATTATTAACTTATTAAGTTAAAATTTTCCCTTTCATTATTATAATTCAAGTAAATAATAATTAAAGTTAATATTTCAATATTTTTTAAGTATAGGTGTTCAATTTATAATGCTATTAATCATGGTGGAAACGTGTTTCAGCATGAGTTTTAATTATTTATATCCTGATGTAGTTAAGTGTCCTTGTTCCTACAATAAATTCTGTCAAGTTTTGAAAATTATTTCAAGAAGGGTTCTTTAAATTCTCTTTATAATCCAAAGATGCTGATAATCCGATAATTTCTTGTCTTTAATATTTGTAATCCATTAATATTCAAGTTGCTTGAATTCTTCTACTCCTAGTACTGACATTTTGCTTGCGTAATAAGAGAAAAATCTCTTTACCAGATTCTAATTTTTCGTCTTAGTATCTTGTTCCCATGTGATTTCGACTTCTCATAATACATCAGATTTCTTTCTGTTACAGTTCAAACTTTATAAGATTTCTTTTTATCAGTTATTAAATATCGCATAAATGTATGTAATATAACTTTCATGATATATTTATTCTTATAAAATATTTTTTAGCACATTGAAAGTGAAGTTGTTAATTGCCATTAGCATCTATTCCCGTTTCAACTGTTTTTCATTTAAGAAATTGTGTTCTCAATTATTAATCATAAAACTTGTAAACGCTGTTAAATAATTGATTTTATTTAAACTCATTCTAAATTCTAGAATTGTACTATAAAGAGAAGAGAATATGCTAAAAAACTAACATGCATACTTTACTAATAGATTTAAATGCATAACAAATATAAACAAATATAAATACAAAAGGATATCTCTAATATGCTCCAAATTTCAAAAAAAAGCAACTGAATTTCTTGTTTTAGCATTTTTTTCTTATATGCAGATAATTGTTAGATATTAATATAATTAAAATGTATGAATGTCAGAAAAACTTCTCATTAGAAAAATTAACTTATTCTACGAACTCAGAAATCTATTTTTAACACTTTAAATGGTTAAAAACTATGCAACAAATGATACAAAACAAATGTCGATGTAAATGAGAGCTTATTGAAGTGTGTATACGAGATCAGCTGAACAGGAATATGGGCTCAGATCGTTTGTCACAGAACCAACGCTCACATGATTTTTAGTTTTATGTTTACAATTTCTTAAAAGCAATTCGGTAAATCTTTTCCTCTAAATCATTCATTTGAGAACAAAATTAGGTCCTTGAGGGTAATACTGTCACTCTTATTTCAAACTAAAATTGTAATGGCTGTAGCAAAGTTCAAAAAATGAAGGAAAATAAAGGCTTGTAGCACAATCTGTGTTCTTTTTTGTAACAGAAGTTTTGCTCTCATTTTTGAGTTTCATTTTAAAGTTTGCAGAATGCCTTTTTTAAGGTAATATGGGCGCCAACAAATGTAATTCGGAGACATTCCTAAATTTGCGAATATATTCATTTCCACCGAGTTTTACTTCACTTAAACTAAAAGGTCAATGATGAACATTCATAATTTCATTCTTTTTATGAGCAGAACTTATTTAATTCCATTTGAAATAATTCCAATATGAACGTAAATAATTCACAAAAAGCATAATGACCGCCTGAAATAAAAGCAAATTAACATAAAATGTTCATAGCTGTTAAAACTTTGCAACATGAGAGGGAATTTAGTGTTGCTTTGTAAGACCACATATTGGTGTATTTATTACCCACAAACCAAACACATGCTCATATCCAAGCATCGTCTGTTTTATAAAAAAAACAGAATCAATTCTCTGTCGTCACAATCTTGTTTTTCTTCATATTCTGGGATTCTCCAAAAGGTCTCCAAATTTTATAAAATGATAGCCCACAATAAGTTTATTTAATTTCATTGCTCACCCAAAAATCATTTTCAGAGAATAGAGTCAAGAACCCTTTCAGATAATATCTTCCAGAAGCGTTATTGGTGAAGGTGTCTTTGACGATATTATCTTTACAATATCTGAAAACGCTTATTTTGATAATGATTGATGTCGCTGGATATCTGACGTCAGGAAGTCGAGAAATTGTTTCAATCAATTCAGATTCTTTTTTGTGGTTTGAGCCATATTTCCTGTCTAGTTCCGACTTGACTGTTAAGCCAGGTAGATACGTAATGCGCGTTTCCATTTATCATATTTTTGGCAGGTAGTGTAAGGATAAAGTTAACTCTTAGATCAAAAGTCAAGTTCATACATTCCTGACGCTAATCCCCTCTAAACCTCTGCCTTTTTTCTTACCTGAAAGTGAAGAAACATAATGAGGCAGGGTAGGATAAGGATTGAAACAAAACAATTTATGATTTTTGTAAGAATAACACCTTGCAGGCATTTCAACTACTAATGGCCTTATTTCTCTATAGCTGGATTTGTAAAATATTTTGCAATTTATACATGAACCATAAAGCTTTAGAGAAGATCTATCAGATATTACTATAGTACATAAACATTACAAAAGGATTCAACAGCACATTACATTTTTTTCAATTCTATAATTACAGGAAAAAATTTCGAGATCAAAATAACAGCGACCACTCTGGTAGTAAATATAGATTTCCACTTTCCACAGGAAATGGTATTCACCTAATCCAGCTCGGCGCGCTTCTGTAACATTTTTATAGCTTCCTTTTTATTGTAGTAGATATCTCTTTTGGTAAACATTTAAGCTAAATCTGAAATGGCCAAGTCTCGAATTAAGCATCACTGGCGCATTATTCTCAGGTGCCTCAATTTTTCAGGGTTATTCTGGAATAAGCTAAATTTCTTTATTGACTTTGTTTTTAAAAAAGATAATTTTCAAAATTTAATTCATCAAAATATTACAATGCTTCTCAATCAAATAGAAAATTTAGAGCAAATTGGTGAATTATTTACCGCCAAAGCAAAAGAGTTCACTTCATCTAGCACGTCTTCTTCCGATAGCTGATTTGTGTCCCATTGCAATTGCAGCAATACATCCAGCAATGCCTGACGCTTTCCCTTCTGGAGTTTGCTTCCTGAAGCAAAGTACCGTTCTTTCCTCTCATGCATTACCTGAGAAATTCACAAAAAAAATATTATTTGTAAAAATTATGAATAATAATTTAATAATTTTCAAATGAAAATGAGTAATAAATGAAAGAACATCACGAAACATGATAAGAATATTCTTTGACAATACTTTATTGTCAGTTTCATGACAAAATAATATATCTATATAGAGTTCAAAATTTTTTATTCAAGAAGATACTTGGTAAAAAAGACACATATAAATTTTAAAATATTAAATGCTTCATTAGAATTTTATAAATTAAAAAAGAAACACCAAAACACTTCTTAAATGAGAAGAAAAATTTGTTAATCATAAAAATCAAGATTATGAGAAAAAACTATTTTTATGCGATTAAAAAATATTTGAGAGAGATACGAACTTTTAATAATAAGCGTTTCCCTAGAATTCTTAAAATTAAAAAAAGAAATATGAAAATATTTCTGAAATGGGAGGAAAATGTTATTAATCATAAAAGTTGTAATTAGGAGAAATATATATTTCTATTCGATTAAAAATATTCATTTTATATGAATATTAAAATTCTATATTACGGATTTAGAAAAAAATTATTTTATGTTTAGAAACACATTTGCAGCATCTATTTTTTAACTTTTCATTCAGAACTAACTTTCCAGTTGCTAGAAATTTCATTTTCGGAAAATTCGAATAATACGAGCAGAGTTGCCCCAAATAAAATATCTCTGCTTTTATATTTTGACTACATATAATTCACCATTGCAAAGAAAGCGATAAATATACCTTCACTCTTTAAATAATATCTTGCAAATTCTTGATTAGCAAACAATTATCTCAAATTGATAAATAATTATTTTAAAGAAAAAATGTATTTCTTTCTTTATATATTCAGCTTGTAAAGACAATTTTAAAAAAATCTAGTATATACTTTTAAAAGATAGACATAAGTGTATTATGTATTATTTTTAAAGAAAACTTTAAAAATACTCAAACTATCAAATCTGAGTCCTTTACATCTCTACTAATAATAATGAAGAATGTGTGTGCGTCCGTGTGTGTGTTGGCGCTCTACAGGGCACACCGCTGGACCAAGACCTAAGAAATTTGGTACAAACATAATTTGGAGGGTGGGAATGTGCATCTCGGAACCATTTTTTTGAAATTTTAATTAATTAAAAAATTAAGCGAAATTTTGGCGTTTTTCCTTAATAACTTCCGAAAACATTAAAACACGAAACCATTTTTCCACCATCCGAAAGTGCAAAACATTACCTTTCCAATGATATCAATTAAATTGCCGTACGTATGTTTTCTCGAATTATAATAAATTTTAAAAAATATTTTTCGCCATAATTTACAACAATACTTTTCATTGTTAACGCAACTCAACCCGTTTTCATTGTTTAAACAAATATTTAATTGCACATTCCTCTTTCATTATTGTATTCTGAGATAATATCCTTTTATATTTTGCTTTTATATTTTATTTCATCAAAATTTTTGTGAAATCCATAGACCAAGATCTCCGAGATATTGCTTTGCTTACATTAAGAAAAATATCCATTAAGCTGAATGGTTATATTTTCATTCGTTTCTCAGCTTGTTTTAATCCAGCAAACATGCCGCTGGCCATAGAATGTGTTGCGTCATTTTAATGTTGAAATAATATGCATATTTACAAGAGGAATAAGAAAGTGAAGATAGTGCCGACAACATGGAATTAGAGGTTGCATGACATGGTCCGTTATTTGACTCCATTAGGAACATTTATGTAGACAATAAACAGAAGAGGTGCAAGGCCACTAATAGAGCATGGGTTAAAAATCTGCCACAATTTGAAGTTTAAAATTACGTTGTTAAGAGAACCATGAATATAAAATGATGGAAAGATGAGATAAAATGAATGAAAGATTCAATTGAAATCATATTCCCGGCAAACAAGTCGGTCGCTGAAGGCGGCTAGTTCTAAACAAATGTATTAATCTTTGAATGGTATTTTCTACCTAATTATCCAAAGTTTTATTATGAATAACTTTGGATTTGCAGTAAAATGACAGGTGTAGGACAGGCATAATTTTATGGGTTTTGCATGGAATGCGTAAGAGAAAAATTTGCTTATTTCTTTGTTTCCATACTAAAAGACCACAAAACGTTAAACACAATATTGTTTTCATGATATTTTATTTTGAAAACCTTTAATACATGCAAAATTTTGTAATATTTTTAATATGCAAGGATGGATGAGCCATCTTTCTTATTTCATCAAAAGTTATAGTATTTCATTGTTAATGAAACGCCGGAAATCGTAGCTTAACAAGCAACACTACTTATCTGAATTTGTTGAAATTTCAAAGAGGAAGAAAATACTCAATTTTTCGCGACCAATTTCTGAATTTTCTTTTTCACATCTGGCAGGAACATGCAGTCCTATGTTTACATCAGTTTTTTTAAAAAAAAATCAGAAATATCCAATATTAGTTGCGGGAAATTGAGTATTCTCTTCCTCTTTGAATTTTCAACAAATTAAGATAATTAGTATTGCTTCTTAAGCTACAAAATACTGTATTTAACATGATACAGAGGTCAATATTTTATTTTTATGATGACGCTATAAAAAATGATGCCTGCCAGGAAAAAAGTTACTAAATAAAGAAGGGATATACTAAAAACTTTTTATTAACTTTTTCACTTACTTTTCGAGTGAAATCTTTCATTACTTTAAGATGAAATTTCAATTCTCTTCCACTCGGTGTTTTCCAAAATATAAAGTCTGGCCATTGCCAAAACTTGCATATTCTATCCATAAACTGTTCGCCGGCCCTTTGCAGAGAAAAGAATGCTAATAAAGCAATGAATATAAATTTTAATTTTATAAATATCCATAGATCAAAAACAACAACAGAAAAATTTTGGATTAAAAAACTGGAGGTGTGAGATTAGAATTCCTAGTTACGCTTTCCAGGGATAAAATATTCCGTTTCTGTTTGAATAAATGCGGTGTTCTCATCTCTTTGAATGTAGTTGTTTACTTTATGATGCTTCTCTTTCATATTATTTCCTAATAATACGAGATAATTTACTAATTACCCTACTAGCACAAGATGTCCTACAATATTCCTACGAAATCTTTACGATGTTGTGCTCCATTGAGAACATCTTGGATGCATAGAATATCTTGTGGTAATAGGGTGCTTCCTATTATAAATTAATTTCTTGACTATTTTGTCTGATATGAGCATCTAATTATTGTATTTTTAAGCTTATAAGGTAAGTAAGTCCTTAATTAACTTTAAGATTCGATACAAAACTGGACTATACAAATTGAAATGGATTTCCCGTCTCATTGGAGAAAGCCAAAGGATTCCCAGGTTTCCTTTTATGAAGCAGCTTTCTTATATAACAAACGGTTCTCTCTCCGAAAAAGCTTCTGCCTCTTTAAATGTACACTAACCTTCTGAAATGGCATTCATTAAAATTTCTAGGATCTATGGATCTAAATTCTGATAATAACAAGTCCTTAAGTTCCTTTCATTCACCCTGCGAGTATCTGAAGCAAAATCAGACATTGCTCTTCTAATGCTTTAAAACAAAGATAAATTTTAAAAAATGGTATTGCTTTGAACCGCAAATTTCCGTGGTACAAACAAACCTTATTTTTCGGTGCAAAGTTACCTCACACGAGGAAAAATAATTAAAACTTTAATAAAAAAATACAATTGGCATTGAAAGCAACAAAATGAAAACTAGGTTTATTATCTTTCACATTTAAATGCATTTGTATTCAGAAATTCTGTAGTTTCTTCGCCAGAGACGCATTTTTCAGCAATAATGTTTTCGCTGAAAAAATTAATTCAATGTTTTGTTCCTTCTGTAATCTCCTGGAGGATTGTCACAAGCGTTTAAGGAATGAAATACACTAGTCAATGCTGCCAAGAAACGAGAAAATATCTCAATCCTGTAATCCTGTCCGAATCAGTTGGTTTTTATTTCACTTTTCAACAAAAAGTTTAGACTAGTGAAAGTTACCTCCACGATTGCAAAGTAACCCCTTTTTAAAGTATCGCCCCGTTTAAAGTGTTTTTATAATATTTTTACAACGCGATTCAAAATTTACAATATAGATTAATAGTTTAAACGTACACAGGTGTGCAGAAATTAAGCACTGTTTCGTGAAATGCCAGAAATTTGCAATTAATATTGAAATTATGGTTCGAAATCGGTTGTGGAGAATCGTGTAACATGCAATCGAATACCCAACATATTTTTCAATGGAGATTAAGTCTTGAGGGCATTTAGGGGGACTAACCTGACATTGATGAACACGTAAAGGGATTTCAATTCACTCCGATCACGAAGCTGATAATGATTTTGAAACTTTCAACAATGCTTTTGTTTGCTATAAACATTGCTTAGCTGCATTTTCCTAAGATTAGGGTGGATAATCGGGAAGATATAAAGGTTTCTTTAAAAAAAATCCCAAATTTTCCCGCGGGTTATTAACGTGCAGAGTTTTCGTTCTTAAAACGTGCAGAGTTTTCATATAAATTATACGAAAATTCCGAAACACTCGACAATATGTTTCAGAAGTATTGTATTAAAAAGTTGAAGTAAATACGTTGAATATTAGAGGAAATATGACCATTGGTACTGACTAATTTTTTACTCCATATGTGCGAAACGTAGCTTATATAAATATTCCGGTTGAATCCCGTTAAAATTCAGAAAGATGTCGGCATTTCAGTGAGGTGAATTCAAATTTCTCTTTATAGTTTGGCGCAGTATAGCCAACTATGGCTCTTGTGCCAGGAAAACAAAACAAACTCAAACTCAAATTTCTCTTTGAGAGAAGCTAAGTGATGAGTGTTTTCCACAATCTGATACTTTTGAAACTTGAATTTTTGGTAAGTTTAATATTCAGAATAGCCATGTATACTTTTAAATTAAATGCATTACATAAATTGCATATCATCGATAACCATTCTAAGATACATGTTTAAAAAATATCAGTTTATGCAAGAACCCTCATTATCTACCTTTTTACATAGAGAAATTGAAATTCACCTCACTTAAATGCCTTGGCTTTTGCGCCATAAAACTCCAATCAATCAATCACTTAAATGCCAATATCTTTTTGAATTTTAACGGTATTCATCTGGAATTTGTATATAAGTTTCTCTATATATCTGGCTTTGAGGTTATGAAAGAAAAATTACACTACATTTCGTACATGTGGAGTAAAAAATTATTTAGTACAAATACTCATTTTCTCCGAAATCCCTTTTCGTCTTCATCAATTTCTGGTTGGTGTCCTAAATGCTCTCGTGCATGAATCTCCAGTGTAATAGTTGTATGACACTCGATTGAATGTTACACGATTCTCCAGAACTGATTTAAAACCATAGTTTTTATATAATTTACAAATTTCTCACATTTTACGAAACGGCGCTTCATTTTCGCACACCAGTTTGTGATATTGTTACAGATTTTCTTGTGCTATTTGAGATGTTTGATCGAAAGACTGAGGACTAAGTGATTTTCCACACGCTGTTAGGTATATGTTAACAAAACCTTTCTCTGTACCCCCTCTCTAGAAAGCAGTTGTGATAAATTTCAATTTAAAACCTAATTGGGTGTTTCGCATTTTTTTGTTTGATTAGACATTCATTAATGTGTTCGCCTTAGTGCTGCGCTGTTTGGGTGTTTGGTATCCACGAATTTGAAATCCTTCGTGAATTGAAGTCATTTAATTAATTAATATCACTATCTTGTTTTTGAAAGAATTTGATTTACCTGCGAACAGACTTAGCATACTGTGATTCATCTTTTCCAAGAGTATCCATTTTTACATTGAAAACAGTTTCTAAAAGGGTAAGGAAAAAATTAGCATTACTTCAATATATCAGAAGCAAATGCTATCATTAAATCGTTTTCCAAATGCATGAAAATTTTCTTTTTGTTTAAAAATTGATATTTGACTTGTAGAAAGTGTCTTGTAATGTTTATTCCTATGTTATAATTTAGGCACATTTTCTTGTGAAAATTTCAAAACGAGTTAATTAGTAACCACTTCAACAATGCTACGCCATTCTAAATAAAATGGCGTAGCATCTTGCAGCGCTCATTTCAGATTAACAATAGAATGAAATATAAATAGAGCTAATAATAAAATCAATGTTTTCTCGCATTGATTTTTGAATGTTTGAAACATGATAAACACTTGAAAAATATTTGTGATGATCAAATTCAAATAATTGCCGTTTTAATTGTTTGGATAAGCAAATATTTTTTCAGTTGATTACTTGATTTTCTTTAACGTACTAATAATACCCAGAGTGCCGAAACTTAAATTCAGAATGGTGACAGCTACAGTCCAAAATATGGTATACCTAGTTACAGTAGCATGATTGTGGACTACTTGATGAAACCATTTACAGCCCCATCTGGTGACGAAATTCGTGAAGTGTTCAAATATCGAAATGCAAGAGACATGGGAAAGAAGTAACTTACAAAGTTGTAGAGAATCACTGAGAATAGTAGGAAACGTTTCTTAGCCTAAATAAATGTTGAAACGAGAGCACATGAAACGCACATTTGTTTGTTCGTCATTTCCAGTTTTGAGATATTTTATATCTTTTCTTACAAAATCGATGATGCTCAGAGACTCTGCAAGTGACATTTTTCCCGTGCCTCATACGGTTTTCGAGAATAAAAGCTAGTTTTGATTTTTGCTGCTAGGTGGAGCTGTACGTGGTCTTATCTTGTAGCGTATAACTAATTTTCTATGCCTAGATACCAGTTTTATGTCTATAGACATCGTTGTACTGAAGTTTGGGGGTCTCAGTACTTTAGTGTGCATTCTTTGCAATTATATTAATAAAAATTATTAAACAGGGCCATTTCACCAAATTTCTACATTTGATGTATTTTTTTCTCAAGAATAAAGCATAAAAAATGTTTTTCTTGTCTGCCATAAAATAATATTTTGGCTAATACATAGATATGAAAAAAAATTCTAAAATTCCCTTTTAAGCAACACTAATCCTTTATAGAAGCTCAAGGAGTTAAAAGAAAATTGACCCACGAACTTCAATGTGGGAGCTAAAACTGTTTAAGGTGTTCTCCACAACATAAACATTTCGAAATTTCAAAATATTGGCTGAAAAGCCATTTAAAAATCCATCTAACAACAGTGAATTAAAAATTGTGACATAATTTTAACAAATTACAGCATATTAATGTGATATATACCCAATAAAGACTGTCAAACATTCTTTTAAGTATATTTTTTAAAAATATTTTATTATTTATATTTCACAAGTTTTTTAAATAATGGCTAAATTACTTTGCTTTTCGGGGGAGAGTATGAGTCTCGAAATTTCTGTGACTATACTTTTATAAGCTACCTATTGAAAGACCAGAATGATCAGTAAGGCATGTAAATTGGGTATTAATTTAGGGTAAAAATATTTCGACTGTATTAATTATGCTATTACTTTTAATTTTTAATAGACTCATCAAAATATTTTATTTATTAGTGCTCAAATAACCGCACAAATTATTTTTTTTAAAAAAAGTCCGCAGTGTGTTGGCAAAGTACTTGATATGCTTCATATAAATTTTAGAGTAGCAACATTTTCAATTTATGTACCTACAGAAGAAACGTTATATGCAGATATTGCAGCTGTATATTAAACGTAATTTATTGGAACTTAAAATTTTCTTCAATTCAACTTCTCTTCTATAGCAGTAGCTATAGGGCTCTGGAAACGAATATTTAAAATTTTGATTTAAAATACTTTTAGGTATGATGGCAACTATAGTAGAATTAAAGTTATATATGCCTGATAATTAACTAATATTTCTTTAAAAAGGAACAAAACCAAAAAGTATTGTATTTTACAGATGTAACTTTTTATAGTGATTGGTCAAAAAATAAAATTCTCAAATAGGTTAATCGTGCACTAGCGAGGTGGAAAGTGCATCATGCTTGGGGAAAGACGCTGAGTAAAAAAAACAAAATTTTTGAGCCTTCGAATAGATCAAATTCAGGTGATTTTTCCGACCGACAACGAAGTGATATTTGCAAGCTGAAGAAGTCTCCACAAAATGTGAACTGAGAGTAGTGGTTTTATATTTAACTCCAACGAGACAAATTTTACTTTCGATGAAGATTTTTAATAACATAGATTAAATAGCTGAAAAGAAACCTGAACTTAAAGAGGACTATGTAAATGAACAATTTTCGTCATGCGTCGGAAGTTGTCTCACGAAAGTCACCTCCACAAGGTCGAGAAGTTGTGTTATAAAGCAGTCATTAAAGTCATTTTAGGTATCACACACATATTGAGTTTATTTATTAATACATTTTGCAAATTATTGTAGCATTTAGAAATACTTTATTCACAAGCATGTTGAATTGAAATAGAATTGTTCATAAACATTTCTCCATTGCAATCTACGCTTACTCTGAGTTACTTTTTACAATTATAATAATTCTCTACAATTATAATTTTCTACAATTATAATAATTCAAAATTAATTTTTCAGCGGTGGAATTTGTTTAATCTTACTTCATTTATTAATTTGTTACCACATTTATTACTAATGTATTTATGTATTACTAAAGTTATTTTTCTTTACTTACCACATATGATATCTACAGAACAAAGTTGTATGGCATCGTTTATAGCAATAGATTCCTTCCCATTTTCTTGAAAAAAGTTAACAAGTTTTTGAGCTTTGTCGTTAAAAATTGGAATGAAACCTCTTAAAACATCAGGATGGAAACAACGGTTTATTATTTTACGGCGTTGTTTCCATATGGCATGTGGACTGTAAAAGAAATATATATATTATATTGTTGTTACGTATATATTAATTGTCTGTTTATTTTTGGTTATCAAAAAACGCTTACAAGTACTTTATGTGTTCTTGCTATTACTATTGTGTAAGAAATGTAGTCTTTTTTTTGCAAATGATCGATCTTGATTATCGGGTCATAATATTACTTTTTCTCCCTGGTCTTCATTAGTGGCTTACACCAGTAGCACAAACATACTGTACAATATTGTACAGCATTAATTGTTCTTTAATTTATTTATTGTTCCTTATTCTAGTATTTGTTTGAGTATTACTTGAATTTGCTGGAGACAGGTTGTATTTGGATGCATAATTGCTTCTGAAGTTATGTATTCATATGAAAAATTGTTTCTATCTTAAAATATTATATTTCAATCGGGGGAGAATGTTTAATAACGTGATATGATATTTGTTTGGAGCGGAGATCTTACAAACTCAATGAATTTAATCTTTATTTTTTCTTACATTTATTTTTTTCTTCTACTTTTGCTATCGACATAAAACGGATAGTAATAAATGTATATATTTTCCTTGAATATGAAGGAAAATTCACATGTTAAATACCTTTGTAACTAAAAGTGCCTCTTGCCCTTGACGAATTCGATACAAATAAACAGTTTTGGTGTAAATACCAAACATCATATTCATACTCGTTGTAATTTTTGAGTTATATTGTTCCCATACAAATAGACAAGCGCAATTCCAAAAAAATAATAATAATAACAATATTTCGCTCGAATTCAAGAAAGTCTAAGTGAAAAATCACTAAAAAAAAGGCTGATTTTTTATGTTTGCAAAACTTTCTATATGTGTGTGCTAGATTTAAATAAGAAATAGGAGTGAGGTAGTGAAGGCAAGTGGCGCCCGGGTCAAAATATTAGTTTTTCGCCCTGGTCGTCATTAGTGGATTACCCCAGTAGCACAAACAAACTGTACAATATTGAACAACATTCGCAATATTGTATAATGTTGCACATTATCATATAATATTATATAATATCGAACAATATTATAGAATATAGGGCAACATAACCTGGGTAGAACGTATAAAATGGCGCCCAGTGAAAACCCATTTTTTCGCTCTATCATATTGGACATTAAAAAGTTGCCATGGCGCCCTGGGGAACTATACCCTTGCTCTTCGTCGCTATGCCACTTACAAATAATTGCTTAGAACATTTCAATTCGCATAGCAGAAATACTGAAAAGATTTGCTGAAAGTAGCATGTATGAGCTTAATGCCACGATCCACAGCAGGTTAGGTTGGAATGGATGGATTGGAAAATCATATACCGTTCGCAATAAGTTTGGGCTACGAGATCTTCTACTAAGTCCATAAGTATATTGTACATCAACTGCTTCATACAGTGGGGATGTATATTGCGACTATGCATAACAACATGACCAAACATTTTCACTCGCATCAAATTAAAATATACGCACTTATTACCGTCCTTGTAATGTTGATAGCAAAAAAATGCGAGAGCAGTAATAAAGATTGCTTGGTTTTATCTGGCAACAGCTCTCACCTCAAGCAAATATTATCTCACTGTACTAAAAATTCTATCTCAGTTGAAATATATTTTAAGATTAAAAAATAAATATTAACAAGAAAATACAATTTCACGTGCAATTAGAAATGCAAATACTAGAATAAGGAACTATTAAAGTTAACTTTATTCATTATCTTTCATTGGAAAATAACAAAATAAATCATGTTAAGCAATAGTAATCAATGGCGGAGAGTCAGGGGGCTTTCGCCCTCCCCAACCACTCTTTTGTGGGAAAAATTAAATTTTATTTCATTTCAGCTGCTTAAAACTGGGAATTATGAAAAAAGCAGACGAATCCTGAAACGCTAGCTGATTTTTTTAAAATTTGTTTCCTACCCTCTATACTCTCCTACACTTTTGGTTGTCTACAAATTTTTTGCCCCCCCCCCTTGTAACTCCCAATAGTCTCTACTGATGGTAATAACAACGATGCATAAAGTACTTGCACGTGTTTTTGAACAGTTAAAGGAACTTCTCGGATTCTCTTTGTTACTCGCGATACTCTTTTGTTTCTCTTTGTTACTCGCGATACTCTTGTTTCTCGAAGTTACTCTCAATTCTCTTTTGTTTCTCTTTGTTACTCGCGATACTCTTTTTTCTCGAAATTACTCGTGATTCTCTTTTGTTTCTCGAAGTTACTCTCAATTCTCTTTTGTTTCTCGAAGTTACTCTCAATTCTCTTTTGTTTCTCTGAAATACTAATGGAAAATTGGCGAAATAAAATGAATCTAAGGTTACAATGAAAATTGCTTTATTTCTAAATAAAATATATTACAATGTAAACTCTTTTTCTTTTTTTTTTGAATTCTTCAATCGTGAGTGGATATGTTACAATTCTGTGTAGGATCGGTCGATGATATGAAAAGTAACGTACATAATTTAAAAATTCGGGACTAATGTGTCTTGTAAAAGTTGAATCAATATATGAATTCCCCAGAGTACTAGGACAATTTGTTGGCACCATGTGTTCAAATCAAAATGCTTCTTCATGAAACCGAACGCTTTCTCATTCCTTTTGACATCTACATTAAAGCCACGCATAACAATATTTGGAACATCTTTATCTATATGAAACTGTTAATCGATCAGCAAAGTTGTCTTTTAGTATTTTATAAGTGCGCCGAATAAGAACATTTTCAAATGGGATGCATCTACCCCCCGATGAATGTAAATAAAAGACAGTATACAAAGCGACAGACCATTAATTGCAATATAGGTCATACAAATATCTCCAGCGCCGATGTCTTGTAATCGACGTTCATTATGCGCAGTATATTTTTACCCAACTTTGCGATTCAGTAGTCGCTGAACTACAATTCAGATTTTCAAATGTTTCGTTGTAATTTCTGTTCTTACCCTATAACTCTAAAATAAGGCATTAGTTATGTATTTAACATAAGTAGTTACCGAAATATAGAGGATCGCGTCACCAATCCATGTGTACTTTTGCTCAAATTTGCGACTCAGTAGTCGCTGCATTACAATTCCAATTTTAAATTTTTTTTGTAACTTCTGTTGTTACACCCTTTATATCTAAAATAAAACATTAGTTATGTTTTTAACATATGTAGTTACCGATATGTAGTAGGATCTCCCATACAACGTTTTTTGTGGTATTTTGGCGTGTGAATCAAATTCCTTCCTGAGACCCAATGGTAGGAGCGTAGTCCTACAATAAAAAATATTTTTTCATTCCACCGTATCTCACAGTTTTGAAATCCGATTTTTATTCAAACACAATGGTCATATTTATAACGAAAGACTGCATTTAAAATCATATCGCACCAGAAATAGCACAACACAACATAGTATACTATTACAGTAGGTGTTGTCAACAGATTAAAAGGTTTTATATAAAGGTTTTATATAAACTGAAATTGAGAAGTAGGATGAATGTAAAATACCTGCAAGGTAAACCATTACCAAATCCTAATTTTCCCCATTCGTAGATCCAACTCTTTTCTTTCAACTTATTTGCATTCAGCACTTCCTGTTAAACATAAAAGTAGTTGCTTCTAACATGTTTATCTAATTACGCATTTTATTATAAATTCATTGCTAGTTTGATAAAGCTATTTTAACTCAACAAAATAAAAACATATGGTTTATTTGAAAGGCCGGTCCGAACAAAAGCTGGGCCTGGTGCAAAGTTGATTTGCAAGGCCTCGAAACAAATTTCGTACCACAAAATGATTTATTGCATTTTGCTATTTATTAGATTGCATGATTCGGTATAATGAGGATTTAAGGAGTGCACGCAAGTTATTAATTAAAGTAATAAATTAATAATCAAATTTTTATTTAATGTTAGCATTGCAATCCCACAAAACATCGTCAACAAATGAAAAAAGAAAAAATAATTGCTTTATTATTTAATACAATTTAAGTAATAAATAAAAATTTGATTAGTAAATAATAGCTTATAAAATAGGTTATAAAAACTTCTAACAAAATATGGAAACAATTTTTAAAAAAAACTTTCGAAACTAACGGACATCTAAGTACATTCAAACCAATGCTATGTTTTAAAAATTAATCTTGACTTAAGTAAATAGTGCAATATTGTGATCCTGAAATGCAAAACTCGAAGACAAATTTTGATTTCTTAAAGACATAAATGCAATTAATTTCCTTTTTAAAAAAATAGTTACCGGCACGGGGCCTTCTGTCTTTGCACCATTTCATTCCCCTTCGAACCGGCCCTAATTATTTATTTCCTGCTCAACATGCCAGCATATACAAACCTTTACTGCTCCAGCTTTGACGAGAAATATGAAAGGCGTGTAGAAACCCCAAACACATAATAACTGCTCCTTCTGAAATATCTCACATCGATCTACCAGTGCGTTTAAAATTTCTAAAAAAAAGGAACCAATTATTATTCAAATTTCTCTAAATAGAAAATATATGAGTTTGAATAGAAAAAGTCTGTTAATGGGTTTCTGAAACAAGCCTTTGCATGCCATTTCTAAACACTTGGTACAAATACTAGATTGACTGATAGATTGCATACAACTACAATGCATGCTCGTAATTCAAGTAAGAAAATGCTAGAGGTAGTAGCAATTTTGTCTTAAAACATAAGGATGACACAAAATGAATGCATATAGAATTTTTTTATATCAAATATCTGAAATCTGGTAAATCTGAAAAAAATCTTGAAAATCGTAAAAACTTCATATCCTGAAAACAATGCTTTAAGGAAATTATGTCACAATGAATGTCATAACAATGAAAATTGACGAACATTCATAAAAATTATTTATTTATTACTTATTTTTTATTAATTATTTAATATAAAAATAGAGCTTAGCTTGGTATCACAGATTGCCAAAACTAGATTTCTAACTTTGATTCAACTGAAATTAAACAAATAATTTAATTTATTTTAATATTAAAAAATCATATGATACCTACATTAAAAATCTCAAAACAAGTTAAATTATGTAATCAATTAATAATCTAAATTTTTATAAAATAAAGTATTTGAATATTTAGAATCTAATATTTTTTAAAGGAGTTTTTTTATTTTATAAATCCTGCCGCCATCTATTTAGTAATTCAGAAACTAGTAAAGCAATAACCAATTTGAAAGAAAGTACACAATATAAGTAATATAAGAAAAAATATATACCACACACACACAAAAGCCAAGAATTATAAATATTCTATTAAATACTAAAATGAATATTTTATTCTAAGGGACTTAAATATTTCTTATCTATATAAACTCTTAGAAATGTTTTAGGCATTCCATATACCAATGCACAATTATAATTTTTTTATGTTCTTAATTCTATTATCATTGTCTGCTACCAAATTATTATTTCTAATTATCCAATTTTTGAATACATTTTTGAAGACTGAAATGCTAAGATTACTATCCCAAAAAATAAATTTATTAATTTCAAAATTAAATGCTGTTATTTTATCAAAGATATCTGTTACAATTTTACTGTCAATAATGTTTATATTTAAATCTAGAAATTCTGCAGCTAATTCATTGTCATTAGTTTTTAATAGTTTTAAATAGTCACGATAGAAGTTAATTTGTGGTTTTAGGTCTATTTCTTTATTAAATACTATCAAATCAATAATATACTAGAGCTATTATTAATTAAATCTTTATATTTTGGCTTATATATATATATATATATAGATATATATATAATATATATATATATATATATATATATAATATATATATATATATATATATATATATATATACAATCATGAACAAATACAGAAACAAATGTAATAACCAATCAAGAGATTAATACTTATCGAAGAAATGCTATTTCAGATGAAGTAAACATTAGGAAACGGAGACTTTATAGTTAACATAAATTCTAAAAAAAGATTTGAATATGAAAAAATTCTTTTGTTAATATATATATATATATATAATATATATATATATATATATTGAATTTTATTCCTATCTATATAGTTATGTTTTTTATTGTTAGGGTTAGTGTATTACTTTTCTTTCTAAATTCTTTCATTTTAGGGTAAATTACCCTATTTGTTTTTTCAACAACTTTAGTAACAGGGATGGTTTGTACAGTAAAATTAATTTAACCTGGCTAAAGCTTGTCCATAGCCAAGATGCTATATTAATTGTTGAAAACTCCATATACTTGGATTGCCTTTTTCAATACTTTTAATAACAACAGAGTTTTTTCACTTGTTCACATATAAATGTTTATACTTAATTTTTTGTTCATAGTATCTATAGTATTTTCAATTCTTTAGATTTTGTTTTAAATTTGGTTGTATTGTTCAAATAATGACTTTTTAGTTTAGGATTTGCTTCTTGATATGTCTTGTTTACTTTGTTTCTGTATGATCATATATAAGTTATATATATAATACTGTTAAGATCCCAATCTAACAAGAATAATTCTGCCAGCGTAAGATACATTTTGTTTTTTATTTCTCCGGATTTGCAATCGAAAGTATTTTCTCTCTTCAAGTACAGCAATGCAAACATATTTTAAAACATTTTAATGTTTATTATAATATGTTGTATTTTTCTGTGCATCAGATAAAATAAACCTAGATTTATGAAGAAATTATGTTAATGGCATGTGTTTCTGCAGTAAGTACTTTTCATCACAAAGCCTAGAAATCGGTATTTTCAGCATAAGTTCAACTTTATTTTATTTTATACTTATTTTTACTTTTAACCTCTTACCTCTGAATTTAATTTCAATCATAAATTGTGAATATTTTAATAAACAGCAATATAAAAGTATTTTTTGACTTTTTCATTTCGAAAAATCACAAAGCAGCAAGTAAAAGAGTTTACATGAATAATTTCTTAATTAAAAGAATTGAATTAATTTAACCTACAAGTCACATAAACAACAAACTAGGCATTATTTTAAATCCGTATGATCAGTGCGAGTCTCAAAATTTTCAAGAATGTATTTTATACAGAACATATACTTTTGTGTTTTAATAAAACCATTTCAAGGAAAATACAAACATGACTGGAATTGTTTCTAATTCTATGAAGACCAAAAGGGATATTTCGAAATATTGAAAGGTTTTCATATTTTCTACTACGACTAAATTCATTGGGCCAGGAGATTTATTAGCAAAAAATGCGATATCATTATAATTATATTATAAATTTAATTTTAATATTGTGTTATTCAGTAATTATCATATTTCAATGCATTTATTATTTGTATTATTGTCTTTCGGGTGAGAATATTCGTTATTCTTTGTCCTTTTTCATCCATATTTTAAACTCATATTTTAAGTATACCTTTTCATAAATGCATTTAGAGCTCTGAAGCATGTGAACTTACCTACACATTATACTTACTGAGAAGGAAAGGATGTTCAGCATCTGAATTCAAAAAACGAATCACTTCTGTAAGATCTCCGAAAATATTAAAGAAGCTCAATCTTTTTCCAGGCATTAGCTGACTGCATTTGTATCTCCATAATGACAATTTTGCAAGCGAGAGAAAAATCACTCCAATCAACAGACAAAAAGATACCAGCAGCATTTTGTAATAACAGTTCTGGTTGCAAAAAATCAGAACACATGAAATGTACCATTCAGTAACGCCATTTAACAAACAGTGTATAGTATTGTCTTATCTGCTGAATACGTCATTGCTTTCCTCTACTCAGCTGGGTAATCTAATCATATGATCAGATAAATAAAGTTAAAAATAGAGCTGTTAAATTTTTCCTCACAACATAATCACGAAATAACTTTTTATTACTGACTCTTGTCTTATTTAAAGTGTATACAATATTACAAATCTCAAGGACGGATTGCGTGAAGAACATTGATGATGGAATAGAAGAACGATAAAATCTAAACTTATATTTATTTCATCCTTCATTGTCATTGTATGACCAATTCAAAATGCAAAAATTAACGTATATTACTCCAATAGTTTTAAGAAAATAAAGTATGCTAAGTATTTTTGCTCATTGTTATCGCTATTTTCTATTTATAGAAATATATAAAATAAGCAACAACTAAGCAGTGATTTAGAGAGTTTCTTATTTTTTTTAGTCGAAGGAGATTCCGACCAAGCAAAAAGATACTTTTTCTTCATCCCAGATTGTCTTAGCTTCAGAATTTGATTTTTTACTTTCTCGTACACGAAGTACACAAAGAGAAAGTATTTTAATCGTCAAAAAATTCGAACTCGAGATTTTGACGAATCTCCACGTTTTAGACCTCCCTGAGTTCGAAAAACACAATTTTGGAATTTTGTCTGATTTTGTGTCTGTGAACACGATAACCCAAAAACTATTAAAGCTACAGGGATGAAATTTGGTATTTGGTCTTTACACATAATTTATAGGTTTCAACAAAATCCATCTGATCTGAGGGAAGTCTGTATGTCCGTGTTAATGTAAACGCGATAGCTCACAAACTTAAATAGCTAGGTGGATACAATTTGGTACTCATTTTTATCATCAGGAATGTAGATTTGTATCAAATTTTGGACCAAATCCGTCAAAGGGTTGACTGTCTGTCTGTATAATCGCATATTTTTGAACGCAATAACTTCTTTAAAAAATTACTTTGATAAATTAAATTTGGTATGTGGCCTTTTGACCTTAATGGTAGATTTCTGTCCAATCTTTGTGTCAATCGGTTTAAAAAAGGCGTTCAAGTTGCAAATTTCGTTTCCTTTATCTTACACCCAGCCATATTGGTAATCACGCCGGCTTCTAATTCCACCTCCGCGTTGGACGACCTTCAGAAATCGTGGTATGACGTTTCGCTTATTTTTCCTCCACTGCGTTAGGGGTTCTTGTTTGTTTACTTACCTTTTAGCTTATTTTTTTCTCTACGTGTGTTAGGTTTGGTTTGGTTTTGTGGGGTTTAAAGGCGCAAGAGCCATTCCTGGCTAAACTGCTCCAATAAAATATACCTGTGTTAAGAGTATACGAGAAAGTTTAGGGGAGACCATTCCCACTGGTTTCAATTAGTAAAGTTGGGTCTAACATCCAGTAACACATTTATTATGATTTAAGTTTGCTGGGAGGACACACAGACTGCTGTGCAGGTCTTGTGCATCTAATATAAATAGCTCTGTATGGATTCTTCATGGATTTTCTGTATGGAATTTTCTCTTTATGGATGTGCTGAGCGACAATCCATTAACTTCAAAACTTGCCAGATCCTTCCATATAATTCTCCTTCTGAGATGTTTGAGTTGGAAAAGGCTCTCTCAAAGTCTCGTAACACCAGCCCAGGACCTGATAGAATTTCTTATCGCATGCTCCGTCACCTCAGTACCTTCTCTCTCTCCCATATTCTTCGTCTTTTTAATCGAGTTTGGACAGAGGGAATTTTTCCTATGCAATGGCAGGAAGCTCTTGTGGTTCCGATCTTGAAACCAGGTAAGGAGCCAAAGGACTCTTCAAACTATCGGCCCATTGCATTAACGAGCTGTTTCAGTAAAACACTTGAAAGAATGGTCAATGCCCGACTCGTTCAACAGCTAGAAGTGAATAACCTTTTATCATTGCATCAGAGTGGCTTCCGCAAAGGCAGATCTACTCTTGATAACATACTTCAATTGGAGTCTGAAATTCGCAACGCTTTTGTGCGGAGGAATCATTTAGTCTCCATTTTCAAAGATATTGAAAAGGCTTACGATCAAACCTGGCGTTTTGGCATACTTCGAGCCCTCTTTGAATTTGGGTTTCGTGGTCAATTACTGCTTTTTATTAAAAACGTTTTATCTCATCGTGTTTTTAAGATCAGAATTGGATCAATGCTTTCTGACCCCTTTGTTCAACTAGAGGGTGTTCCCCAGGGCAGCTTTTTGAGCGCTACCCTTTTTACCATCCATTTTCCAGAATTCTTTTAAATCTTCCATTATCGGTTCCAGGCACATTATATGTTGACGATTTACAGATTTCCTGCCAGGAATCGAATATGAAATTAATTGAAAAGCAGCTGCAGACTGCTATGAACAATCTTGTCAAATGGTGCGATCAGAATGGTGATAAAATTTCACAGAGTAAGAGTTGTTGTGTTCATTTCTGCAGAAAACGCAGTCTCCACCCTGAACCTGAAATTTATATTTGTGACGGGTTCGATTTTTAGGAGTAATTTTTGACCGGAAACTTTTTCTTTCCAGCGTCACATTTTATTTGTACGAAAGAAATGTGAAAAATTGCTGAACATTCTCAAAGTGTTGTCTAATACATCTTGGTGTGCCGATAAATCTTCATTACTCAGAATTTACGAGGCTTTAATCCTGTCTCGAATAGACTATGGTTGTATAGCATATGGTTCTGCCAGCAATTCTGCTTTGAAAAAGCTTGACACAGTACATCATTCTGCTCTAAGAATTTGTTCTGGAGCTTTTCGCACATCCCCGGTCCAAAGTTTGTACGTGGCGTGCCATCAACTTCCTCTTTCTTTACGTCGTCAAAAGTTATCATTGCAATATTATTTTAAAATTTTATCCACAACTAATCATCCTTTGCAACATAACACTGTCAGTCGATTCTTGAATAGGCTTTATAATGCTCGTCCTACAGCTATTCGTCCTTTTATGGAACGCATAAGGCCTATTCTTTCAGACACACACCTTGCTGATACAAGGGTTTTGGCTTCTGAACCTTTCTGCTTTCCTCCTTGGAATGTAGTATCCATTGCTCACATCAATCCCTTCACTGGTTTTAATAAAGCTCATGCTGATCCATTTATTTTTTAGCAACTGTATCTTACTCATCGTTATCAGTATGATCATGATAAAGCAATCTTTACAGATGGTTTGAAAATGGCTGCTCATGTTGGTTTCGGAGTCCTTATTGATGAGGACACATACAGTCACACTCTCCCAATATATTGCTCAATATTTACTGCTGAAGTGACTGCTATTTTGTATGCACTTAAGCGTATCTCTTCATACGAATATCGTGATTTTTGCTTTTATACTGATAACATGAGTTTTTTGCAACAACTGCAAAATTTTGATAGTTCTTGTCACCCAGTCGTTGCACAAATGATGGTACAACTTTCTTCACTGAAGGATAGAGGTTTTGATATAAAGTTTTGCTGGGTCCTTAGTCATGTTGGTATAAAAGGCAATGAACTAGTGGACCTCGCTGCAAAATCTGCTACAATACCTTTCCCTTTTCGTGTTCCCTTTTGCAACGTATCAGGGTATATCAAATGATGTATCTATGGAAAGTGGCAAGAAGTTTGGGACACACAAGTTAACAATAAGTTGCATTCCATTTTTCCGTTTATAAAAAAGTGTCAGTATCATCGAGCCGATGCGTAGATGTAAAATTAACTCGTCTGCGCATTGGCCATGCTAGATATACGCATCGACATTTGTTATTGGGAAAACAAGCCCCTAATTGTACGAACTGTGGTGTGGTCAATTCTGTTAACCACATTCTAACCGAGTGCCCGAAATTCTTCACTCATCGTTTAACATACTTCGGCTCATCTGTTTCAACATTACAGGACTTGGTGGGTGAAACACCCCACCATACACTTTTTGAATTTTTAAAAGCCATTGGCTTTTTTTGTTTTATCTAATATTTTAATCTTATCTTTATGCGTTTTAACTTGCTTCTGTTTTCCAACTAGTGACCTACATTTTATTTTCGTTCTGTTGAGTCATCTTTATTTTTGACATCTGTTTTTATATCTGGTCTTAATAGATTTTGTGTTTGGCGCAGCTTGTCCTAAACTGGACCTTGTGCCAATAAAATATATCATTATCATTATCATTTCTCTTTATGGATTCCTTAACGAGAAATGGAATATTTAGAATTCATTCAAAATAGTCAGCGTAAGTGTTGTCCGAAAATTTCTACATTAAAAATCTCTGCAGATTCTATTTGACATTTGATACTTTCAAAAATATTTAAATAGCGGCAGAGCTACAATATTATATGAGCGGAAAAAACCTGAAAATGAAAAAAAAGAAAAAAATGAAACTATAAAAGAACTATAAATAAACAATGAAGTATTATGGTGGATTAATGCTAATTAGACGCTCAGATATCCCAGTCTTCTGCTTTTTCCGCGTAAATACTCCATTAGCAGAAGATTTTCTACAATAATCCTACGATATTTTACCGACATTGTACAGCATTCAGAATATCGTAACAACATCGTAGAGATACCATACAATATCTTGTGCTAATAGGTAGCTAACAATTAAATGTTGAGCAAAGGCTATGCATCGTCTCGAAACGCCATGATCCTATCTTAAAGTGAATGACTAATCTTATTTGAAAAAAAATGTATATATGATTGAAATACTTTTTGCCATTTTGCAATGTACGAGGGTTGTAAATAAAGTAGTGGCAACATAGATAATAAAAAATTCATAATGAACTTAGAAGTAAAATTGCATTGCATTCCTGCATTATACTCACCAGCAAAGTTTTGTACCTTTTCCCAAATACCAGGAAGCCATAGGATACCGTTGGCAAGGTGTTTGTTGATGACAGCAACGGAGCGCCCTAACATTCGCCATTTCTTCAGTATATGCCATACCATTTGATGGCTGAGACAAACTTCTACAGATAATTCCCAGACAGTCCATAGACGGTCTATGGAAAGGAGACCACTCACGATGTCAATCTGATGTTGAGGAATGGACGGCCGACGTGTGCGGAGCAAATCCACAATCGCATTCCCACCCACACGAAACGCTTTGACCCGTCGTGTAACCATCCTATACGGTAACGTGCAGGCTTCACGTAATTGGTGATAACATTCAGATGCATTTTTGCAACGGGAAACCTCTATTTTAATCTACGACCACTGATCACTTTTTCTAAACATGCTTTAAAGTGGTAAAAATTACACACTCCACTTCAACGCCGCACATCAACTACCCTTCTAATTGGATCGACTATTTTATACAATCTACACATCGACAAGAGTGCCACCTCACGGCTCCCATATCATGTTTGAGCATGTCCGATTTTCTGCGACTTTCTGGATTACGTTGCCTCTACTTTATTTACAACCCTCGTATTTAGAGAAGTTCGTGAAACTCAGTTACTGGGCAATATTATATTGTTTCATAATGTGATATATATCATATTTCTTGATATTTTCCAGGACTGAGAATTTTTTTGGGATCAGCAGGTGTTTTTCACCTTAAAGGCTAAATTGTTCATTTTATTTATTTATTGTTATTGTAGTACTCGATCTATTCTGAGATTAGTGTAAATACCAAAACGAATTATTGCAATACAAATTGTAAGTGCTTAATAGGGTGTGCCTAAAAAAACTTTTTTTTCGAAACGCTATAGTGCAAAACACTTGTCTCTAGAGTAGATAAGTAAAATGCAATATATATATATATATATATATATATGGCGATAGCGCATCGACCTTAAACTTTCAGAAAATATACGATTTTCATAATTTTAATAAATGGAAAAACATGAAATAACTTCGATAGAAAGCAGCTATAGGAATATTTTAGGAGAAAAAACTATAAGAAAGATAAATAAATGAAAAACGAATACATTTTACAATTTATTAATGGAGTACTACACTTAAAAAACACATTTTTTACAAAAATTGACAAATTTCCATTGAAATAAAAAAAACTGATTATATAAAATTTCATTTTTTCAAATTTTTTTGCAACGCTATACTGTGGAAACCTTACCTCTAAGGTAGCTTAGTAAAATTTTTAAAAAACTGGCAGTAGCGCATTGCATTGGAATATTATTGATAAATAAGAGTTTTTTAGTTTTTTCTAGTTATAAACGAATGAGATAAAAAAAAACTGCTATGGTGAAAAGTCTTTAAAAGAAAGCCAAAAAGTAAAGCATTTAAAAATCCTAAATTTAACGCATTTAAGACGTACTCTAACAGCAATCTTGCACGACGCGTTATTTTTCGTACTGTAACCCGTAACTACTTCCCATGGTCGCTCTGCGTCTGTACTGTCTCCTCTACACGGCAATAGACCATTTAACCATGGCAAAAGCGCATTAAATTGAAAACTCTGCGCTGACTAGTGACTGCTTTGGATTATCAGCATATTACGGAGGCTATCGCTTCAAGCGTGTTGCAAGATTTTGGTGTCTTAACTGATGATGACCACACCTATGTTGTTGACAAAAATAAATTTAGAAGGAAAAAAAGTGTTAATAGCTCAGAAGTGAGAGGTCTATCCCACTTCAAGAGCTATATCTTGATGGAAGGAAGGATGAAAATCTTGCTATTGAAAAAGGAAACTCAAAGCAGTTTCGAAGAACCATGAAGCAGGAACATTATTCAATTACCAGAACATTATACAAGAACCCGGTTCTGTGTTCGTTGGTCACGTTGCACCTTCTTCGGGGTCTGCTCAGAACATTGCCAATAGCATTCTTACTTATTTGACTGAAACTGGATTTTTATTACATGAACTGGACTTAATTGGATGTGATGAAACCGTTACCAATACGGGGAGGAAAGCAGGTGTTATTATTGAAAAACAAGTTAAAAGACCACAACAGTGGTGGGTGTGCCTCTTACACTTTAATGAATTGCATTCCGGCATCTATTCATAAATTTAGATAGTGAAACGACTGGGCCAAAATCATTTAGTGATCGATTGGCACACAGCTCAGTAAATGTGAGAAACTCCTAGTGGTAAATTTTGAAAGTGTTGAGTGTGAGATTCCATAAATTTAACGGAAAATTGTCCGCAAAGATCAACAGTATCTGCTGGACATAAGTTACGCTATAAAATCAGGCAGCTCTCCTGAAGATTCATCTGTTCATGAACCTGGTCCACATTCCCATTCAAGATGGTTAACAACGGCGAATAGAGTTCTTCGTGTATTTAAGTATTGAAAACCAAACAGATGAACACAAGATCTTAGTTTCTTTTATCCTACAGTCATATATGCCTGTATGGTTTCATATTACGAAAAGTAAGTACTTCACAAATGAACCAGGATATGTATTTGAAGTTATAAAATCGTTAGATTCCTGCCAGAAAACTTGTTAAAAATCATTGACCCAGTAATTCAGAGAATTGCATTTTTTCAACATCCAGTAAACTTGCTTTTGTGTATGATAGTAGATAAGAGGGATCATATAAGAGAGTTAGGTATCAGAAGAATTATAAAAGCTAGAAACTTAGCTTCTAAAAGAAAGTGAATCAGGAGTTTCCAACCACCAAAAACCAATTTCCTAGCTGCACAATACATTGAAATAATTCATTGGAACACTACTACACTTTCACCACAACCTTTACTGTGAAGATTCACGAATCAAGAGATTTGGTTTTAGGTTCAATCAGGTGGAACAGCGGCTGAGTGGAACTTGCACAAGTTCCCATGTCACACTCAAGCAGTGGAACGATGTGTGAAGCTGGTAACCGAGGCATCACAAAAAGTCGTCTGTTCCAATTCCAGAGATGGTTTTATAAGAACTACACTTCTATTAAGGTCTTCAATGCCAAGTTTTTCAAGCAGATCTTATTTAAAATTACCAAAAATATCCCTTCAGAGAACTTAACCTTCGATCGGGCACACAATGAATGCTAACGTGTTCGGGCCCAACTCATCTGTGAGATTAAAAATTAAATTTTTGCTGAAGCCTGAAGAAAATCTTATCAAACTGAATTCTTCACCCATACAAAGCAATATTTGCGTTTTAAATAACATTTTTTTTTTGTATTTCCTTGTAATTTCAACCAACGAAATTTGCAAAACAGGTCTGGGAGACAAAATACAGTTTGAAATACGAGGCGTGTCCGGAAAGTAACTACCGTCTCGTTCTACCGCCACCGCAGCGCTAGTGTCACAGTTCCGCGCATGTGCACACGTGGCTCTGGTTCATTGTCTGTCCACTGACGCCATTGCAGCCGGATTGTGTTGTGTTTACATGTGTTAGTGAGCGTTCAAAATGTTTAAGACGATTTCCGATCCCGCCGACTGTGAAGTACGTTCTGCAATACGGTTTTCGAACGCAAAGAAAGTTCAGCCAGCTGAAATTCATCGTCAACTTGTAGAGATTTATGGTGAAAATGTAATAACTGATGGAATGGTTAGAAAGTGGGTTCGACAATTTAATGATGGACGCACCAGTGTTTATGACGAAGCACGGAGTGGGCGACCTTCTGTTGTCAATGATGGTTTGATTGCAAAAGTGAATGAGAAAATTCGTGAAAACAGACGGTTCACAATAAGAATGCTTTTTGATGAGATTCCCCTAATTCCAAAAACTGTTTTGCATGAGATTGTCACAAATCACTTAAATTATCGCAAATTTTGTTCCCATTTGGGTTCCGAAAATGCTAATGAATGTCCACGAAACGAAGTGACTTCGCAGTGCTTTGAAATTTCGCACCCGATGCAGTGAAGAGGACAATGAATTCCTAAACAAAATTGTGGCCGGTGATGAAACTTGGGTTTGTTCTTGAACTTGAAGCGTGATTTTAGAGGTAGGCCCTTTGAAAATGATGACGACGCAAAAAACGGCGTTCAGCAGTGGCTGTCTTCACTGGCGGCATCTTTCTTAGAAGAGGGTATAGACAAGTTGGTTTCTCGCTATGACAAATATCTGAACAATGGTAGGTCAAACGGTTTGGGTGCGTATAACGACGATGGAAACGGACAGAAACATCACAAACTAGCTGTTTTATATTTATATAGATGGTCCTATTAGATTGCATATTGAAAGATCACCAAATAGAGAAAACGATCTATATATCTTTGCAAATGCAGTTTCGAAGCTGGATACATTGAATAATACTGAAGTTCTATTTCAACTCAGAATAAAGAATTTCATTTTCATGAAAGATTTATTAGGAAATTTGAATATTCATAAAATCGCGAACAAGCTGCACTCTTTCTATGATGATGAAGCCGAGTTAGCAATTTAATTTTTCGAAGCGTGCCAAATAGCCATTGTATGTGGCCATAGGATAGCAGCACAAAAATATGTACGCTATCAGAGAAGACTTAGATCATAAATCAATTTTAGAACCGACGCTACTAAACTAAAAAAGTTACCAAACCAAAAGAGAGAAAAATTTACTATTTATAAAATAATTTTTCTGGTTGAATTTAAGGCTTAATAAGAAAGCGGACAGCTATAAACCGAAAATATCAATGGCAATGAGCAAAGAGGGATAGAATGTTTTTTAAGTAACATTATAATGCGTTCAGATCGATTTTCCTTCATCCATATATTACACAGAACCATCAAGGAAAACAGAAAATACTTTAATTATCTATTTCTTTTCTTTCGCATCAATTTTCCTTTTCTTCAATTTCCTCTTTCCATCTCTCAAACTAAGCCGATTATGACCGAATTAAATCATAAATATTAGTCATTTCTTTTTTGTATTTAAATTTTCGAAGGAAAATGCAACACAAACGCTACTGCTATCAATTTTCATGTGCGACATAATTGCACCATTCGAATAGCCTAACTGAAAGATACAATTTATGTCTTATTTCTAAGAAATCCGAAATAATCTTACACAATTTTGTGACTAATTTAATTGAAAAAATACTGTTAAAAGAATTTTTTTCCAAAAGAGTATGTATAGATTAATAAAATTAGAACGTCTATAAAATAAACATAATATAGTTGTTGATTCAAATTAGATGTGACAAGCTCTTTCAAAACTTCGTAACAAAGGAGACTACTCACAGAAAGTTCCACACTTGGATTTTCCTCTATCATTGAAATCCTATCATCCTCCTTAGTTTACTATTGGGCAGGCAAGAAGAATTTGGTGTCAGTACATGCGTTTGTAATTATTCCGTTCGGACAAAAGACTTGGTACAAAAGCCGTCTAAACTGACGCTAGGATCTGCGATCACGTATGTACATCTGGAAATACCGCCAGTCCTAATGATCGTGGGAAACGATGGGTGGTCCTTCCTTGAATATAATGAGTATGGGGAAGGCATTTGCACACAATATACATTGCCGGAGGAAATACAGGGAGATTTTCTAAAGAAGCAGGGGATTGAAATGGGCCATCCGAAATCTCGTGAAGCCGTTACAATTTCTATTGGGAAAGAAAGAATTGAAAGCGAACAACCAGATATTGCATGATCCGTGAAGTTTCATTTGCCTTCTAAAAATACAGGATTATCCTTATTTCAGAAGAAAGCACTTCTAAAACTAGGTGTGAGAAATGTGACGTATATTTATGTTTATCAAAAACTAAGATTTCTTTCAAATATTTTTATTTAAAAAAATGTAATCAAATAAAATTGTAATTTACTTATGTACAAACATCTTTCTTTCTTATAAATTATAAATTGCTTATTACGATGCTGAAATATTTGTTTCTTTGAGTAATTAATATTTAATGGAAACTAAACCATGAAAAATAAATTAGGTGAAGCTTACGTAGATAATGCCTAACTCTCATGATTGTACTGGCTCACATTGACACAGAAAAAGCCTAACCTTCACGATTGTACGGGTGCGCTCCTCAGTTCGAGAGACATCCTAAATTTTTAAAATTATTTTTTTACAGTACCAATAGGATCCAAGGCTACCTACAAACTAAAAAAATTAATTTTAAGGACGAAAATATGTCCGGTCTTAAAAGGATAAGGAGACTTTTGTCTCCAACCGCCACCATCTACCCCTTCCGCAAACAGCTCCCCCTCCCGTCAACAGCTCCCCCTCCCGCATCCAGCTCTCTCTCTCAACCACCAGCTCCCTTTTTAACCCCCAGCTCCCTCTCAACCACCAGTTCCCATCCCAACCACCAGATCCCTTCAACCACTTCTTGATAAGGAATTAATAATTTTTATCTTTTTATTTTCATTTTCTATCATCATGTGATTTTTTAATTTGTTTTAAGGAAAATTTCAAAATCTTACCCATTTTTTTAACTTTCTTCTAAAATATAATAAACGTTTACATCGACATTAATTCTCATAAAATATTTTTAATTAAATGAATGCTAATTCTATGAAGTCATCTATCGGTGTAACAATCTCTGGAACAGTTCAATAAAACGTGCATAGTCATTGTATGTAATAACCATCTTTGAATTCAATTTGTTTCCTGCGATGTTGAAGTCGTAAAATATCTGAAGGAATCAACAAAGTATGTGCAAAGAATATCTGAAGGAATACCAGTTCTGATGATGGCTTCTATGAATCGATATATCGGTGTAACAATCTCTGGAACAATTCAATAATAACTCATGACTTATTCTTTTGTTCATTGGAGCTGAAGGTTTCTCTACACGAATTTAAGACAATATTATTAGGATATTCCAAAGAAGTAGGAAACACTTCGTGGCTTTGCTTCCAAATTGTTCCAGAGATTTAAAGCTATAGACCTCTCCATCCGAATTATCCACAGAACTGGTTCTGTTTCAAGTATTTGACATCTTCCATATCCCTGGAAAGAAGTTTTACACAACGCTAGGGACTACATCGAAGGACTATAAACGTTTCAAGTTGGTACCAATGCTGCTTCGGCTATAATTATGTGGTTGCCACTACTGAATTTCAAACCCTTGTATAAAATTGTATGGCGACAAGATGCCTTTCATTCTCTGCAAATGAAATTAATACATTTTGTCGCAGATTATTTAACTTAAATGGCAAGATTCTAAACCCATTAAAGGATTAATTCATAGGCAAAAAGTTGTATGATTTTTTTTTTATTTGATCAAGTTTTTATCATAATACATAAGAATTTAGTTAGTCAGCGAAAGATACTATTGACCTCCTTCTAATGAATCTTGTTTATCTACCATACGTTTGGCGCAGTTTAGCCAAAAATGGCTCTTGCGCCATTAAACCCCAAACAACCAACCAACCTTCTAATGAATTTTGTTCGGCCAGGATTTAATATTTTTTTTAATTAGAACGGTTGGTTGGTTGTTTTGTGTTTTCTGGCACAAGATCCATATTTGACTATGCTGCGCCAAACAAATGGTACATAGATGCTACCAAGTTAATAATAGATATTCCATTTCGAAAAGGAAAAAGCCAAAAGTGGTCTTTTAAAAAGAACGTGATTGTGAAAAAGTGTTCAAATGAGTTTGGCAAAACCAATATCTTTGAGAAATAAAAAGAGGTTTCTATGGGGATTTTCTCCCAGCAAGTCTCTCTAGCAACTGGAAAGTTAGTTCTGAATGAAAAGTTAAAAAAATAACTGCTGCAAATGTGTTTCTAGACATAAAATAATTTTTATCTAAATCTGTAATATAGAATTTTAATATTCATATAATGAATATTTTTAATCGAATAGAAATATATATTTCTCCTAATTACGACTTTTATGATTAATAACATTTTCCTCCCATTTCAGAAATGTTTTCATATTTCTTTTTTTAATTTTAAGAATTCTATGGAAACGCTTATTATTAAAATTTCGTATCTCTCTCAAATATTTTTTAATCGCAGAAAAATAGTTTTTTCTCATAATCTTGATTTTTATGATTAACAAATTTTTCTCCTCATTTAAGATGTGTTTTGGTGTTTCTTTTTTAATTTATAAAATTCTAATGAAGCATTTAATATTTTAAAATTTATATGTGTCTTTTTTACCAAGTATCTTCTTGAATAAAAAATTTTGAACTCTATATAGATATATTATTTTGTCATAAAACTAACAATAAAGTAATGTCAAAGAATATTCTTATCATATTTCGTGATGTTTTTTCATTTATTACTCATTTTCATTTGAAAATTATTAAATTATTATTCATAATTTTTACAAATAATATTTTGGTTTTTTTTGGTGAATTTCTAAGGTAATGCATGAGAGGAAAGAACGGTACTTTGCTTCAGGAAGCAAACTCCAGAAGGGAAAGCGTCAGGCATTGCTGGATGTATTGTTGCAATTGCAATGGGACACAAATCAGCTATCGGAAGAAGACGTGCTAGATGAAGTGAACTCTTTTGTTTTGGCGGTAAATAATTCACAAATTTGCTCTAAATTTTCTATTTGATTGAGAAGCATTGTAATATTTTGATGAATTAAATTTTAAAAATTATCTTTTTAAAAAAAAAATCAATAAAGAAATTTAGCTTATTCCAGAATAATCCTGAAAAATTGAGGCACCTGAGAATAATGCGACAGTGATGCTTAATTCGAGACTTGGCCATTTCAGATTTAGCTTAAATGTTTACCAAAAGAGATATCTACTACAATAAAAAGGAAGCTATAAAAATGTTACAGAAGCGCGCCGAGCTGGATTAGGTGAATACCATTTCCTGTGGAAAGAGGAAATCTGCATTTACTACCAGAGAGGTCGCTGTTAATTTGATCTCGAAATTTTTTTCCTGTAATTACAGAATTGAAGAAATGTAATGTGCTGTTGAATATTTTTGTAATGTTTATGCACTGTAGTAATATCTGATAGATCTGCTCTAAAGCTTTATGGTTCATGCATAAATTGCAAAATATTTTACAAATCCAGCTATAGAGCAATAAGGCCATTAGTAGTTGAAATGCCTGCAAGGTGTTATTCTTGCAAAAATCATGAATTGGTTTGTTTCGATCCTTATCCTACCCTACTTCATTATGTTTCTTCACGTTCAGGTAAAAAAAAAGACAGAGGTTTAGAGGGGATTAGCGTCAGGAATGTATGAACTTGGCTTTTGATCTTAGAGTTAAGTTTATCCTTACTCTGCCAGCCAAAAATATGATAAATGGAAACGCGCATTTTGTATCTACCTGGCTTAAAAGTCAACTCGGAACTAGACAGGAAATATGACTCAAACCACAACAAAGAATCTGAATTGATTGAAACAATTTCTCGACTTCCTGACGTCAGATATCCAGCGACATCAATCATTATCAAAATAAGCGTTTTCAGATATTAGAAAGAAAATATCGTCAAAGACACCTTCGCCAATAACGCTTCTGGAAGATATTATCTGAAAGGGTTCTTGACTCTATTCTCTGAAAATGATTTTAGGGTGAGCAATGAAATTAAATAAACTTATTGTGGGCTATCATTTTATAAAATTTGGAGAAGACCTTTTGGAGAATCCCAGGATATGAAGAAGAACAAGATTGTGACGACAGAGAATTGGTTCTGCTTGATTTATAGAACGGACGATGCTTGGATATGGGTATGTGTTTGGTTTGTGGGTAATAAATCCTCCAATGTGTGGTCTTATAATTTACACTAAATTCCCTCTCATTTTGCAAAGTTTTAACAGCTATGAACCTTTTAAGTTAAATTGCTTTTATTTCAGGCGTGTTTTTTGTGAATTATTTACATCTATATTGGAATTATTTCAAATGGAATTAAATAAGTTCTGCTCATAAAAAGAATGAAATTATGCATGTTCATCATTGACCTTTTAGTTTAAGTGAAGGAAAACTCGGTGGAAAGGAATATATTCGCAAAATTAGGAATATGTCCGAATTACCTTTATTGGCGGCCATATTATCTTAGAAAAAGGGGTTCTGCAAAACTTTAAAATGAAACTCTGAAATGAGAGCACAAATGCTGTTAAAAAAAAGAACACAGATTGTACTAAAAGCCTTTTTTCATTTTTTGAACTTTACCACAACCATCACAATTATAGTTTGAAATAAGATTGACACTATTACCGTCAAGTACCTTAAATTTTGTTTTAAAATGAGTGAATTAGTTGGAAAGAATTTCCGAAATGCTTGCAATAAATTGTAAACATAAAACTAAAAATCATTCGAGCATTGGTTCCGTGACAAACACTCTGAACTCATATTCTTGTTTAGCTGATCTCGTATAAATATTTCAATAAGTGCTAATTTACATCGACATATTTGTGTTGTATCATTTCTTGCATAGTTTTTAACCATTTAAAGCGTCAAAAATAGGTTTCTGAGCTCGTAAAATAAGTTAATTTTTTTAATGAGAAGTATTCTGACATTCATGCATGTTATCTTAATTTATTAAATATTTAACAATTATTTGCTTATTATAAAACAATGCTGAAACAAGAAATTCAGTAGCTTTTTTTGAAACTTGGAACATATTGGAGATTTCCTTTTGTATCTATATTTGTCATGCATTTAAATCTATCAGCAATCTATGCATGTTAATTTTTTAGCATATTCTCTTCTCTTTATATTACTATTCTCGAATTTAGAAGGAGATTAAATAAAAACAATTATTTAACATCGTTTTGAAGTTTTATGTTTAATAATTGAGAACACAATTTCTTGAATGAAAAAAAATTGAAACGGAAATAAATGCTAATAGCAATTAAAAAATTCACTTTCAATGTGCTAAAAGATATTTTATAAGAATAAATATATCGTGAAAGTTATATAGCATACATTTATGCGATATTTAATAAATGATAAAAATAAAGCTTATAAAGTTTGAACTGTAACAGAAAAAAATCTGATGTATTATGAGAAGTAGAAATCATATGGGAACAAGATACTAAGACGACCAATTTGAATCAAGAAAAGAGATATTTCTCATATGACTCAGGGAAAATGTCAGTACTTTGAAGTAGAAGAATTCAAGCAACTTGAATATTAATGGATTACAAATACGAAAGACAGAAAATTATCGGATTTTCAGTATCTTTGGATTATAAAGCGAATTTAAAGAACTCTTCTTTAAATAATTTTCAGAACTTGATAGAATTTATTGTAGGAACAAGGACACGTTACTACATCAGGATATAAATAATTAAAACTCATGCTGAAACACATTTTCACCAAGATTCAAAGCATAATAAATTAACACCTATGGATAAAAAATATTGAAATATTAACTTCAATCATGATTTATTTGAATTATAATAATGAAAGGGAAAATTTTAACTTAATATGTTAATAATTTAAGACAAATACATTTGTTATATATATATATATATATATATACGGCGATAACTGGTTTGGCGTTCATTTTCCTCGTGGTCGCGGTAGCGTTTCCCTGGGCATGGTAAGCATATTTCGCTTTATTTTATTATTTTTTATGTTACGGCTGTTTTTTATTCTAGGTAATTTTGTATTCGGATTTTTGTATTTGTATTCGGATTTTTGTATTTGATTCTTTTTTAAATCTTCTTGAATGTATTTATATTTTTTATTCAAGAAATCTTCCATTTTCGTTTGTTTTGTGCTTTTAGAGGGGATGACGGCAATTTTTAACGGATTTCGTTTGTCGTCAGCAGAAAAAAGCACAAATTAATATCATGAGCGAGCTTCGCTTCCTGACGAGCGGCTCGCTATGATATTTTTCATTTTTTTGGGTTTTATCTGGTTTTTGTCTATTTAGCCATTTTGTCCTTTTTTACTGTTTTTGAGTTTTTATTTTGTGTTTATATGTTGGTTTTGATATATATATATATATATATATATATATATATATATAAATATTTATTAAAACCGCATTATGAAACACATTTTAACCATTGTTCCTAGTGTAATAAATTGAGTGCATTTAGACGTGAAAATTATTGAAATAATAACTATAACTATGATTTATTTCAATGATAATAATCAAAAGGAAAAAATTTAATATGTTAATAATTTTAGGCAAAAGAGTGATTTTATTTTTAAATTCATTTTCTTGTCAACTGGCATATTATTAGACCATAAAGAAGTATCAAGAATGATGCTACATACAATTGGGAATTGCGGTTCGCTTCCAGTTATATAAATTCCCCCTAAATTGTGTATTTTATAACGAGAGTGTCATAAAATTGTAATAATGATATAAAATGTGTGTAATAATTTTATTTGATATAACTGTGTACTGTTTTACAACTCCACAGGGTACTGATACAACCGCAGTTACTGTTACCTGGGCTCTCTACATGATAGGTCTGTTTCCGGAAATCCAGGCAAAGATTCACGAGGAACTAGACAGGGTATTCGGAGGTGACATTGATAAAGAGGCTACTGAGGACGACCTTAATCAACTCTTTTACCTAGACTGTGTTTTAAAGGTTTGAACTTTAATGTATTCCAGATGAACTGGAAATAGATGACTGCAATTATTAATTGATAAGAATTATTGTGTAAAACTTTAGATTGGAAATTTTTAAAACGGTAAACACACAGACTATGAAATTTTATCCTTAAATGCATAAAATTACTGAGATTGCTGCTGGAATAGAATTCTCTTTTTTTTACTGATATATTTTATGCGAAATGTTAGCAGACATTTTGATAAAGTTGCTGATTTATAACAGGCTTGTATAAATTATGTTGAAAGAATGAAAATTTAGCCACTCATTTTTTAAAACAGAACATTTAGACGGGTTCGAGCTGGTCTTCTTAAAATATACGTCAGTGCTTTAATAGAAATTTACAAAATTCAGAAGGGAATTTTTCAAATCTGAGATATCAATGAATAAGTTATATCTGATCTTTGAGAATATACTTTAAAAATTCTAGGATCTTCTGAATTTTTTAAATTTTACTTTCATCAAAATTAAATTCCATTTTTAAAACTACCAGAGAGCTAATTTGTGACATAACACCACAGCATACCCCCGAACTCGGCGCCTAAACGGCACCCTGTCGGTTGGATGAGTATGTGTGAAACTTTATTGAAAAAGCAAAAAAAAAAAAAAAATTACAACATTAGGATATAAATACACTTGAAAGGGAACATAATTACATGAACAAAGAAGAATAAAAAACACAGTGAGGATTACAATCCGAGTATTATAATAGAAATTTACAATGGGAGTTATCAAATTTGAGTGCAGTGAAAGGGTTGAATGTTTCATTTAGTTACATTTTTTCATACAGTTGGAGCTTCATGATTCGGGGCTGTTAGTGTTGTTCGATGCGACGAAGAAGAAGAATTGAATAATGTAACACAACCGGTTATATGATGAAAATTGTCGCGACCATCCTAAAAATCGTGGGACTGGTTTTTGTTCTCTCTTGATATTTATACTGAGGGATCGCTGGAATTGTTACTCAAGGGTTGGCGGTGATGTGAAGGGTGAATTTTTCGAATGAATTACGGAAGAATTGGTGGTGGCTGGTTGATGTTTTTAAGTTAGTGTGCTCTGCTGCTCAACTGGGAATTCTTCGGACTTCTGGTTCTTGGAGGTGAATCTTTGGGAGTATCTATTTCTAGGCAGGAGTATGTGACGGTGTTGTATTTTGACTTTTAATTAGGTCTTCGTTAGTCGCCAAGAATGTGATTAAGTTATCTATATTTCGTCTTGAGAGTTTTCTGGATAGGGCGCTCTTCCACCAATGGACTATGAATTGTGGGCTTGGTTCCTTGTGGTGATAAGATAAAGTGAGTGGACATCTCGTTGCATAGTGAAGGGGATTTCCTATTTCCCCACATCCGCAGTAGTCTGTAGAGTGGAGACCGAATCTCTTGAGGTAGCTGGGGAAGGGCCCATGGCCAGTGGCGAATTGGATGCATTCTCTGGACCAGTGCAGCTGTTTGTTAGATATTTTCGGTATAATGCTGTAGACCGATCTGCCCGTCTCACCATTGTCCCACTCAGCTTGCCAACGCGAGAGTGAGAGCTGTAGAAGTTGTTTCTTTAGGAAACTTTTTGGGAATGGAAGGCTGGCTGGAATTCCATCCGTGGTTGCCTCCTTCGCAAGGGTATCTGCTATTTCATTGCCTTTTATGCCTGTGTGTGCTTTAACCCAGCCGAGCCTGATTCTGGCATTTTCCAGAAGGGTCATTTGTGCCTCTTGAGTGATTTTGCTCTTTACATTAAAGGATTTAAGAGCTTGGAGGCTAGACTCGCTGTCGCTCCAGATGTTGACATCTTCGTTTGCAGTGTTGGCCCACTCGATGGCTGCTTTGAGGGCTAGCATTTCTGCTTGGAACACAGTGTTGGCTGGGCTCAGCTTGGCCTTCCAGGTTTTAGTGATAGCTTCATTTGCAATGACACAGAAAGCGCTGCCCGTTTGATCGTTTATCTTTGAGCCATCTGTGTACACTTCAGTTGGCGTTCTATTGGAAGGAACTTGTCCCCCATGTGTAATTCTATCTTCCAGGCTAAAAAGTGCTGGGTGTATTGTTGATGGTGGTGATGGCTGCTCGTAGCTTTCATGGTCAAAATGGGTACCTTCGTAATCGCAATTTCTACCCAGGCGGCCTACCCTTACCAGTGTTGATTGCATTTTGGCTTTAATGTGAAGAGGCATCAGACCTTCGATGACCTGGAGAGCCGCCGTTGGGGTGGTGTTGTACGCCCCTGTGATATTGAGCAGAAACTTTCTTTGGATAGAACACAGGAGTCTCTGTTGTCTAGCAGTGATGTTGTGGGCCCATGCTGCTGAGGCATAGAGAATGACCTTTTCCACCACCGTAAGATACAGCTGTCTTCTGATGTTTTTACTGAGTCCCCAGCTTGTACCGGCTACATTCTTGAGCCCTTGGTGAATGATTAAAGACTTGTCCTTTATTGCTGATAGGTGAGCCGCGAAGTTAAGCTTATCGTCAATTAATACTCCCAAATATTTTATTACTGATGCTCTTTTTATGTTGTTTTGTCCCCATTTAATTCCTGAGTACCATATTGGTCCTGATCTATTTTTGTTTATATGGAGATAATAAGTTTTGTCCAGTGAAATTTCAAGTTTGTGCTTGTCGGTCCATGTCTTGAAGGTTTGTAATGCTTTATTGGCAAGATTTTTGACTTCCTGTTTTGACCCGGCATTGACCAAAATGACGAAATCATCTGCAAATGCCTGAAGGTGCACCCCTTGAGGCCAGTCTTGCTGGAGCACTTCGTCGGCCACCAGGTTCCAGAAAGCAGGTCCTGTGCAGGAGCCTTGGGGGCAACCTTGTTGCTGATTCCATGTTGCTGGGCCTTGTGAGGTGTTTATTGCAACTTTCCTGTTGGTAAGAATATCTATAAGGGTCTCGAGGGTGTTGCTATGGTACTTCAGGTTGTCGAGGCTGTTTTTAATCGAGGTGTATTGCAAGTGGTCAAATGCCCCTTTGATGTCCAAGGATATCATCAGGGCATGTTGGTTGCTGTTCTTCGCTGAATTTATCTTATCGAGGAGGTCAAGAATTGCTTCTTCAGTAGATCTATTGGTTCTGAAGCCATACTGGTTTGGATGTTGAAGGTTATTTCTTCTGAGGTGGTGGTTGAGTCTTTCCAAAAGCAATTTCTCCAGTATTTTGCCCAAAGTTGGAAGGAGGGAAACTGGGCGGTAGGATTTAATGTCCGATTTGTTTTTCCCTTTTTTTAAGAAAAGGACTATAACTCCAGTTTTCAGTGGGTTAGGGAAGCATTGGAGTGACAGACATTTGTTGTAAAATGTGATGAGAATATCTGGGTTGGTTCTGAAGATGGTTTTGAATATAATGAAGTCTATTCCGTCATAACCAGGTGCTTTTTTAATTGGAACTTTTTGCATGATGCGGGCTATTTCGTTTTTGGTAAAGGCTTCTTCTCTGGCTGTTTGGTTCTGAGGCTGGCGTTGGAAGGGGGTAGGGGTTTTGTGGGTAGAGCTCTTCAAGAGCTCTACCCACAAATCCCTACACTTCTGAACCGTGATGAGGATGGAAACTTGGATGGATATTAGCTTGTCATAACAAACTTCATGCGGCAACTTTGAAACGAACTTCCTGCAAAGTAACAAAGCATAATCGACCAACCCACTTGCAAAGCAAGTTTGCTGTGAAGATGTCATGACGAACTTCACACCACGATTGCAAAACAAGTTTGCTGCAAAGATTACACTTAGCACTTATTACACTGCTGCACACTTAGAGATAATCTTTGTCTCTGTTTTAAAAAAAACATCCGATTTTTAATAGCATGTCCTAGACCGTCCTTGTTATTAATTCAATAAATCAATGATAATATGTGAAAAAACTAACTTTTTTATAAAAAAAGTTTTGAAACATTTTCCGTCTTTTCACTAAATATAGAACTCGCCAGTTAAAGAAAACCATATTGCCTTTTTCTTAATGTTGAAATTTTAACGTTTATAAACAAAATAAAACCTAATAAACAGTCAATGTTTGTTGAAAAATAATAACTTACATTTTGTCCTATTTTAGAAGTAAGTACTTTTGAACTCTAATTTCATAATTTATTCTACTAGCAAAACGTAGTTATTAGTGAAAATCGCTCTCTCTTTGACTTCAAATCATATTCTCAAATCAAAATTTAAAAAATTAATGAAATCAAGAAAACAGTTTAAAATAAATCGTATAGATGAAGATGCATTAGGGAAATCTATCTTCTCCTCTCAGAGTCTAGCTGAGCGACAGGTTTAGGAAGCGGTAGGTCGCGGGTTCTAATCCGAGGCTGTGTTCATACCCTGTTTCTGCTATAGTTTGCAATGAGTTTGACGCCGCAAGTTTGTGACAAATTTGACGCGTGGTGACTATCTCGTTTGCGTTCACTTGTTTCAAGTTTGCACTCTTGCCGTGTCAACCTTGTCGCAGATTTGCAGAGCAAGATTGCTGCAAACTAGAATTGCTATCTGGGCTACTTTTGACTTGTACCCAAATGGGTAGGCAGCGTTGTGGTGGGTTATATATGTATGTGTAAATAATCAAATATAATATTGGGGGACCAAAATGTTACGGCATTAAATATTGGATGAGGTAGCTAGGATATTTATAAAAACATTGAAGCAAGGTAGATGCCCAGAAATAAAATTTAAATTATAATATATATTGAACAATTAATTCATTCTGGGTATTAAATTAAATAACAATAATAAAAAAAGCAATTCTTGCAATACTGATATATCACCTACCTTTGCTGACCTGAAAACCCTAGCTACATAATTAAAAGTCAATTCGCATATAGTGGTAGTACAATGCTAAAAAATAATTAAACAAAATACAATTTTATTAAAATTTAAATAATTTTTTATTTAACAATTATTAATATTGAAATTAATTACTGCCACAAAAAATTAGATATATGCATAAAAATTGATGCACAGGAATGAACATTTATCAAACAAAACAAAAAATAAAAATTGTAGCTACACATTAGCACTGCAGGCCTAAGAATTATATTTCAGAACACAAAGTAAAAAAAAACAACCTAAATTTGATAGAGATGTAATGATCATTATTAACAAACACTTCTTGAATTGATGAATACTATTACATAAGTGAATTTTCTTTATATTCACTTAACAATGATATTTTGAAGTATGCAACTTGCACATTTTCGCATTTTCTTCGGCCATTTTTTTAGACTTGTATCATTCATTCAAAAATCGGAAAAGCTGAAGATGGGAAAAAAACGTTGAGCAGGAATAGACGTTTAAAAGATGATCACGATCTCTGTGATTAAGAGTACACATTATTACGATGAAGAATAAAAATGATGAAGGTATTACTCATATTGCAGATCTTGTAAATGGTGATGATCATTTATAACTCTGTAACATTGATGAAAATCAGCGTTCATGCCACCATGTAGCAGAGATCATTTTAAAATGAAGAAGAAAGAACTGCTTTCTTTCACACACAGCACCTTAATTCACAGATTGTTCCGGAATAGTGTTGTAGAAAAAAACTTCATCTCGTCTTTCAGACCATACATCACTGTGGTTTTTCAAACTGCATCTTTTTAGGAATACCAATGAAGAATAAAAAGAATCTTCAGCTTCAGACTCAAGAATACAAAAAAATATTAACGGAAAAATTAAAGCAGAGGCAAGACAAGACAAGACCCCAGGCCCAACCGGCCCTGGGGCCCGCAGCTGGAACAACACCAACCACTCGCTTACCCCATCACAAAAGAATTCAAAAAGTAACGGAAAACGATTCCAGATACAGACGCCCAAGACCTCATAGCGCCAAAAACCTACGCGAGCCAAGATGGCGAAGAAATAATCCCGTAGCAAAATTTGAATTTAAAAATTAATAAAGTTGAAACCTTAATGGAAACAACAACAAAAGTTAAGACAAATAATAATTAAATCGAAAACAAAGTAAATAATTAAGTAAAATTTAGAAATTAAATGAAACGGCTAAAATTAACGTTTGAATTTCAAAATTTGCCAAAGTTGCCACAAGAAAAGAAAGAAACTTTAGTGGCGAAGAATTAAATTAATTAAAAATACTGACAAAACCGAAAAATGATGTTGATGCAATATTTGCAATCTAACAATATGTGTGCCACTCTAATGTGTTGATTCAATGCCCGATTTTGTGTCACCAGGCCCGCATATGTAATATATCTTTCTTAGTCTCCAGTTTCGAATATGACATTCTTTTGTCTTGAGACTCTATTACCAAGTCAATGCTACCACGCAGGATTTCTTTAACATATATCATTAAATGAATATTAATGGCTTAATAGTGAATACCGTAGACTGCCATATGGATGGCTCAGAATTAAAGTATACCAAGCTCAATTTGCACTAACACTGCCAAAGAAGTGTAGAAATGTTATATAATTTATTTAAAAATTAATCAAGCCCATAATTCAATCTGTATCCATTAGGCAGCAAGAACAATTAGAAGTCTACTGTAATTTTTAATGAAGTTAATCAACTTTGAGATCTGTTTTCTTATAAATGAATCTCATTGAAATAGTTTACTGTAACTACCTTCACATAACCTCCCATCTGAAGCGAGACCTCCATATAAAGAGGTTAAAAAGACCCACAAGTTATAGTTAGTACAAGTTATAGGTAATCGTGCATTTTGGGATATTTATTTCTAGTATACTTCAGTTTAGATAAATTCCCCGTACTGCGCAATGCCTTATCCTCCATATTCATATAGGATATGAATTTTTAACTGCGTTATATGGCAGTCTACTGCATTTAAAATGTTAAAACGAAATACAGTTTATCAGAAAAGCTTACCTATTTTAATCTCATCGGAATTTCAGTACAAACTTTTCAAATATATCCATAATTTTATTTTGTAAAATTTAATTGATAGATTTTTACTCTTTATTGATGTCCTTATTACAGGAGACTCATAGACTTTATCCTCCTCTACCTCTCTTTGGGAGACAAGCTGAAGAAGACACCATAATATGTAAGATATCTTATCGTTTAAATTTTTAATTCTCGTGTATTTTGTAAAGATTTTTCTTGTAATTTTTAAAGATTCTGATTTGTGCTCCATAAAACTTAATAATTAGATGATAAAATATTAATTAGACTTTCACGATTTCAAGGATAAGTATCATTAATTATAATTTTAAAAGGAAAAACAATTAAGTAATCGACTTTGATCTTATTCTTGTCACTTAATTTCGTCTTCTACATTTTTTCAACTTTTCAGATTTTTGTAAAATTTAAAGTATCGATTTCTTAATTTTCGTTAAATTGAAACTTGAGTAAAACAAGGTTCATAGAGTTTCCAAGTTTAGTACTTTAAAACAAAATGGAAATTATAATAAATAAAAATAAAAGCTTGAAGTTTTAATAAAAGGTTTAACATAAAATTAATATACATTCAAAAAGTAACGATATTAAGTATTTGAATGAATAAATACAGGGTGATTATAATTAAAGTTAAAGTTTCAAAACGGTATAAAAAAGAACCACTGATCAGAATGACGCTAAATTTGAACGGGATATTATTGAAGAAGGGGGAAAGCGTATGGCATAAGAAAAAAATAATTCCAAATTTTAGCAACAGATGGCGCTGTACGCATCCTAATTTAAAAGGGTAAGACTACAAATGACAAATGAATCGTAAAATAACGGCTAAGGTGTAAGTTACACGTTGAACTGACTATACTGTTCAGTGTGCATGACTGTACATGTGTGATACTGTTATTTACGTAAGCCCATCCACCACGGCAAGGTCATATCACAACGGATGGGAGAAATCGGTTTTTAATTGTCCTGAGGCCAAAAACCGCATAAAAGGCATCCATCAAATTGGTTTTTAAATTTCGCGAGACTGGTGCAAAACCTGTTCAATATGCTGTCCACCGTTTTCAGAAAAAGTTGAAATCCAGAAACAGCATGTTCTACAACTGATCGCAGTGTCTCCGGGGTCACGTTCAGAATGTGTTGCGCAATGCGTGCCTTCACTTCAGCTAAGTGTGCAATCTGAGTACTGAACACAACATCTTTCAGATAGCCCCACAGCCAGAAGTCACATGGATTAAGATCAGGTGATCGGGACGGCCAGGCTGTAGGGAAATGACGGCTAATAATTCTAGCATTTCCGAAATGCTGCTTCACTGGATTTGCAATTTGCGGAGGAGCGCCATCTTGCATAAAAATGATCCGATCCACACATCCACGCTGTTGAAGAGCTGGAATGACGTGGTTGCGCAAAAGACACTCATAGCGCTGACCAGTAACGGTAACAGGACCTAAAGCACCCGTCTCTTTGAAACAATATGGCCCTATGATATATGATGCCGTAAACCCGCACCACACATTGACCTTTGCAGGATGAAGTGGTACAGGTTGAGTTTCGAGTGGATTTTCTGTTGCCCAAATTCGGCAATTCTGTGTATTAACATATCCTGTCAGATGGAAATGGCCTTCGTCTGTCTACAAAATTTTCCACGGCCATTCACTGTCCAATTCCATGCGAGCAAGAAATTCTAAAACAAAAGTCTCTCTTGCTGGCAGGTCAGAAGGAAACAACTCCTGCACATGGCTAATTTTGTAAGGATAGCAATGCAGGATGTTTCGTAGAATTTTATGCACCGTGCTCACAGGCCTGTCCTATGTTCGGGCAATTTCCTGTGCACTGCACGGTTGCACACCACCGCTCGACCTCTCCTGCACTGCTGTGGCCACTTCAACTACCGTCGAATCAATTCTTTTCCTCCCTCTACCAGATTGCACAGCAAAAGAACCTGTCTTTTCGAATTTCTGAATCATTTTAACAGACCTGCACAGTCATCGGACCAACGCCTTTTTTCATATCCTTGAGTGTCCGGAACTCCTGCAGAGCTACTGGTGCACAGTCATTGTTCTTGTAAAAAAGCTTTACAAGCAGAGCGCAGTCCTTCAATGAGACAGTCATGGAGAACTTCTCAGACACGAAATGAAGAAAAGCCGTGTACCCGGCGTTTTAATAACAAGTGAAACGAGTCGTGCGCATGACAGGTATTTTAATTTACATATTCTGACGCTTACAGCGCCATCTGTTTCTAAAATTTGGAACTATTTTTTTTTCTTATGCCATACGTTTTCCCCCGTCTTCAATAATATTCCGTTCAAATTTGACGTCATTCTGATCAGCGTTTCTTTATTTATATCGTTTTGAAACTTTAACTTTAATTATAATCACCCTGCACTTTAAAAAAAGATGATTTCTTTAATGCTTGTTATAGGAACAAAAGACACTATGGTGCTTTTTTTGACAGTTACTAACTGCTGGGTAAAATCCACACCTGCTGTTGCAGAAAATATGGCCTATATTCTCATTCCCTAAAATACGGCTAAGGCCGTATATCAACCCACAGATATTATTCTTTAAATTATTGTGACAGCTATGGCCTACTGTCTACTCATGATTTTCTTCGAAAAGCAAAATAAATCATGTCGGACCATTAATGAAGTATTCTGAACCTTCTTTTATATCTCTTCATGTTAGTAACATCGTGATTCTATAACATGAGCACTATCTTCATAATTTGTCAAACATATAAGCGAAACAAGGACATAGAAACTTAATTTTCTAAAATTTGAGGTACATCAAACTAAAGTCCTTCAAAGTATTCCCTGCCCGTAGCAATTCACTTGTCCAAACAACGTTCAAAATATGCCTGACAATTCTCAGAAGTCAGGCTCCCTTGTTCTTTCATGTTCTATCATCTTCATATCGTACCAGTGCCACCCACGTAGGATAATTTCCAATTTCAAGAACAAAAAGAAATCTCAGGAGACTATTTTTGATAAATAGGGAAAGTGATAGATTTTAGTGATCGAACAAGATACCAAAAGCTTGCGAATAGTCGTTACTGAAATTGTAGGTGACTTATGGTGGCGAATCAACTTTGGTCACAGAGAATGCGCATGGCCCATCAGGAGATTAAGAAACTCCACGTAGAAGGCAGTTCATTATTTATCATACAGGGAAGAAATCTTAGAGAGAATGATAGAAAGAAATGTGAAGCATTGTCTTGATTTTTGGTATACTTTTTAGTTGTTCTGATCAGCTTTTGCTTTCAATTCCTTTCTCTTTGATATTACTTCAAAATTTTTCTCATAATACTATGATTCGTCATTCATTCAATGGTGGTAAATAAAGAAACCGGCAATGTGAGTGATTTTATGTAGTCGGTGCATCATTCATTCCTCCTCGCCTTTAGATCAGATATCGGCAACTTTGGAACTATTTTTCTACTCGATTTTCTCAACCATAAATATTTTGTCAGAATCGAGAACACAAATGATTTTCCCAAACTTATTTCTTCAGCAATCATCTGGAAAATAAATCGGAGATGGAGAATCCCAATACATCGTTTAATGATTTCATCAAGATTTGATAATATCGACTATCGTACTAGCCTTGAATAAGCTTTGCACTTTTTGTAATCCACACTGAAGCAATGGATAGACTTTAAGAGGGCTGATTTATTTAGTTGGCAATCTCCATAATCAATATTGTATAACTTCAGAAGAGTTTTTTCCAAGTTTCACCAAAATATTTGATGTCGATTTATTCTTTTATCGGTGCATCAATCTTCATCGTTGACAAGAAACATAATTATGTTGCAACGAAAAGTATCTCCTCTAATTTTACGCTTGCGTCTATGATCTGACAGTTACTAACGTAACAGTAGGTTCTACCTACAAAGCAAGATAATGCACATTGGGAAAACATCATCTTAAGCCGCGCCCTAGCAGCTCAGTCTGAGTATTTATTGGACAGACTACGTAAAATCACTCGATTTCATTACACTTTCATATAAATCAACGGTATATATCTATATTATTCCTCCCATATTCTCTTGCAGAAAATTTCTCAAGTAACTTTGTTAGACTGATGTAGTTAAATCGTTTTCAGGTGGGTATACCATACCTAAAGGTGCATCCTGCCTTGTTTTTCTCTATTCTCTACATAGAGACGAAGATGTATTTCCTGATCCGGAAAAATTTGACCCGGACCGCTTTTCACCCGAAAATAGCGCAAAAATACCCGAATACGCGTATATCCCCTTTTCTGCAGGTCCAAGGAACTGCATTGGTAAGCATTACTAGTCTTGAAAAATCTATACTTTTCGGAGCTACCTTGTTGATTTTTTATACAAGCAAATTAACAATACTCTTTTATATGAGCAATTGTTTTGGAACACGAATTTTCTGCAAACGTAAAGAATTTTTTAAATTTAACTGGCCAAATTAAACTTTTTTAGTACATTGTTACCTTGAAAAATCAGAACAACGACAATTTCGAATGAATTTCGAACTCTATTTAAGATAATAAGTTCCATTCCCTAAAACTTCCTGTTTTTCTCCTGTTTTGTTTTTCCGAATATAGATGGCACCATGGTACTAGTGTTTCTTTAAAAAAATTGCCGATTACTTTTTTTTAAAGAAAGTTATCGTGGGATTGTAATGCGTGACGACATTTCTTTTTCTCTATTCTGGGCATGGGGTATGTTTATTTTTATGATGACTACTTTTAGAAGCCAGATGGCTAATATTTTTAAATCAATCTTATTAGCGTTTTTATTTTTGTGTTTGGTTTTCCTCTTTTTTTAAAAAATAATGCTTTTTGATGTGCACAGATCTCCTTTGCCTTTTGTTTGGAAATTTCGGGCTAAGAGAAGCTATATTTTGCGTAATGGCTTCGTACAGAAAAATTTCCCAATTATTTTGAATTCATTACGAATAAAGTTCTTAGCCCCCTTGAAAAAATGGACTAGAATGGATTCCTTTTTTTCAATTCCTTCTGAATTTATCTTTTTTCGGCTTACTTTGAATGATATTGATTTCCATTGTTCTTCGTTTTTGTTTGCAGATGCAATTCAGTGCGACTTAAACATTGTTTAAATTTTATTATTTAACTTTTATCATCTAAATTTTATTGTTTAAAAATTTGTTGTTGTTTTGTTTCAAGTTTATGTTAATTTTTTTATTTTTAAAATTTATTCTAATTTTTCTAGTTGATTGTTTTTTAGGCCCATGTGAACAAACGTAGTTTTCTAATGTAATCGAAATGACTACTTATTGATTTGTAAGCAACACTTATATTTCTGAAACATCATGCCACAGAATGCTAAAAATTAATTGTAAGAAGAACTTCTGCCTTGCAGTTTAGGAGCTAGAGTGTTTAGAGATGTCATTTGACTCTTTCATGCGTTTTATGGTACAAACACATCTAGCATTCTTGTTCATTTTGATTATGAGGCTTCAGGTCTCGGAAAACTTTTTTGGTGCATTATACTGTATTATAAAATATACATACGTGTGATGCGTATGAAAGATACTATACATCCATTCACAGCTTTAGTATTTTATTGGATCCATATATTCGCAAGAGTTTTGAATGACTTTCACTGTCAGCAAGTTTGAAATTCAAACAGATCTTGCAGGAATAAATTAAGAATGGTATTTTATACCCTTTATTTTACTAGATAAAGAAATTTATTTAGCAAAGGAAGGCTTACAAATATATTTGATTTGGAAGTTTTGAAGTCAAAATGTAACTATTAATACTAAAATACATGATATAAAATTTTGAAGAATGCATTAACTTTCATTTAATTAATTTCAATTTCTCTTACATTTTTTCACAAGTCTAGATTTATTAAATTCTTATTTTTTATATTTATTTATATATATGTCGGGTAACTTATCATATAATCAAATCTAAATTCAAGACAATCGAAAGAACGAAGAGTTTTAAAATACATCCCACACAATGCTGAGAGAGGGACCAGCTCAGGTGCCGTCCTCGTCGTCTGACCACACTTCAAAATTACGACGTCCGTCTCAAACGAGGCGTTACTCTAAATAAACTTAACTAAACTCATAATGCTGAGAGCTCTAGTATTGCGTATAATAAGTACACTTTCTCTAAAAGACTCACAAGTAAGACTCACTAGTACTTTTTCTCTAAAAGACTCACAAGTAAGATTCACTAGTACACTTTCTCTAAAAGACTCACAAGTAAGACTCATTAGTACACTTTCTCTTTAAAAATTATATTAAGTTACCTATCCACTATCTGAAATCCATCTGTAAAATATAAAATCATGCTGAAATTATTTTTATACCAAGACGTTTATATGGGTTTCGGAACCAATATTGCCATGCGGCCGATTAAATGCACACAAAAGGTAATATTTATTTATTTAAAATTAAAATATAGGTTTAAAACCTTTACTTTTAAGCGTGGTTTTAGTGAAGGGAATTAGAATTTACAGTTAAGATCCAGAGAATTTTTGGTATGGTGATTTTTTAGGCAAATATGATACAATTTTGGGAGGAACATCCTTTACTTCCGGTGTTAAAGGTATATAATGAAAAATATTTATCATATACTTTCATTATCTTACCTCTCTCTTTTAAATGCCGATATCCTTGAGAAATCAGTTTAGTAAACAACAAATCAATTTGTAATGACTACACAGATTTGTTGATTGAACACAATACTTAAAATATCATATAATTTTGGTTTACTGCAAATATTTCCAATTCTATACTGCTATTTAAAACATAACACGGCCAACGGTTACAGCTATTAATTTCTATTGCTTTGATAATTTCACAGGCAGTAATCTTAGTTTATAGTTTTCTAAAAAGCATTTACGACAGTGAATAATCTATATTTTAATTGATGTTTTAAACACATCATTCAAGTAATTATTCCATTGTGTTTCAGGGTACAGATATTCAATAATGTAGGTAAAGATTCTGGTTTCTGCAATTCTCCGAAATTTTGCCGTTATACCATTAGATGATATTGCCTAAACTCCAAATTTCATCACAACCATCCTCGCCAATATACATGAGATTTTCACCAAGAAAACATTAATGATTTAAAGAATTTTCTCTTTGTACATTATTTTGAAAAAAAAACTAAAATGCTTTCAGAAAATGTATTTTTTCCGTAACACAATCAACATGACAAAAAGTGAGAAGCCATCGCTTTTGTACTAAAACATCTGAATTTCCTATATAATAATATTAAATGTTATTTTTTTATTTTGCATTTTCTTTCAATATACCTTCTGTGAGTTATATTTATCTTTTTTGCCATGTTTATACACATTTCAATTTTTGATTTAAAACATGGAAATTGAACATTAATTAATTTTAAGTGCTGGGCGATTAAACTCTGGGCATGATGATTTACAAATAGAAAGAAAATGAAAATTCCAATGAATAATTTTTCAAAACGCTTTTACAGACTCATTTGATTCTGAATGAATTTATACTTCTTTAAAAAAAACTTACATAGCACAGAATCATTTAATTTTGTGAATTACATTACAACAAATAAGATTTTTAGTTGTAATTTGAGTGTTATTTGAGAAGTTAACTAGAAAAAAAATTCTATCTAATTAATATTTTTTTCTCGATGGTTAACAACTCTTAAATGAATCTTGAATCGGCATAAGTTTATTTATATGGAGAAACAAGGAATTTTCTCCCCTTTTTTCAAGTCATGACAATAAAAGGCGTATAGTTAATTTCGTTTGCCATTGAATCTGCTGTCATCTTTTCTCATTAGGAATAAATTTAGTTGTCAATCTTGTCGTATAGGAAAGTAAAGGAAATTATTTTCCCCATTGATTACTTTTGAGAGAAGGTTTACTTGGGTAACTTCTGTATCTACTATGTACCCCCGTGTACACTGTAGTCATCGCGCCCATTTACTACTTGTTCCCAAATACCCCCACTTGACTCTAATTAGAGTATGACTCCAAAATCCATTTTGGAATCGAAAGGCTTTAGCATTTTCATAGCAATTTCGTATCATGAAAATGCGAAATATTTCCAAAAGTTGTAACATTCTATGTGAAAAAATAATGAAAGGACTTCACAGAATTCAGGAAACTTTTGACAAATTCCATTTCTTGTCATCTTCCAATTTAATCTTTCTTTTCAATGAGCAAAATAGCTTTGAATTCTGCATGACCAGTAACTAACACAATAAAGAAGATTTAATCGTCGGTAACTTAATAATCTTGTTTCAAAATAACACGTCGGTTATTGTCATTTTTTGCGGTGATTTAAACTAGTTCGAGGTATTGATAATTAACAAATGTTGACCAATAGTTATTTTAAGTTGTGAGGTTTAATTACAATGAAAAATTTATACACTCGACTTTTTATTTTAACACTTTTGTTTATCTATGTGCATGACAATTTTGAAAATGACTTTAAAGGGTACCCTAAATCAGTTTCACGAAATAATCTTATTTTTTTTAAAATTTCAAATGGATGGCACTCTTGAAATTGTAAGAAAAGAGAAGTAAAAAAATCCTTGCGAAAGTATGTAGAGCGTTTCTTAAGATTTACTGCTTTGGAAAAGCCGACAATAAGAAATTCTTTGAGTTATTGATTTATTAAGTAAATGAGAAGTAAAAAATGAAAAGAGATTTCAAGCGGGTAGGAGCAGCTGTCGATCTCCAAATAAGCAGGCAAAGGCTTCACTTCCCAAAAGCAGGTAATGAAGTGAAAGCGTCATGGATTTCCAAGACCAGAAATGGAAATGAAAGAGCGAAACGGCTCATTGAGAAATTCTGTAAAATGATTGCTTTTGAAGGAAGTGCATAAAATACGGGATTGGTTTTTCATCTATACAGAATAAAACGTTTCAATTATTTTTAATATAAAGAGAAAAGTATACTAAAATTCTCAAATAAAACTAGAATGTTTTCGTTTCTTTTGACTTCAATCTTCGCCACTGGCCATGACCCAGTCCCCTCATATTTTAAACGCTTTCACCTTAAAGAATCTGACTACTGTGGCTGAGGGGAAATGGGCGATCCACTCCATTACGCAACCAGCTGCCCAGTCACCACTTATTTTCACCACCGAAAACACAACCAGGCCCTCTAAACAGTCTGGTGGAATAAAATTATGAAAAATAAATTATCCAGAATTAAAACAAGGAACTTCGTGAAGTTTGCCCGGAACAACCAATCCCTTCTGTCACCAGATCCAGACTCGGGACCATTTCTCAACCATTACCCAAGTACATCTCATCTCCCATAACTTATGCCCATTCCCTCCCACTAATACAGTTCGCAAATCAGCCCAATCAAATGATATTTTAAATAATATCTCCGAGGGTGTTACACTAATGTTTAATGTCTCCAAAGATGTTATATTAACGTTTAATGTCACCAAGGATGTTATACTAACGTTTACATAATTTATTACAGTCAATTTCATCTTAATCATCTGTAATGCTTCCATGTCATTTTAAGCCTAGTGAGTTTTGTTTTCATATTTTTTATTAGCAATTAGTTCATATTTCATAATCAAGAAACATTGTATACAGTGTGTGTTTTGTGATGTCGCCTTTACTTAAAATTTTTTCTCGATGTTTTAATGAATCTTTCTGCGAATGCCCATTCAACTGACAGGGAACATTTACGGTTCGGAGTTCGGGGGCATACTGCAGCGGACAGAAAGATTAAAACATCAAAAATCATTAGTTTTATTTTTAAGATTTAATAATATTGCAAGAAAATGATAAACATACAATCTTTATTATTTTGTATGATCGTACCACCAGTGATTTTACAAACTTGAAATTTCAGATTCAGTGCATTTTGTCAGTTGAGTGCTAACTGAAATCTCGGACAGGCGTTTATTCTTCATTGCAGGTGTTAATAATTGTTCTTGGATTGGTGTTTTAGCCCACCTCCCTGCCTCAATAAGGTCTCTTCTTACTGTCGATGAATCAACGCTCACACCAGTAGCCAATAATTATCTCTGTACTTGTCTTGTTGTCTTGCGAGGTTGCATTTAAGTATTTCATACAAGGAATTTGTCTGTTCGAGGTGTTGTTTTGCGTTTGCGTCTAAATTTACTCTACCTTCTTGTCGAAAGTGCCCCAAACTTATTTTGCTGATTAATAATCCAGCAAACACTGAATTTTTCAACTCGAACTGCTGCAGCAGTCAAAGAGGTACGCTGACTCATGGTAACGATTCCAACACTATTCCTGGGAGTGATGACCACTTTTTTCTCAACTCACACAATCGACCACTTCTAACAGCGGATGAAACGCAACTCACGCGAAAATGCTCTATGTGTGATGATAGAGTGGTCAAACCAGTTTAAACTAGTCAAGACCAACTTCCCTTGGTAAGAAAATGCAGTTGAAATATTTTTCATGCAGGAAATCTCTGTAAAAGGATGAATTTTATGAAGAAGGAAACTTATCCCAATTAATTTGCATAGTATTGTACCAATAATTACAAATTATATATGTATTGTTTAATTCATCTTAAATTTCTAAGATTTGCTTTGTATAATACAAATATTTTGCAGTAAGTTAACTGGATAAAACCGTATGTTGGATTTTTCTCAAAACGGTATTTTCAGCAGATTTCGTGAAGATCTGCAAAGGTAATATAATCCGATTAAAACATTAATGCTGCCGATTTGTCTTTCATCACAAATTATATCAAGGATGCATCTAAGTAATTTTGAAGCACTTTATATTTATCTTTGTTACTTTGACTGAAATAAAAGACTATATAAATACTAAAAGACACGTCATACTTCATTTATTTATTGTCGATGTGGTATGTACCTTACAAATCAATAAATATATTTAAATTATTTAAAATCATCATTATACCGTCAATTTCAAGTCAAGTTTTATCATTAAAGTTGTAATAAACTCAGTGGTAAAATGTGAAAAATTGCTTTCATTCCAAAGGTAAATTCAAAATTCCAAACATTTTTAATTTTTCATGAGAACTTGATAAGCAAATATCGAGACGAAGTTTGATAATTTACAGCTGCATATATAATCAATAACGCTCGAGTTTAACAGACGGAACAACTAGTTGAAGCTATGTGTAAAGCAATTAAAGAAATTGTCTCCATTTCATCATGTGATTTCGAATTCACCAATATAGGATCGTTGCAAAAGCACGATGAAAATAACAATGAAGGTTTTTTAACTATACATGCCGGAAAAAGTTGACTGCTATTCTTCTGAGTTGTGATTTATCTTCCTCAAGTTTAAAACTAAAATAAATTATAAACAAGGTAAACAAAAAAGATTACCTAAATATTGTAACAGTATTGATGAATTGTTACACACACCACTGCGCATTGTTTTTATTAAAGATATAATCTATATTTTGTCGTTAACCATTGGCTTGAAAACGTGCAAATTCGGATACTCCAAGTAGCACATAATATTGTCTAATATCATAAAATTCTCAAAAGTAATATTGTACAATATTTTCCCCAATACTGAAACAGTGTAAAACGTAAGACTTTTTCAATATTGTACAATGTTTTCATAATATTGGATAATGTCATATAATACTGTATAATATTATACCATATTAAGTAATATTGTACTATACTGAATAATATTATATAATATTGCATAATATAACAATATACAGAATAGTTTAAAAATACATTTTAGAAGCATGGAAAAATATTATCACCTAAGTGCTGAACTTCTGGGTAACAATTCGTTATGTTTTGAACACCTCTACTTACAGAGAGCTTTCAACCCGGGGCCTTTTGCTAACAAAACCGGCACGCTACCACTGGACTAGCGAGATTGCAGCAGAACGCGTAAATGATGATAATAAAATGTAGTTACAGCATTCTGATCTACGAAATTTCATGTACATTCACAATTAATTCTGAGTAGTTTTTTTAATTAAATTTTCATTTATCGTTACAATTTCGAGTTCAAAATGAAATTTGAAGTCAAAGAGGAAGCAATTTTAGCTCTTATATCTAATTTTGTAAATTTAATAAATTAAGACAATAGGTTTAAAAGCAATTATAATATGTTTGAAAGGTTTTAAAATAATTTTGAAATTTATTTATTCCTCTTTCAATGTATTACGAGACACCTTTAACAGTTTTAATTACAGCATTGATTAAAAATCAAAAACGAGATTCGCAACAATAATTCACGTGCATATCTTTACTATGAGAATAGCACTCAATTTTTTTCACAGAACAATAGATAATCCATATGTGAGAGCTGTTTTATGGTTAACTTCCTTATCTGAATCCGTCCCGCCTTTTATATAATGCAGCGGTTCCTTCTCCTTTTTATGGTAGGTGGCGCTAGTAGAGTCATCCGGGTTTTTCCCATGATGCCTCTCTCTCTCTTCTTTTCTTCTGTGTACTTGTCTTGTGTTGTTTTTCTCTGTCTTGCGTCTTGTGCCTTTTAATGTACTGTGTCGTGGAACTTAGCCATCTAATAAAAATGGTTCCTGAAATTGAATTAATTCGTCAACAGCGGCGTTCTATATAAACACTCGTCCTTCTACAATACAGTAAAACAAAATGACTGTGTAAACATTATTATTCAAATGGACATTTTGTAAAATATTTTTAGGTCATATGATTCAACGTTGATAAAAGTAGTGTTACAGTATGATCATGCTGACGGTAAGAATAACTTCACCTTAAAATACTGAATAACGTAGATAAATATTGGAGTTAAAATATTGTATGCAATGTATTGTATAATATGATATAATATTCAGCATCTTAAAGAATAATTGTTCCAGTGGAGTTTTTTTTAATAAAACCTCCAATCGAGTGATATCCTGAGTTAAAATGAAGATTTTTATAACAAACAATGTTTTTATATTATTTGTGAAACTTTAGTATCTCGGAAAAATCTGATACATACAATACAATACTTTGTTACGGTATTCGGTGTTCCTCGGTGTCCATATTATTGTATAACATTGTGCAAATATTATATAATATTTCTATGCAAATTTAAGTTTTAAAATCGGTGCACTATCATACCAACTTTAACTTAATATTAATCTTTCCCTATCAGAACGGTAGTAGTGCAAAATAAAGTTACCCGCGAGCACTCGCGTGGGGTACCGAGCACCCTATCAGCTCAAGACCTTTAACTGGAAAGGCAGCCACGAGGAATATTAAGAAAAAGCTTCCTTGAAATAAGATTTTGTCAAAAAATAAAAAAAAACGCAAATTGAATTCTGCGGAAATAATTGAACTATACATTCATTGAGCATTTAGTGGCGTTTACTGAATACGTAATACGTATTAATGTATATATGTATTACGTATATAAAATCCACTTTAAACAAGAAACATTTCAGAGAAATTAGATGTTGGAAGTATAATTGTGCTGGAAAGAAAATTTTTATTAGGTTGCAGTAATTTCTTATTCAGCATATTGACTATTTACTTGTGAATAATTTTACATTCTGATTTGCTATGGATTGATATAAAATTGGAAAGCATCACACCCCGCTAATCTACACTTCTGTGTCCGATTCGCGCACATTCTCATGGGATAATTTCCAGGTCTATTGTCGGGTAAATGCATATCATTAATTAACAAAATGTTTACAAGTTCGTATTATGATGCCTTACGTATTCCGGTGGGCCTCTACAATAGCTTATTTTTCTCGAATGCAGGTACTTTTGACAATCCGAAGCGGCTTTAATGCCAGGTTCATGCACATTATACTAAAGAAGCAGTAGAAATCTGTAGAGCAACATCAACTTCATACAAAAATACAACTTCAAGTACCGAAATTCTATAATCAACAAACGCTGGCACATCAAATTAATACACAAATTGTAAAGATCTTCTCTGTATTATTTTTGTTTCATTTTCTCTGCATCATCTTTGTAACTTTTAATTTTTTATGCTAATAATGAAAATTGAAATTCGAATACAAAACACCTTATTAGTTTCGTGGAAAGTGAGTGTCTTTTCTTTCGCAGAGAAATACTTTCTGCCTATGAATGCTAGTTGTTCCAGAAATTAAAACTCTAATAACAGCTCTTATTATTATAAGAATAATATTATTCTGAATTTAAAATTACGTTTTTTGTGCTAAAATGTTTCAGAGATTTTCTGTTTACTAATCATGAAAATTTTCATCGTTTGTATAATTGCATTTAAAGTGATATAAAATTTGGGTTCAGGTTTCTTTATTTTATGATGTCTGAATGCTGAAAATTTAATCACAAAACAGACGTTGAATGAACGTGAAAGAAAATTTTATGATATTTATTGTTGATCTACATAAAAAGGAATCGGATAAAGTTTCTAAAATATCTACAGTTATTTTCTTATTGCATATATTTACTATCTTAATAAGAGGTGTATAAATCAAATTTTATTTATTTATATACACTTCTAAGACGAATAAACAACTAAATTGTCTTCTGTTCTCTTGGTCTAAATCTGACGTAAATCGGTGATGATGAATGCAATGCAATTTGCATTACTGGAAGCACTTTGTTTCTTTCCTCTAGTGATTCAATAGTAAAATTTCTCAATACTGTAGCAACAAGAATCTTCACCTCCATAGTTGCGAATCTGTATCCTGGAAAGTAATAAAAATATATTTAGATTAAATTATATACCTGACTGAAAAACATATTTTAATTACACCTTACAATTGCTGCCTGAAACACGTTAAGGCAATCTAGCTCATGTAAAGTTCCCCCCAATAGAAAATTGTCCCAGTGACCACTGACCACAAGTGACATTGTCGCAGCCAGCCAATAATATTGGGAACAAAAGCTTTTTAATCTCACTATATGGTTATAAAAAGTATATGATAGGCTGGTGATTGGAATGCGCACATGTTCATTGCCTTTATTTTCACGTTTTATTTCATTCGCAATTAGAACATATGAACTCCTTAGATGGGCTTAAGCATATGTGTAGGCAAGTATCATTTGCTTTAATAAGTAATCAAACAAAATTAACAGATTATTTTCAATATAATTATTATGAAGAAAATTATGCTTACATCTCCTTTTTATACATACTTTGATAGTTATTAAGTTCTTTATTAAAATTCTATCTTTGAGGTTCTTAAAAATGTGTCTAAATAATTTAAAGTTTATAAAGTGCAATTTCATATCAGCGAGTATTTGTAAGATGAATCGATTAGCGCAATGAAATTAGTTATTATCTTAGTAAATGCACACGTAAAAAATAATGGATACGAAAATGTTCAACATGTCTATAACAATAACTTCTCTATTAAAACTTTGCCTAAGTCCGTACAATATCGCTATAGACAGGTTTTACTGCCATAGGAGGCTCTTTCTCCTGCTCACTAACTCTCATCAACCCCAAGGAGAATTGCATAGTAATGCTCCCAGGTATGATAAGCAAACTTTGCTTGCTTCGCTTGCTATTATGTGGTCACAGTTCTTCCTATCAAAAATACATTTTTGGTTGAGCATAATAGATTTGCTTGAGCTGTATCAGCACAGAATAAATTTGTTGGCCTTGAAAATGATCTTCTTCTTGATCCTGTAAGAATTAGACAATAAATTCAACATTCATATGAAAATAGTAAAGAAAATGGTAAGACGTAAAAAAGACAGTGCGTTTCCATCGCCAAGCTTGCCATAATCGCGCCAGTCGTTAAATCTTGCAGAAGGAAAGGAAAATAATTTTATCATTACTACATTTTGCTAATCATCGCTCAAAGGAAATTCCAATTTGGCTACTGCACTGTATTTTTAAGTCTGGCAGCAAGCTGAGCATGTTTTCAATAAATGCAAATAATTTTTTCATGAGCAAACAATTTCTTCCTTAACGCCTTTCAAAAGTTTCTTCAATTGATTCATTTGCACATTGAGTTCGCCTTCTTTCATTGTTTCGATAATATTTAAACGCACGTTGAGATTTATGTTTAACTCATTGAAAATAAGACTTAAGCCAAACCGCAACACGAGTTGCTAATAGCCTCATAGAGCAATTCCGAGAACGAAACGATTTGGTAAAGTATACATTTTTAATTCATGGACTCGCCAAAATATTAAAATACCATGATCCGACAGGCAAGAATTTGGAGCATCATATTCTGTGTCTCTGAAATATTTCTTAATATTCTTAAAAAAAATAAATTTTCCCAAGAAAGGCTGTTACTCTGAATCAACCGAAATGAGGCTTTCTTACAAATAATCTCATTGACTGATATATCTCACTGACTCTTTAATATCCGCTATTTAAAAATTTTCTTTTCCTCAAATTTTGCTCCAATTTAATCGGAAGATATAGATATAAAAAATAATACTTTCGAGAAGTTAAATTTTAACATTATTTTGTTTGTTTCAGCAGTTGGTATTCATCTATAAAATTAATGTATTCAAAGCGATTGATCAGTTACTCAGAATTCATTTTTACTTGCTGATACAAATGGAAAGTGTTTCTGCCGAAAATGCAGACCTTTAAAAGTTGAGTTTCCCTTACCAATACAATTTCTTGGACCGGCAGAAAAAGGGATGTATGCAAATTCAGGTATTTTTCTGAAATTTTCAGGTGAAAAACGATCCGGGTCGAACTTTTCTGGATCAGGAAATACATCTTCGTCTCTGTGCAGAAAATAACTTAAGACAAAACACGATGCACCTTTGGGTATGGTATGTCCACCTAAAAGTATATTTAATTACATTAATGTATCATTAAAGTAAATTAAATTCAATCTGCTTGAATGGATCCATGTTCGGCATTGGGTATATTGAAAAAAAAGATGGAAATTTGAACCTTTTGTCCGAAATACTGTAACCTAAAATTATAGGCTTGATACGTCTGGCTTGTTTGAATCAGTCGTTTCATTACTATAATGGTTTTCACATTACACAATTTATAGAAAGGACGACAGTCTGAAAACTTTATTTGTCAAATGGCATTATTTATTTTGTCTTCTACGTTTTCATACTGTTTTGAAGTCGTGTCTAAATCAAATTTACAAATTCAAAATAAAATTATATCAAAATAATACAAAGTACGCGATACTTCCATTAAATTTGAAACAAAAGTATGCAAGCAAATCTCGATTTTTTTTTTTTTGCAATGTAATTTAATTTATCTTTCGAATTAAACGTTGTACTGTGAAAGTCGACTTCATAATTAAACAATGCAATGAGTATTTCAATAGAGAATGAATGATAAAAAAAATTTCATTAGCTAGTGTATAATAAATTTGAAACATTTATTAAAATTACAGAAAAAGTAATACGGATACCAAAATGGTGTCATTTAAGTCTAATTGTTGAAATTTTAATTATGTAAAATAATTGAGCGATAATATACTTTGAAGTTGTTGGGAAAGGAAGATTAAAATTTAGTTTATTTTTTGGTTTGTCAAGAATCTAGAAATGCTTTTTTTATTTTAAGTATTTTTGAATTGCAGTTATTGATTAATAATTCGTTATTGAAAATAATGCCATCTTGAAATGCATATTTTCTCAACTTCACTATCAGGTGGCTCCATTGGTAAAATTAATACTATTTGATTATGAAGTCGTTTCCTCGACAGAAAATTTATCCATTTTAGAACTCCAATGGCGAGTGGCACTTTGAAAAAGTTCGTCATTAGAGTGCTCTTTCATTTGTTTTCATCCATTTTATTTGTCTGATCTTAATGTGTTATAATTTTTATTGCAGTATGATATTTGTTGTTTGATTGTATCTTAATTGGTTAGTTTATTATGACAATATTGTTAATGTAATTACTGGATACTGCTGCGTTGCGCGCAGAAGATATATTGTTATTACTATTGTTTACTTCTTCTGGTTCTTCTGTATTTTCTTTTTTGTATATATTAAAGTATCTTCTCTGGTTTACATGCGTTTTCCAGATAGGAACGAAAATAAATTTTCTTACAAATGCTGGATTCTTCTTCAACATGTCTTCCAAACATTGGTACAGGAGGATAGAGTCTATGAGTCTCCTATAACAACAAAATAAGTGATTTACTAAATTAAATTAGTAATTCATAAAATTAAACTTTTCTATTGTGAAGAGCATTGACTCAGTTTTTAAATGCATTGCTCCTGAAATGCTGCCTATAAGGAATACACCAATTATGTATACCCCTTATAGGGAAGGGATATATACCTATATAATGGGTCGGTACTGATGTGTAAGACCTAAAAATATTAGTTTATTTAATATTTGCGAGAGATAGGATGTTACATATGCATGAATAGTAATATGCCAATAGACACTGTAGCTGATTCATATTTGTCAAAATTAGTTCATCTGTTCCAATGTTCAAGTGTTCCCATACTGTAACAAAATCTGCATACAGGAATGTTTTTTAAGCCCTTCTTGATACCAATTATGGCTTCTATTGATAACAACAATTCCTTGCATTCTTTTCGGTATCCGGCTTAAAATAATGTTCCTTGGATAACCTCAATAACATTGTTTTTTCTGATGAAAACTAATCATTCAAACATTGGCATCTTTTCATATAATCAGTTACGTATACATTAGATACATGCTATACACATGAATAATATTTGTCATCAATGAAATTCAACGTTAATCTTTTTCAATTTAACACTAGATTCTTAGATATAGAGAAACATTTCAAACCTTTATGACACAATCCAAGTAATGTAGTTGATTCAAGTCATCTTCAGTAATTTCTTTATCAGTACCTTCTCCAAATATACTGTCGAGTTCTTGATGAATTTTTGCTTGGATATTAGGATAAAGACCGATCAGGTAAAGTGCCCAGGAAATAGTAACTGCAGCTGTATCATGACCCTAATGAGTAAATGAAAAATTGCACACAATTTAGTAAATTGATAAAATAGCTACATTAAAATTACCAGAAATTCAATAAACGGTATGGCATTTTCTATGCAATATAAATTAACATAAATAGTCTTCGGTTTTCAGAAATAAAATAATATATCCTTTTCTTTTTTGTTTACCAAAGGCCGTTTATTTATATAAAGAAAAAATCAATTAATCATACATTGATAAGTTTGTTCATTTACATTTTTCAATTTTAAATTCAGCTTCATAATTCCTCCTTCGTAGAAAGACTTCTAATTTTTTGCTTTAAGTTCAGCAAATATTGATTTAGAGCAGGGGTTCCCGACATTTATTCTCTCGCGTACCCCTTGTTTATCTTTATAATTTTGTTTACCTCTTGTCAATCTTTATAATTTTGCGTAGCCCCTACTGTCATATCCTCCCCATTCACCAACCAAAGAAGATTTTATCAATAATGTGGAGGCCTTATGTTAGCTTAAGAGTCAAATGACACGAACTAATAACCTTTGCTGGACTTATTCGTTATTTTACATTTTATTGCTCTTTTACAATAGTATTAGTTCAGCGCCAAAACAAATTAAATCAGTATTGTAATAATTTCTCATTAACTTCTAAGACTCGCTACAAATCAACTTTTTAAGTTTTATAGTTTTTAAAGTATTCAAGTGGTAAAGCAAGTAATAACTTAGGGAAACAAAATTATGTAGCTTTTTTTAATTCCTTATGTTTTTTGTTTCCGCCTTTACTAACTTTGATTTCGCTTACCCCAACTAGTCCTCCACATACCCCCAGGGGTACACGTACCTCAGGTTGGGAATATCTGATTTCGAACCTTATCTGAACTTAACATTATATGACGGAAGGTATTTTGAAAAAAATGGCACAAGCGGAAGTCTGACGATGCAACATCAAACGAGAATGGTGGATGTGGCAACAGATCCCAAGTTGGCTTTGGTTAGTGATCAAATTTGTGCTTAGTCTACAGTTGTTATGATTCAACACACTTCCTTTACGGCCATCAAGCTCTGACGTTCCTGTAAGATGAATTCGTTCAAATTCTGCTACTGTCGGTAGAACTAATTTGAACTGATTGTTTGGTTCCTTGATAAAAGCCCTGAACACACCTCTAAAACCGGTCTAATCGCAGAAACCTTGCCCAATTGCAGAACACATTCTTCATCTCATGAATCTACGAGGCAAGTCAAAAAGTAATCCTCGCTTAAGCAATAAAAATCGTCCCAATAAGCAATTGAGCTCGTATGCCGACGACATCATTAGCGACAAATAATGTGAGCGGGGTCAAGGCCAGTTGCAAACCGCATTGTTGTAACAGCCCGTTAATCAATATGAGTTATCAATCACTTCAAAACAGGATCGTTCAGGAACAGGAGTTTATAAAAAATCGAAACAACGAGCTTGCTAATGTATCCCACCTTCAGTAGTTATACTTTAGAGCGCTTGAATGGTGTATGATCAAATTTTCTGCAGTCTTTCAAGTCGTGTATTGTGTTTGATTCGATAAATAACGTAATCCGCATTACACAAACCGAGGCAATGTTGCAACAATATAAAATTTAAGTTGAAAAAAGTGAAATACAGACCAACTGATTAAAGCAACGGGGTTGAATTTTTTTTCTCGTTTCTTGCTAACACTGACTAGTGTATGTCATTTTGTGTACAGAAATAACAATCAATTAGGAGGTTACCGAATGAAGAAAACATTGAGTCAGGTTCTCAGCGAAAATTTTAGTGCTGTAAAATCTGTCTCTGGTGAAGAAAGTACAACATAACTGAAGGCAAATGCTTTTCGTTGTGAAAAACAACAAACCTAGCTTTTATTTTGTTATACTGAAAGTCAATTATGCTTTTTATTTAATTTGTATTTTTTTTCTAATGTGGAAATAACCTTGCACCAAACAAGGGAGTTTCTTTACACCATGGAAATATGCGAAAAATTGTATCCAATTTTGTTTCTTTTAATACTTTATTTTTGCCATTTCTTAATATTAAATAATATTAACAGCAATGTTTATATTTGACCTATATTTTCCGGGGGTAATCAGGGACTCCTAAGTATATATATTAATCTCCAAAGCTTAGAAGCTTGCCTTAATGCCGTTTCACAAGGCGAGTGTACTCTAAGAGAGGGAGAAGCCGTTTTCGGTAACCTCTTCTCTCAAGCAAATAGGTCGTTGGAAAAAAAGTAACTTCAAGTAGAAAACTGGAAGAACTCTGTTTTTCTCTCACAAGGAGGAAAAAGCTATTGCAGCTTAAATAGTCCAGTTCAGTAACTTCGGTTTTCCTGTCAATAGTGTAGATATTAAGATGATAATAAACGCTTATCTTACTAAGAAGGTTCTGAATAGATGAATATATTAATAACACGCCCGGGCAGTAATTAGATCAATGGATTTCTAAAACGCTATTTTGACCGTATAAAATGGGGTATAAATGTTTATCATAATCTTGTATTTATAAAATTTATTTTTCTTGTTTAGTTCCACAGAGTTTTTGAATTAATATCTAATATTGCATACAGTGATTTTATTTTTGAAATATACTGAAACAAGCAATGCAAAGAAACCTCGACTATGAGGTAACTTTGAAGTAAAATTTCTAATTTATCATTAAATTACTGTATGATTAAAATCTTGCTGCAAAACCTTTCTCTAGCAATCACTCAATGAGGAAAAAAAATCAAAACAGCCCCTTTTTTAGAGAAATGCATGCAACTAATCTCGAAATTCTTTTTGAAGTCATAAAAATCGGTGCAAAGTGAACCCTAATTACGGTACCTTTATTTTATCAGCCTAAATATAAGAGGCCATTCCTATTCACGGAGATAAAAATCATTAAAAGCAATATTTTTGAACCATCATTGGGCGCATAGTAGAATATTATAATTTCAAAGATTATACAAGTTTTCACAAGTTTGACGCACTTTCTTCCTTTTACTTAAGAAAATTTATAAATTGCTTCAAAACTGCAAGATCTGGTTTTCCATCAACTTCTAAAATCTACAAACTGAATCAAAATGCCCAGTCTCTTTCCCTGAAAGAATTTGACATGTATTAGCTTTCAAATAATATATCACGGATAAAGATGCAAAAATAAAATGCATATCTATAAAACTTCCGAATATGAATTACACTTGAGTCTCTATTGAACACACTTCCGTTTAACGAAGTTTCCTATTTTCTATAGGAACTTGACTTTGAACTGCATTTACATGTTACTGATTCCCCTTATTATCAAAGATAATCTTTAGTCGGAAAAATACTTCTTCATAGAATGTTTTTCTCGAGGTTTTAAGACTTTTCAATTAAATTCCAACAAAATCCACCGAATTGGCTGCCTGGATCTTACGCGTCTTTTCTCTATTACATGAAAATTTTTGTGCGTTCATAGAAAATTCTTACAAGAAAAATCAATCAAATATATTTTAATGATTAATTTTTTAAAAATAAAGTAAAGATGCAAGTCAAAAATTATCCGCATTTTATGTTTGAATAATAGATAAACAAAGCTTGGTGTAGAATAAAAATGACATTTCTTGACAAAGTCTCCGACTTTGAAATGCATTTAGTTCAGTGGTCCAGAAACTTTTATGTTCCCTAGAAGAAGAGAGTTTTCGATTTTGGTCCGACCACTGTTGCAACGCCTCTCGTTCATCCTATTCCGTAGTAAAGCATAATGCATCTTTGAAGGGTAGTCTCCGAAGTAGAGCACTGTCCTGGTATCCGGTTAATCTTAACTACTGCAACATCTTCCAACCAGAAGAAACGGATGGTTGTTAGAAGAAACATGATCCTATCCCAATCGGACTTAATCACGTCATCACCACATTACAAGCCATAAGCAAACGTTACCAGCGGCTTAGTTTAGTTAAGTTATATTAATGCAACCTTCTGAAATGCTTTTAAAGGGAAGGGTTTTTCATTCGGACTATTTTAGGATTGACGTAGTATATTTCAGCCGCAGTCAGATGACGAGGACGATACCTGAGCTGGAAACCCCGTTCGGAACTTACGCACCATACCAGTGGGAGGACGTTCAGCGCACTATGTATGATTTAACGGAAACAGGTGCACTTGCACGCAAGGATCTCTTCTGGAATCAGGTTTTGAACTTAGAACCTTCAGGTCAGCAGCCAGATTCCCAATTAGAACTACTTTTTTGGCTAAAGTGCGAATACTCTACTTCATTTGTTATTAAAATCAATTTTAAAGAGAGAAAGGTTATATTATCTCGTTAGCAAAATTTATAGAGGACTTTCATTTAGAAAGTCAGTATTTAGGAGTTTTTACCCCCAAGGCAAAGGTGTCTACTTCATTTCTGACGTCCTCTTCTGTTAGCTCATGGTCCACTAAGTGTAGTTGCAGTAGTACCTCTAATAATGTTCGGCGCTTTCCTTTGTCAGTTTCTGAACCCATAGATAAATATCGTACTTTCTTCTCACGAATTACCTTAAAAAGTATAAAATAAAGTCTTTTAGTTTCTCCTAGAATGTTTCAATCCTAATAAATATAATAGTTAATTTCAGTTTATATAAGAACATTGCATAATATGTCAAAAGAAGCTTTAAGTAGCAAAGTTTTTATCATACCGGCAAAATGTGCTTTACAGCATTTTTGTACTATTTACGAACCAATAAATCTCTAAAATGATTCATATACAGAAATAAATTTTGCATGCGGAATATGGCAATAATAATAATAATTTACCAATTCGTATTAGTAGTAAAGAAGAATTTTTGAAATCTGAAATTTTTAGAAAATAATCTAAATTTCAGAAATAATTTAGGATTTTCAGTGAATGCAGAATTTGAAACTTGCCGAAGGATCACATGTATTAGATGAAAAAGAGAGTATAAAACTTGCAATTCGTGGCTGCTTCCTTACCGGTAAAACCCAGGTATGAAATGTCAACAAAACACATTAAACTTGTCGTATACTATCCATTCTTAGCATAATACAGCGTGTAGGGGTTAAAAATATCTACAAGTAGTAGCTAATATTTACAGAACTAATCGTTAGAATTTAAAAATATTTATTCTTAAAAGAACACCTTTTTTACTTCCTCGTATACGAAACAAACGAAGAGAAAGTATAGTAATCGTCACGAAATCGTTCGAAAAATTCGAACTCGGGATTTTGATGAATCTCCACGTTTTAGATCTCCTTGAGTCCGAAAAACTATTTTGGAATTATGTCTGTCTATCTGAGAACACGATAACTCAAAAACTGTTAGAGCTAGAAGGATGAAATTTGCTATGTGATCTTGATATATAATTTGACGATTTCTATCAAATTTTAGACAAAATCTGCTCATGGAAATTCTGTCCGTGTTCATGTCAACACGATAACTCAAAAACTTAAATAGCTAGTTTGATAAAATTTGGTACACTGTTTTATTATAAAGAATGTAGGCCCGTACCAAATTTTGCGATTTTAAGCATTCTGTTCTAAGCATTTACGTCTACAAGGTGTCTTTTTGTACTAAATAGATAATGCTCTACAACTTTGTAATTCACCTTCTTCCTCTATCTCGTACCGTTTTAGAAATAATATCGCTAACTCCATCATTTTCCACCAGGTGGCGCTGTAAGTGGTTTCATCCAGTAGCGCATAGCCACTTTTCCATGCCTAGTCACCACTCTTATGAAGTTAGCTGCAGCCATTCGGTAGTTAAAAGGGTGGTAAGGGACTTTAGTGGGCACCATGTATTTAATAGAGCGAAATATTGAAAAGCTTTTATTCGAGAATGGATCCCTTTATGTACTATTTAACTTAAAAATGTATATATTTAATTATTTTTAAATGTAAAAGGATCCTTGTTATTAACGGGGTATGGTGGGAATGTTCTTTAATTACACTTGAAACAGATTCGTCTGGCGAACATATATTGTTTAAAATAATTTAAAGTTAAAATTGCAATGACATCGAGATTTTATCAGTTCGTTTACTTACCTTTTGCGTGAATTCTTTCATTACTTTAATGTGAAATTTGGCTTCTCTACCGCACGGTATATTCCAAAATATGATGTCTGGCCATTGCCAAAATCTGCACATTCTGTTCATAAACATTTCACTGCTCCTTTGGAGGGAATAAAAGGCTCTGATTAACTTACAAAGTAATAAAATAAAAAAGAATAATCTGTTTTCATTCAAGAATTATACATATATTCATAACTGTCCGTTAGTCCTTTACATAATTCAACTAAAGCAGAAGCAAATATTAAATTCCGTTTAAAACTTTCTCTAACTTCGTTAATATATGTACATTTATTACAAAAACGTACAGTGCGTGTCAAAAGTTTAAACACAACATTAATAAAAGTTTAAATGCCCACTTTATTTCAACATGTCGTTTACATAAACAAAAATGCAATTTTAAAATCATATTAACCATTATTAGCTCTAAAACTTTATTTTTAATCAGAAGTTTAAGAATATAACGAAAATTGCTGCGTCAAAAGTTTAAGCACAAAACTTCTTTTATGCGAATTGATGAAATCACATAAGCAGTTGAGCAAGTATATGATATATAGGTATATAAGAAGAACCTGACTGTGGTGTTGGCGTTAGTTCAAAATGGCTGGGTCTAAATAATTTTCATATGAGGAAGCATAAAAAAATCTGGTGTATAGGAACAAAGCAGAACTACATTTTTCTGAAATTGCAGCTGTTTTAAAGAGGTCAAAACGTGGAATTTATCAAATATTAGCTCGTGGTATAAACTTCAAACGAAACTCTCATTCTGAAAGGCCACAAGTGAGCTACTCCTACTATGACCTGTCCATGGGAACTTTGACTTCAACTTGGAATTATTGTCTTTCAAGAATTAAAAATATACTTGGAAGGCAAATATTGCAATAAACTATTTATAGAAGAATTTTAGAATGTGGAAACATGAAAAAACGTAAGAGGCCGAATACCTTGCTTGGAACCACACCATAAATAAGATAGATCACAGTAGGCCCAACAGCACATGCCATTTGGTGATACTAGGATTAATATTTTATTCAACAATGAAAAAAATTGTGTAATTTCGACAATCTAGGTGAAAAAAATTAATATTTCAAAAAAAAACTTGATTGTCCGGTTTTTAGGATAAATACTGCTAATAGCATACAAATACGTTTAAATGAACAACTTATTTTAATATACTAGTAATTTTAAAAACGTTTTAACAATAACATAAATATTAGCTCCATGTATACATACACATGGAAACATGTTATATGAGAAACACTGGTGTTATAGAAATAGAAAAAAAAGTAAACGTATTTTCTCAGATAAAAAATATTTTCTTAATATGTAATAGTAAATATATGAGAAAAATCGAGCTAAAAATATAAGCAGAAAAGTGGAAAAAAGTTGAAAATTGGCATTGAGTGAAACCAATTGTACAAAAGTGTTTCACGAACGTTAGAAAATTAGATAAGTATGTTTTCATTCTGAGCTACTGCTCTCTTCTGATGAATTCTCAGACACGATGACGGAATCTTCCTTATCTGATAAACTTAATTCTAACAATTTTTTTCATTTCTGGATCCATTTTCCGTTTTTTGGATTTTGGAGCTGCCCGTAAATTCGTTATATAGGGATCGGATGTGATGAGCAATCTGTGTAGTAAATATGCATTTGTGTTTATCCTGGATGACGTCTTTGTGAATAGTTCCCTATATTGCCTATTGTGTTAATTTCTTGCCTCCTAGGCTTCTTCAGAGGATGATCCAATCGGAAGAATAAACGCTTCAATTATGTCTCTCCCGTGAAATAAAATTGTATGTGGACTTACGGGCATTGGATACTAACTGAAGTTTCGGAGGTGTATGTCTTGTGTCACTCTCGTAAATTCTGGGAATTTGTCTAAATTGATTTTCATGTTACAGTTTATGTACTCGAGAATAATTTCCAAACGCTTGATCAAGTTCAACTCCACTCCAGTTATCTCTGCCGTTTTCTCAGGATGTCTAAAAAATTTGCGGGCAGTGTTGCCACTTTGTTGCATTGGCATGCCAACTAAAAGACCTAATTCTCGTCTAAATCTCTCTTGAACTTCCTTTATTTCTTCAGAGATACTTTTTCTTTTTTTTTCAGAAATTACATTAATAAGATAGAATGTATCAAATAATAGGAATAGATATGAGATTATTCAATATTTAGTGGGAGCATTCTGGTAACAGACAATATTTTGGTAATGTGTTTCACTTACCTACGAACAGATTTAGCATACTGTGATTCGTCATTTCCCAGATTTTCAAGCTTTACATCGAAAACCGTTTCTAAAATGAAAGAATTTATTCAAATATTTATATTCATTAAATACAAATCACCGAAAAGAAAAATATACAGTTTTCTCAATAACAAAAGTTTCACATATGAAGAAAATGATGAATACGAACTTTCATATGAATTGCACAATCCGTTAAAAATTATTCAAATAAATCCTATAATTCTTAATCTGTAAATTATAAATTGAAAACAAAAGTATTATTTTAGTCCATTAGGATTTAAATTTCGCGTGACATGGTTGATCTTATATTTGTAAGAAAAAGAAAATAAAAAGAATTTTATTGAGACTGCTCTCTATTCCTCATGACAAATGTAGCGACTATGTAAATTTGCCCGTGAACATTGCGGATGGTTCATTTTTAAAAAAGTACTTAGGCTAACCAAGGTGCCTTGTAAGTTCTTTTCTCATCTCCGTAACTTTCGGAAGCTGACAGCTATAATTACAAAAGTTATGTTTAGGTGTAGTGATGTGGTGTGCGTTAGGTGATACTTACAGCGCATAATTAGCGTGCCGATTTCAAAATGGTAAGGTAATGATCAGTATATATTTGTAGAGAAACATCGATTTCGTGCGAGAATACAACTTGTGCGTATAAAAGATAAGAAGAGAAAGAATACAGTGGTTGTGTTTATTTGTTTGTGATTATCAACAATGTTACGCAACGACACACGTCAGGTAGGAGATCACATCACCTTTAGCTTTCATTAGGTCTCAGTAGAGTGAATAGAAAATTGTTTTTTCCTCCTTAAGCCACCAGCGATCTTGTTCAATTCAGACTGAAGTCTTCGCTGGATCCCCTACGCTTAAAGGACCTTACCACATAGTATTACTTCCTGTGGGATTACTGCAAACAACAGACGTACGAGACTGGTTGACAATGTTCCAGAAATTTGAATCCTATATGGCTCATGCTTATGTTGTTGCTGACATGTTGCAAAATCTGCAGTGATTTGGCTAGAATCAGAAATTGTCTCAATTGCGAGGATATATTCAGCATGTTTGTGTATTGATGTGTTTCGGTGGGTAAATACATATATGGCTAAGTTAAATGTTACAGAATTGCAATTAATGCTTTATGCTTCTTTGAATAATGGCTAGCACAACTAATTCATTCACTAAATTTACTATTAACATTTATTTTTAACTGCATTCTTCCTAACACGTTAAGAACTTTTTGTCAATTCGATAATCCGTATACAGAGACATTTGGAATTAATATACAATACCCATACTCAGTTTCTCAGTGCTTTAATTCCACAGGTAATATGCACGTAATAATTTTTTTTAAATATATTTTCGAATTCAGACAATGTCACGTTTTATCAAAAATATGTTTTCTAAATTTTGAAAATATAACCGAATTTGGTTTACTTACCGCAAATTATATCCAGAGCACAAAGTGCTACAGAATGAGATATTTCAGTAAATTTATTTTCAGATTTACGGAAAAATTGTACAAGTTGTTGAGCATTTTCATTAAATATTGGAAGGAAGCCTCTCAAAATGTCAGGATGAAAACAACGATTTAACTGTTTTCGCCTTGGTTTCCATGTAGCGTACGGACTGTGGAAAGGAAATAAAACACCCTACATAAGTGCAAAAACTCATTTTATAAAATTATAAATTTTAGCATTATGAATACACATCACAGTAAATTTATACGTGAGAACATTCATGTTATTTAACGACCAGTAAACAGATACATTATTATTATTCTGTGTGCACTTTTTAAAGTATTAATAAGTTTTAATAACAAGGTAAAGTGGGGTAGGCGGATACTGATTTTACAACATCACAAATTTAAATCTTTTTGCTAGCTATAATATTCCTCTTTTATAGTATTGTAATACAAAATGTTCAGTAGACTGAACCCTCTGAACTGGTAAATAAAACACCTTGCATCTGATCACATATTTAGGTGTAATGATTAATCTTTTTAATGTGTAGTTACAGGTACCCAGTTCCCCATCTCTTCGGGGTAACTGATCAATCCTCCTCTAAAATTTAGAAATATTAAAGAGAAAAAAATATTTAGTATCTTGGGCTGTACTTTCAACAATATTTAAGTATTTTTACATGGATAAAAACTAAAAATTTAAATATTATTATTGCAGTTGTAAGTGAGAGGGACACTTCAGAGAGGTACTAACAGCATCTTAAATTATCTCAAATGGCTTGTAACGAGATGCTTAATTAATCTTATGTAGTCCTTTTTCAATTATTGTTTATACGCGCACATAGGTGAATTTTTTTTCATGTATTTGTGTCGAACAGCAGGATTTATAACTTTTCATTATAACTGTACACAGGGTGTTTCAGAAAAACGTGTCCAAACTTTAAGGGCAGGTCAGGCACACGATAAGCATCCAAAATCACATAGGAACATGGGTGCGCAAACGCCATCTGGAGGCAGCAGATGGCATTTAAAATAATAGAGTGCTGGCTACAATTGCGGATACTTTTTGAAATTTGCACGTTTTTTCCGAATATTTCCTCGAAATAGGACCATATAATGAGTAGATTTTAACTCACAATTTACATTGAAAACTCGGTCACGAAGGAATTTAGAGGACCGACCAGAAATTGATGAATTCGAAAATGAATTTTGGCTCACCACGCTTCATAGAAAGCTGATAATGTTTTGAAACTTTCATCATTTCTCTTGTGTTCTGTGCGCAATAATTACATGCATTTTCGTAAAAATAGCACGAATATTCGGGAAGATGTAAAGGTTTCTTTAAAAATTCCCAAATTTTTCCGCATGCTTTTTGCTTATAACTTGCACATTTTTAAGCCAAATTGCATGAAACTTACAGATTACATGACAATATGTTAGAGAAGCATTGTGATAAAATTTTAAGTAAATATATTGAATATTAGAGAAAATATGAGCATGTTTAGTAAATAATTTTTACAATTCATTTACGAAACTTAGCATATTTTTTCTTTCATAAGTTCAAAGCGGATATATAGGGCATTATTGTGTACAAATCTTAGTAAAGTACTCTTGAGATTCAGAAATATATCGGCATTTTGGCCAGTGCTATATTATGCACCGATGTTCCTATGGTATTTGTATGCATATCCTATGCCTGAACTATCCTTAAGGTTTGGACACGTTTTTTTTCTTTTTGAACATCCTGTATATTGAAAGTGCTAAAGTAAACATATAAAATCTTTTACAGAAGCTGCTGGTAAGTGTAGGTTATTTCGAATCTTAGTTAAACATTAAACTTGTAAACAAAATCTTTAAAAATGTTTTCAAACTGAATTAAAATCATTTAAATTAACATTTTGCATAGGATGAAAATAGGAAATTCAGTATTCAAAAATAATTTCACAACCAAATAAAACTTAATGTTTGAGATTAAGATAAGAAGCTTAGCTATCTAACTCAAAAGATATCGTAAAATAACTTATATAATACGGGAGTTTGTACAGAAAAATAATAATCAAAGGAGACACAGAAAACAATAATACAAACAATTCAACTGCTGCACGCAAACGCAGCAGTATCCAAGAAAATTGCAATCATAAAGATGCAAAATTAATAGATAGTAAACCAGACTTTAAAAATAGACCACAATAAAATTAAAGAAATAAGATTGAAAGAAGAAAGGGATCGAAATGGGAACGTTTTCAAAGACCGCACGCCATTTAGATTCTAAATAAAAAGTGGGGTTAAATTTTCTGTCGAGGCAACGACTTTAAGGTCAAATTAAAGCTCCCTCTGTGGCCTAAATTTATCCCAGAGATTTAAAGCAAAAGTAGGAAAACCCCTCTTCGAAGAAAAGACTTCAAAAAGTCTTTTTCAACAAAGTCAGAGAAAAATAAAAAGGCTTAAAAACATTGCCTTCTTCCATATTAGCAAACAAGACGTCGTTTCTTAATGGTTTAATGTTTTTTCAGAATTTCTCAAAATTTTTATCTGTTTTTATTCATTTATTTTTATTTAATAATAAGGGGTAACTGGGCACTGTATGTTACCAGCTCTTCAAGCCTTTAGTAACCTTTTCACCCAAATAAGTTTTTGACACGGGGCGATTGGGTACCCCTTTGTAATTGTTTATATTAAACCAAAAAATTAAATTAAATAGAAATTAAATCTATAAAGTGCAATGTTTAAAGTAATTTAGTTATTTTAATTGTAAATATAAAAATGCGCTCAACAGGATAACTTGGAATCAGGTTACGTTTCCAATTGTAAGTTACAAATTTTCTTCCTTTGATGAATTCAACTTTGTTCCAAATTGCTCTAGTGCGACTTGTGATCTGCCGCTGTTTTAGAGGGAAGATAGTATAAGTGTTGCTAATAAATGGTTTGGAAATTTCTTTAATTCATATTGAAAAAAGAATTATAAGGGGATGCACCCACCTTATTATATATAATAGGTGTCATTCTTTTCATGGTTAATGCAAAAAGCCTGCTTATAGACTCTCACAAGTTCCTATCTGCGTAAAATACATCGCAACAAGGCAACAATTGGAAAATAGCATAAACTCTGTTTAGACAAGTAATTCCCATTTTGTAGAGGAAGGGAACATCCCACAGAGGGACAAGGAAAATTAAAAAAAGGACATTCGAAGAATAAAGAAAAGATAAAAAAATTAAAAACTAAATGAATTAATACAATTTAACTAAATTACAATCTATAATATAAAGCAGAAAATACATGTGCCTGTCTGTTTGTTTGTCCATTACAAGCACTCCTTTAAAACGGCAAACTGTAATGGCATGAAATTTGCAGATGGCATTCTGAGGTCTATTTTTAGGTCAATTTTGCTATTTTCAAATTTCAAAATCAATTAATTCTCAAGATATTTAATTAAAATCTGTTGTAACCGTAGCAATGACAGTGGGGTAAAATGGAATACCAAGGGCTGCTAAACTCGTGGCAGGTGGTTAGAAGGTGGTTCAAGACGTAAAGAAGAGAAAGGTTTCCGAGGGTCTAGACGACACAGGGGGAAGACGCCGCAGCGAAAATTTGGGTATTTTTAGTTTAAAGTGTTATTAGATCTTAGACTTGAAAATAATTTTATTCTGAGCATTGCACGTGTGCAGGATGCAACTAAATTCAATCATGTGATTAGCTAAACGTTAAATAATATGTATCATATATAAAGCTTACCTCGTAGCTAAGCCACAACCAAATACGGGTTTCAGGAATTCATATACCGAACTCTTTTCTTTCAGCTTATTTCCTTTCAGAGCCTCCTACATGATAAGCGGAAAGTTTCGTTACAATATATTTATGAAATCGTGTATGCTATCAAGACTTATTTGTCTTTAAAATGCTTGTTTTATAGAGTCACGTTATAACAATAAAATTTAAATGTAGCACCTCAGTTGTCTCATCACTGTTTAGTGATTATCACCACTTCCTAGCTTTAAAAAATATATCTGTTAGCTACATATTTTCATTAATTTGTGAAAAGTTTACAGGAATATAATATTTAGAAAGTTATGGAACTGCAAAAACACATTAATGATAGTTTTATGATTAGAAATCTGTTTCTAATGTTTGAGATTGAAATATAATAATTTTCTGTTTGTTTTGGATTGATAATATTGAGATTTTAATGCAGATTTATTTTTCATTTTTATTATTTTATTTTATTTCGTATTCACAATTGTAACATATTTAGGGTTTATTGCAATCCCATTTGAAAAGTCTGCAACTAACCATGGAGTAAAAATCCGACACAGTTTTGATTTCAAACATTGCCGTGATAACATATTTTCTGAAATTTGATTACCGTAGCAAAAAGTATACATAGGATGTTTAAAAATTCAACATGCAAACTGTTAGAGGAAAGGAAAGGAACCCACACCACCCTGGCCTACCTGAAAGGGTCTAAGACCCTTAGTGGGACGATGGGAAATAATAAAAATTAAACTTTAGAAACATGAAAATATTAGCCCAAATTATACAATATCTTACACTACAATACACGAAATTATTGCACATACTACACTCAAAAATAGGGATGGATTTTAGATATATTTCAGAATAATCATGTGCCATATTCTGTACATCATAACAAAATATCAATGCGCTTTTAGGCAAAATATAGAAAATTCACAATAATGTGTGACTGGGAAAAATATAAAATGCAATTCTCGTGTGGTATTTACACAAATATTTTATTTTAAAAGCACTTTAAAATTCAAAATTCACATTCAAAAACTGAAAATCAACAAATTCAACACACAGGAACACCCCCAAAACACACACACATATATATATATATATACATATAATTTTCTGTAAAACAATTTAAACACCACACGCAGGAAACGTCCATAATCATCACAGGGTAAGAAAAAAAATAATTACTTAACAATGAGGACCCGTGTTTATGATGGAGGAGTTAAGTTCTAATGTTTTGTTAATGTAAATAATCCATATCCCTTGTGAGATTACTGATCCCTGCGGGCAGCCCGCAAAGCACTGTCTTTCAGTATTAACTGTTCCATCAACAAAGACCACCTTCCTGTTCATTAAATAATAAAATACAAAATTCTTTTAAAAATCACTAATACCAGACGATTCAAAGATCCTGAAAAGTTTCGACCAGTCCATCCTGTCAAATGACGTTTTAATGTCAAGAGAAATTAATGCACAATGTCTGGTTCAGAAATTCAAGGCAAAATTGCATAAGACAGTTAGACCTGAAATGACAGCCAGCTAGAAGGAGCTGTCTGCCAGTGCCGTAGTCCTAGTTCATTGTTAGTCATTTAAAGTTCCGACTAAAAATGCATGCAAAGACTTAAGAATACTGAAATGGTGATCAAGCACATTTTGTATAGAGTAGTATAATTGTAAGCGGAACAGTACTAGTATAGGCGTCTTTTCTGCCAGCAAATGTTTATGAATTTACTCAGGAATTTGTAAAATTTATTGATCTGTTTTGTGCGATTTTATGGCGGAAGAACCAGATATGGCTAGACTGCACCAATCATACGGTAAAATTGAAAGACAATTTAAAATGAGAAAGATTTAAAAGAGTTTTATGATTATATGTAAAACATGGTTGAAAAAAAGACTTGATATAATTAGAATATAAGTGAAATGTCGGATTTATGTCGGATTGTCTTCAAACAATAAGAGGCAGGAAATAAAATCTACTTAGCACGTCTAAGTGAAAATGGAAAGGAGAGACTAACAATCCGTGCAAAAATTAAAGATAAAAGGTTAAAACATATTTGGGGAAACGTGAGCCTACCAAAACTTGTGAGACTTTCTGCAACACATAAATAAATGCACGCGCTGTGAAATTGTGAAAATATTGCCGATAAAATAGTTTTAATCATTATCTGATTGAATTTCTATATTTTCAACTATCTTCTAACTCCTGGGGGTGTCTGTATGTCTGTTTATCATATCATATAAGATCATACGATATATAGTTCATATAATCTTATGTGGTATTGTCTTCTGTACCTCTCGCTTGTATGCCGAGATAGGAATCACTTTGTATAAACATTTATTTTAATAGAATCTTATGCATTTCATACTTTTCCAATTCTTACAATTCATTACGTTTTTGCTTTCATAATGATAACTGCTAAATTTATATTCTTTTCTGTCAGGGAAGACATTTTGATGTAGACAATGACTTTTTCACCTAACCACTAACTATAAGAATAGAGTCTAAAGTATGCATATTAGCAAATGTTGGAAACGAAGAACTGTTTGCAGAAAGAGAATGGTTCAAGAAATGTAAATATTTGGTAGGTTGGGCAGCTCGAAGCATAATTTTTATGTATATTTTAAATTTTGATACGCTTCAATTGTTAGAATAAGCATGACTACTCTTTGCGTTAATTTTTGACTAATCTTTTTGGAATAACTAATTGCTTATTTATTTCCTTCAAAGATGACTTAAAATTGATTTTTATATAGCACTGGTTGAAGAATGTAGTTAGCATTAAAGCACTTCAATAATATACTTTGTTAATTTTGTTGAAACATTTAATATCAGATAATACAAAAATAGTTTTTAAAAATTCTACTTTTTAGACTGTTTTTAACTGGTTAGTTGGAAGTCAAGTACACTATATAATCTCGGCATTTTACGCACTACAATAAAAAAGTAACTCTACAGTACAAACCTTTACTGCATCAGCTTTGACAAGAAATACAATAGGCATGTACAGCAACCAAAAACAGAATAAATGTTCCTTCTGATAGATCTTATTTAGATTTCTCAGTACTTCCACAATTTCTAAAGAAAAAAAGCCATGATTATTCAGATACTTGTAATCAGAAATTTGTGTCAGTTCCACAATTAAATAAATTTAAATAGCAGTATTGAAAATAAATTTGCTGTTCCAACTTAGAATAGCGTCGGCAGGAATACTGAACTGATGAAATTAATAGACTGTGAGAAATAAAAAGAGTTTAGCAATCAATTTTTCACAATAAATTACTAATCAAACTGATATGTGTTATTTATACTCAAGGGAAATAAATAGAGGATATGGGTATGGTTTTGAATATAAATCAACTGTAAGGGTTGTAACTGTTTGAAAGTCTTGAAATATATTGTAAGACAACATTAATGTTTATTTAAAATATCTGTATAAAATGAAAAATTGTGTGCTTTAAAATTGCTGCCGTTAATTCATATTTTATCAGTAATTCACTCATCAATATTATACTAATTTTATTTTTGAATCCTTTATTTTTCAAAGGCATTGCTAGACAGTTTATTCCTCTGAGTTTTCATATAATTAACACAGATATACATTTGTAGCAAATGAGAAAGAAACATTTTTTTTATAAATATGGCATTATAAATTTAAATAGAATAGGCAAATAGAAGTTAATTCTTATCAGTTTGTAATAAAAACGTATGCTTGCATCGTCAGGTTTGAATTGTATCCACATCACTTATAAACGCGATGGGAAAACATAAAGCAATCAGTCATTCTTGTTTGTTTCCTATGTGTGCAAGATACCTCAAACTAAAGCCTTCTTAGAAAAGTGCGCCAGTTGTCCTGCACAAAGAACACTATCTGGTTCGTGAAAATTGGTTGAAAAGTATAATGTCATCAAGCCAAAATCCATCTATTATTGGAGAAACAGCATGGAATTGAGGACGCGTTGAGAAAATACAAAAATAGAATTTAATGCATGCCATTTGCAAGACAGAACATACATTTGGAGGGGCTTTCTCTCAAAAATGTTAAGGACAGCCTTGGTGAATTGCGAGGGGATCGGGAAATAGAATTTCGTATTGTTGCCAGCAGACGAACGGTTTGAAAACGGTTGTCTACATTAGGTTTGAGAGCACCTCTTCCACGGTGAAGAAGACCTATTATGAATGCATAGTATTCCGGTTCAGTGACCACCATTGCATCTTCATTGGTTAATAGATCAATGAGACTATGTGATTTTCTCAAATAAGACTAAATACAAGTTCAACGACTCTGATGGGATACAGTTTGTCAGACGCAGACAGGGAGAGGCATGTGGATCATATGAGAAAAATTTTAACTTTCTTAAGTTCTCAGATAATCTGGTTTACAACATAGGAATTGACGGAATTTACTCTCTACCCGGAACTTTGAATGGTGAAAAATATAACTATATTCCAAAGAACTAGCTTATTCTTATTATATGGGACCAGTTTGATTCACAGCAGCATTTTATCTTTAAGGACGATTCTGCACCATTCTGCCAAGCTAAAAAGGTAAGCTGTCCCAGGCAGCAAAGACTGATCGGTAAATAGTTGGCCAAGCGCCGCCTTGATTGGTAAATGATCGGCATATTTCAAATGAATGGTTTTAAGATCGCCCCGAGGTCGCGCTGCGACCTTCCCTTATCAGAAGTATAGCAAAAGGTCGGAAACGCGTCGCGAGCGATGGGATTCTTTTTTAGATGATTGGTTATTGGTCGGCAAGGCAAATATAGAATCGTCTCATAGATGGCGCTGTGAAGAAACGTTGGTTTTTCTTTTCAATATTTTTTTTTTCTACCGGCTACAGGCGACTCTCCAGCTCTTTGTTCTTTGCAATAACATCGTCGGTAAGTAAATACTTTACTTTATATATTTATTTGTGTATAATTTCATTACTAATATGACTTTATAATATTTCTAAATACTAATTTAGCAGAATATATTCGATACTGAAATTTGAACTAAATTGTTTGTTTTATGTTATTCATGAAAGAAAATATGTGATAAAAAAACAATATCCCTTTTTTTCGATTAAAGAATGAATTTAGTGAAATTAAAATTTTTAATTACTTTTAAGTTATCCACAACCTGGCTAGAAGTGTGGTTATGAATCTGAATAATTTAGTGTGCTGTTTAAGTTTTGTTACCTTACAAATGATGTCAAATATGATTTAAGATCAACTTAAATTAATATTTTAAATAATATCGATACGTAATGTGTAACTGTGTTTTCATGTATGCGGAATTTTATTATTTTGCCATTGAACTTTATATTATTCGTATTCAGAATTATATCCTGATTATTTTGACACATGTCCTGTGTTTTTAAAGTAGTTAGTTTTCATTTTATTTCATATTTTCATTTCCTCAACTATCATGGTGGCCATTAACCAACATGGTGGCTCTGAGATAGCATCAGCGCATTTTCATAATCCTTTGTAATCCATGTTTATCATTTTTGAATCGTGTCCTAAACATGATTATTTTTAATCTAGACATCGTCATGTTTTATTTCATACTAGGGGGTTACACCCCCTACTCGCTCCGCTCGTCAACCCCCAAGAATCACGTTGTGATTCTTCTGAGATTAATTACTACGTGATCCCAGCTCGCTCGCCGTACATTTAGGACTGTCTGCTAGTAATAGGAAATTATAATTACATTAATTACTAAAACTAAATTTAAATTATTTGAAATAGATTAAACTTCTAAAATTTTTTCAGCAATTACTAATAAACTAAATCATAAAATTTCTAAAATTAAAATTTCCTGGTAGCATATATATATATATAATATGTAAATGTTTGAAAGAAATTTGAATGCTAAAATGTATAATTATTAAATGTTTACAAATATAAATTATTTACATCAATCAGAAATTGGCCATTTAAAACTTCTTGGCACACAAAATTCATTATTTCTTCAAGTTTCATTAGCCCTAACTTTATTCCAATGAAATTCTAAATTTCCACTCTTCTCAATGAATTGTTGCTGAAAAAGCTTCGCCACTTGTATACACACTCACTGCAATAATTATTTAGCCAAGAAAGTTTTAACTTTTATCTCTGGGTAGTTATTTATACGTTAAAACCTCAGAAAATTTGAGTTACGAAAGATTATTTAGCCTATTTCACAAACTTTGAGCTTAAAAAGCACAGTTTAACGTGACAAGTGGCTTTCAACATGTTCAGATTCACTATTCAAAATTAAAAACCATAATAAATATTTATTTTCACCTTTTCAAAATCAACAAAAGAGCCTTTTTTGAAATTTTAAAAAAATTCTAAAATTCTTTCTTTTTACACCAAAATTTTAAACTTGCTCTTTTTTCACTGATATGTTGATCAGATAAGCTTTGCCACATGAAATGAGGTGATGTGTATTATAATATATATATATATATATATATATATATATATGTATATATGTATGTATGTATGTATATATATGTATGTATGTATTTTAAATTAAACCATCTATCCTTTAAAATTCTATAATTATATCATACTTTGCATTTTCCCAATTTCTGCTAATATCAACTACAATTGTTTATTTTTAAATGTGGCTTATAATTGTTTTTCTTGCGTATATTTTCAGTGCAAGAATTTTGGGTGTGTTGGAGGCTCAACGATAAACAATGTAGTTCGCCGTATACTGGAGCCAAACCCATTAAGCATGCAGTACAACTGGAGGAGAATGGAGGACTGAAACTTGCTTTTTCCAGATTCAGCAATATTTGTAAAATGCTCATGGGTATGTATATATTTTTTACCAAATTGTTGTTTAATACTCTATTTTAGGTTTGGGTTTTATAAATTTTAAGAATTTTCTTTAAATACTTATAAATAATCATACTAAGCTTTGACATTCTGACGAAAACCAAATTGCATAAAAGTAAACTTGATAGTTTCCTCTTTAAAGTATTATTTGTATTAAATTTTTCTCTAAAAATTAAGAAAGTAATTTATTTATTGCAGGGGTGATTGTGTTCCGGTATTATACTGGAAATCCGGTATTTTCTGATCTGTGCATAATCAATGAGTACATATCCTTAATCACCCCTGTTATTGTTTGCATGTAATTTCTTACAAAAACTAAGTATAAAATGTGAATTTGACCAAGCGGATCGGTTAAATTTTATTTGCCGTTCTAGTTTTTTTTTCTTTTCCCACTTTTCTAGATGGGATTCTGTCTATTATTCGTATATATGGAAAAGTATAAAACATGGGGTTAATAAAAGAAAAATGTTTTTTATTCTAGTGGAGAGAAAATGGAGACAGGAACTGGAAAATTATCTGCTCGCCACGGAAAAAGATGAACATGCAAATAAAATAAAAATTGCAATCCTTCTCAATCTACTTGGAAGCGAAGTACTAGAAATATTCAACACATTCAAATTTGAGCCTCCTGAAAGTCAAAAAAATTATTCTGAGGTTCTAAAGAAATTTGAAGAATACTGTTCACCACGGCAGAATGTTACGTAACGCAGCTGAAGACACTAGCGTCAACATGCGAATTTGAGGAGCAAGAAAATGGACTGATTCACAACCGCATCGTCCTATGAATTAGGGACAATGGATTAAAAGAACGTCTTCTTCGTGAATCAGGTCTGGGACTTGAAAAGGCTATTGAAATAGTCCGTGCAGCTGAAACGAGTCGAGAACAGCTCCGCAGCATGAAAGAAGAAACAGCAGTGACAGTAAACAGTGTCAAGAGAAATAGAAGTCAGAATCAACCGAAACAGTCGTCACAAGAGTACGAATGCAAAAAGTGTGGGCGGAAGCACAAGCCTCACGAGTGTCCAGCATATGGAAAGGTGTGTGCTAAATGTAATAAGAAAAACCATTTTGCTGTTAAATGTTTCCAGAACTCAAAGAACATTCATGAAATGAAGGTTCCAGAGAATGAACTGGAAATTTACATCGATTCTGTTACAGAATAGGTACAGGAAAATGAACTAAATAGTGACTATGAATAAGAATGTTGAAATAATAAGTGGAACATGGTATAAAAGTATTACATTAAATGTAAACAATAAGTATTTTGAAATTGATCTTAAACTTGATACTGGTGCTGAAGTAAATATTTTGCCATTGTATGTTTTGAATATTGTTAAGGTTAAACCAAAGCTTAGTGAAACTAATCTATCTTTAACTGCATACAGCAATTTTAAATTGCAGCCAAAAGGTACTATCATAATTAATTGCTCCACTAGTAAAATATTCCTTTGCAGTTCTATGTTGTAAATGTTAAATCCAAACCAATATTAGGGTTAAAAGGTTGTTTGGAGTTAAAATTAATAGAAAGAATTGATGCTATAGAATGTAGTAAAATAAGTAAAAATGAGCTAATTAAGCAATATAAAGATGTATTTACAGGGACAGGTGAATTTCCAGATGAACTATATCACATTACTTTGAAGGATAATGCAATACCTGTAATTCACCCACCAAGGCAAGTTCCTCAGGCTTTACAGCCTAAATTAAAAGAAACTTTAGATAAATTAGAAAAAGAAAAAATTGTGTCAAAAGTAAATAAACCTACTGATTGGGTACAAAGTTTGGTTATTGTAGAAAAACCAAATGGAAATCTGAGATGATGTTTAGACCCTAGGGACCTAAATAAAGTAATTAAGTGTGAACATTATCAAATTCCTTCTGCAGATGATATTATTAATAGATTAGAAGGTAAAAAATTTTTTTCTGTAGTAGATTTAAAAAATGGTTTTTGGCATGTTCCACTAGATGAAGTTAGCTCTGAAATTTGCACATTTAATATACATTTGGAAGAAAATTCAATAAAATGCCATTTGGTATAGCATCTGCACCTGAAATTTTTCAGAAAAGAAATCAAAAGCTTTTTGGGGATATTGAGGGTGTAGAGATTTATTTTGATGACATTATTGTTGCAGGAAATGATGAAGCCTCGCATGATGCAATCATGTCGGAGGTTCTCGAAAGAGCTAAATCTGTAAATATAAAGTTTAATCCAGATAAACTACAATACAGGGTAACAGAAGTTAAGTATGTTGGCCAAATTATATCTAAATCAGGAATAAAACCTGACCCAGATCATATAAAGGCAATTGTTGGGATGCCAACACCAAAACACAATGTATCTAAAGTTACTGCTCCAATAAGAGAAATCATTCATGAAAATGTAGATTTTAATTGGGGAAAGGAACAAGAAATGTAATTTGAAAACATTAAAGAATTGTTAACTAAAACTCCAATTTTAAAAGTTTTTAGTGCTAATGATGAAATAGTGATACAATGTGATAGTTCAAAAGATGGGCTGGGATCTTGTCTAATCCAAAAAGGACAACCTGTGTCATTTGTTTCACGCAGTTTAACAAAAAGTGAAAAAAAAATTATGCACGGATTGAGAAAGAATTATTGGCAATAGTTTTTTCATTTGAGAAATATCATAATTTTGTATATGGACGTAAAGTGATTGTACAAAGTGACCATAGACCCCTAATGGCAATTGTTAAGAAACCTATGCATAAAATATCTTCTGGAATGCAAAGAATGATTTTAAAATTATTGAAGTATGATTTTGAAATTAATTATGTACCAGGTACTCAAATGTTTCTCGCTGATACTCTATCACGTGATTCCCTGTTAATGAAACTGTAAATGATGATCCTGAAATGTTAAATATTGTGCATGCTATTTCAAAACATTTACCCATGAGTGAAAAGAGAATAATGCTATTTAACAGGGAAACTGAATTAGATACGGAATTGCAAATAGTTGTAAAATATATTTAAGAGGGATGGCCTAAATCTTATAAAAAAGTAGATAATAGTGTAAAATTGTATTATAAAGTTAAAAATGATCTTTACATTAATGAAGGGCTGTTATTTATGAATGAAAAATTAATTGTTCCTTATAGTTTGAGAAGAGATATGCTACAACTAATACATGAAGCTCATTTTGGGATAGAAAAATGTAAGAGAAGGGCTAGAGAAATAATGTATTGGCCAGGGATGAACTCTGATATAGAAAATGAAGTTTCACAGTGTGGGATATGTGAGAAATTTAAAAAAGCTAATAGTAAGCCATTAAAACCTCACACAGTTCCTTTTAGACCTTTCAAAAAGTTAGGAGTTGATATAATGTACTTTGGTAATGTTAGTTATTTAATTGTAATGGATTATTATTCAAAATGGATGGAAATTATTGAACTTGCAAATAAATGTGCAGACGAGGTAATAACTAAACTTAAATCAATTTTTTCTAGATTTGGTGTACCTAATACTGTAATTTCTGATAATATTCCATTTAATAGCTACATTTATAAGAAATTTGCAAATGATTGGGATTTTAATTATGCTTTTATTAGTCCTCACTATTCTCCAAGTAACGGGATGGTAGGAAGAGCTGTTGGTATTGCAAAAGGTATTATGAGAAAGGCAAATGAAGATAGAAAAGATTATTTTGTGGGATTGATGGAATATAGAAATACCCCAATATCGGGTCTGAATCTATCTCCTGCTCAAATTATGTTTAATCGTAGGTTAAAAACAAAGTTGCCAATATCCAACAAATTACTAAATGCTGAATTGTTTAATAATATTAGAGAAAAATTAATTATGAGGCAAAACATTCAGAAATTCTATTATAACAAAACTGCTCACCCATTATCTGAGCTTAAGCAAAAAGAAAATGTTAGGATACTGAATTTTAAAAACAAAACATGGGAACCTGCTGTAATAGTCTCTAAACATAAGTTGCATCCTAGGTCCTATCATGTCAAAGACCAGTTTGGTAAAATTCTAAGACGTAATAGAAAGCATATAAAAAAAATCAAATACACCCTTTAACATAGAAACAGATCCTAATGATGAAATAATAAATGCTTCCCAATCTGATTCAGAAGTAACTTTAAATTTCCAAACTTTTAACAGGTCAGATTGCAATGTGCAAAGAAGAAGTCACTGTGTTCGTAAACCACCATCTTACTTGAGTGACTATGTTGTATAATTAATAACTTAAAAGGGGGGATGTCATAATAACTGTAATTGTAACTGAAGTTGTGTGTATCGTGTTAACTGTGGTTTTAACTGTGTATTGTATATATTATTCCTGTTGTGTCGTTGATGTACTTGTGTTGTTGATGTGTCTTCTCGTATCATGAAATAAACTAAAATTGAATGGAACTGATTATGCTTCTTGCTTGATAGTGTTCTGAAGAGCACTCAACATATACCAGCAATGACAGGGGGCACATCCCATCGAATAATCATCTCTACAAATCTTGGAAAATAAAATTATCTTGTATAAATAAATATGTGAAATTTTTCTATCTTGCCAATAAATGTTTTTTTTATAAAATCTTGTTCTTTTTTATTATTTGTAATTTAGTCGTTCTAGTTATCAGGATTATATTCATGGCCGGACTTTTTAATATTCAAATAAAGTGAATTTATTGATGAACATAGTAATTGAAAAACATTGATGTTTCCTTAATGAATAAATCAAGAGACAGTGTGAATGGGAGTAAAGAATCAAAGTGATCAAGCAATGTGTAAAGCACAAAAGTGAAACTGCTCTAGTAATTTTTTATAGGTTGAGATATAAATGAAGGAGCAAATAAACTGAAAATTCATATTTATTTCAATAAGAAAGCAATATTGGCATAATTAATATTACAACAGCACTGTAAATAGATTTATAGTTACTGATTGTACGTATACATATTACTTTATTATAAATTGAGGAGGAAATTTTCTAAAAATGTATTATATCTGGGAATTCTGCACACCTTTCAATAGTTAATGTTTTGTATATCAAAAATTTTAAAGTTAATTAAATTTATTATTTGAGGTGAAATAATTTTCATAGGTTGTTATTTACTCGACTAATTTTTCAATTTAAAGACTGGTTCTTTTATAAATTGATGAAATAAAAATATTTAATGCTGTATTTCTTCAATAAATTAAGAAGATATAATTAACAGGAATGATATAAAAATAGTATAAAGTTTATACCTCTTTTTATAGGTTGACACATAAATAAAAGTAATTTCTTTTTCAATAAAAGGAGCAATTTTAGCATTTATAATACTAGAACTGTGAACAGATTCAGAGTTACTGATTATAATATATAAATAAATTTATATATTATTACTGATTATATGTATTTATATATTATTACTGATTATAATATATTTATAAATTGTGAGCAGGTTTTAAAAAATCCTGTTAGCTTCAGCCCACCCTTCAATTTATTGTTTTATTTGTTAAAATTATTTGTGTAGTTATACAATAATTGTAAATTAAATTCCTTAGCAGATGTTTACACACGTTATTTATCACTAATATTAAAAGCTTTGTTAAAATTGCTACTTTTGGTTAGTAGAAAAAAACTATTACAAGACATATTCCACATAATATAAAGGAAATGTCTGTTTCAATGAACTTTTCTTGTCTATTGATTAAATCACTTGTAATGCGTAATTATTAAACTTGAGTGAAAAAAAGTAAAGCGAGAACCTCGGATTAAAATGGTTGAATTTAGGTCGGTCACTGGTTGATTTGAGCTCGCCCCATTATCGCCCTATAATCGGTAATCGTCGGAAATGCATCGGCCAAAGCTCGTAAAACCGTTTGGGGCGATTTCTTCCCGGCCATTGGCCAATGCAAAGCGGTGGTGCATGCCCACCTACTAGGCGGCGTCGCGAAAGATGTCGCCCCAACAATGTGAACGTCGGCGGGCGATGTTTGGCCGTTGCTTGGCCGATGATGTTTTGCTGCCTGGGGTGTTATATAGAATACGTTTCTCTTATAAGTGTGTTACATGTTAGCACATCCAAATAAAATAATCTACAAGATTATCTGTTTAGGTTAAGGAATACCTGGTTAAGGAGAATATCAGGTGTCTCTCATGGTCTTGTAACGGTCCTGATTTGAACCTTATTGACCATTGTTGCTTCTTGGTGAAGAGAGCAGCTGTCAGAAAGCCCTTACGGATGAAATGAGAGATTCAAAAGGCCTGGTATCAATCGTGTGTGGTATCATGAAATGTAAATTGATGCCATTAATTTACTAATTTCTAGTAAGTCCAGAAGATATGCTACTGTAATTGCTGAGTGTGGTTTTGCGAAGTTATGACATTGTAAACACTCTATGTCTGCAAAAAATTGTATTATTCTTTTGAAATTCATTTTTGTCGAGAACTACAGGAGTGACTTCAAGACAATGACTTCAGTTAATTTTGGTACAGTTTTCGTTCGTTGTCAAATTTCGTTTAGTGTCGACTTTACGTTTACAAATTGTAATACGGCGATTTAAAATAAAATTAGTGTTTTAAATAAATTATCTTTTCCATTAAAAATTAGTTGTTTTTTTATAAATACCGCAAATGTAACAAAATCGAGAACGGTTTGTTTTGATTGGCCACGAAAGTAAGTATACGAGAAAGTAGAAGAACGAACACTGTCTCAGATTTTATTTTTTGTTGCCTTTATTCAGAGGCAATATGGATAAGTTCAACTTCAACGAGCTTCGTTTAGCTTAGAACTGAAAGAAGCTCCGAAAAATCACAACATTCATTTCTCCCTAGATAAGAATACAAAAGTGCTGCTCAACTTCTTAAAATAAATCGCCAGCATGTTATTTGTACTGATGAAATTTTTAACACATTTGTTTTGCAATTGCTTTGTAAAAATTTATAATAAGAAGAACAGTTTCAAGTATCATTACACTATTCCATGTTAGACATTTATGAAAAAAATGAAGATAAAATAAAATCTTTAAAACTTTTTCTCGTCGGTGACAGAGGATTTAATTAATAACAAACTGAATATAGCTATAAACTATTGAATATGAACATAATATTACAGGTTATAATCAAATTGAAAGAAGGGCTAATCAATTTTTAAGTAAGTTGACAGAGTAATAACATAAAGTTAGTATTAAGATTTTTAAAAATGTATCATTTGATATATATATCGTTTAAAGCCATTAGTATTTTCAGTAATTTATTTTCAAGCATTCAAAATGCAAATTTTCGATTTCTTTAATTTTATTTTTAAAAATTATGTCTAGGAATTTTTTCGCGTATGTTGAGCACAGACACGTCCATATTGCATCAGAGATTTATTTTTCATTATTAATGAAAGTATTTAGTGTTTAATATCCATAAATATAATACTTACTGAGATGTATAGAATGTTTGGAACCTGAATCTCTGAAAACAAGCAGTTCTCGAGCGTCTGCAAGAACATCAAAGAAGCCTGGCTTTCTTCCTGGCAGTAGATGACTATATCTATGTCTCCACAAAGAAAATTTTAATAGAAACGCAAATAATGTTCCTAACAATGCATAAGATATAAGTAAAAACATTTTATGGACCTAGCTTGAAAGAACATAAATCGTATCGAAATTATTCTTTCATCGCTATCCGCCTTATTTATGGAAGTGTATTTCGTAAATCAACTCAACCGTGAAATGCATTTTAATTCATTACATTATCAATATGCACAACTCACATTATTATCTTCATAAATTACTCGAGAATCTTCTTCAAGGGACAACAGCATTCGTTAATGCTAGATTTCGCATTAGATATAATAGTGCTATTTTTTTAAAAGATAAACTTCAAATCTCATTTTTTTGTTGAAATTATCATGAATTTTCGTAAGTACAGGAAATGCCGCTATTTTTATTGAAGATATTCTAAAAGTCTTCGCTGTATATTTCCCTATATGTAAATTTTACATAAAAATAAAATTATTAAATCCTTTGTCTGAGAAAATTGAATTTCATTGTTTCTTTATTACTCGCCAAAGGCAATGCACTACAAGTTACGTAAATTGCATAGTAGTGCCTTAAAACTGACCGAGTGAATAGAACTTTCGGTAATTCCACCTATTAATATTTCAAAGATAGATTATTACAGAGGGTTTCCAATGTAATATGGACACTTCAAAATTTGCATATATTTTCGAATATCGCCAAACAATCTGCTAGGAATTTCTTAGAATTTCGAACATGCAAAGATTAGGCTTAAAATCACATTTTAGAGTGAAGATTCGATCACAAAAGTATTTAGGGGACCGACCAGAAAGGGATGAAGACAAAAATATTTTAACTCATCCCGTTTCAAAGAAAGCTGATAACGAGATGAAACTTTCATGAATGGTTATGTTTGATGTGCATAATATTTACATGCATTTTCGTAAACACAGCTCAAATATTTGGGAAGATATAAAAGGTTGCTATAAAAAAATCCCAAATTTCCCCGCATACTTTTTCCTTATTACATCCAGAGTTTTCATTCAAATTATACGAAACTTACAGAAACATCGGAAGTATATTACCTACAGAAAAATTATAAGAAATTTGAAGTAAATATGAATATTAGAGGGATGAATATTTGTAGTAAATAATATTTTACTGCGCATGTGCTAAACATTTTGATTTGATTTTAACCGTTGAGGGATATGTTGTAAGAAGAGTGAAAATCTCGGCTGAGTTCGTAGATAGGCTATCCAGCTCCAATGGGGGGGGATTTTATTTCCCCATAATTCCCTTACAATTGAAGATAGAAAGAAAATTAAAATTAGGCGAATTATTGCCTCGTCATAACAAACTACTTTTGTATCGAAACTTTTTATAGCTACAATTGCTTAGAAATTTTGAACTAAAAAAGCACTTTGAATTCCCTTCCCCCCCAAATTATCATTTCCTCATAGCTCTGTTACGACTAAAGATAGAAAAAAAAATCGATTTGGCGAATTATCACCTTATCATAACGAACAACTTTGATATTCAAAGTTTTTTGGCAACTATAATTGCTTCGAAGTTATGAGCTGAAAAGCGATATTAATTCCCCCCCAATTTATCTTTTCCCCAAAAATCCGTTATGATTGAAGATAGAGAAAAAATTTTAATTAGGAGAATTATCACACCATAACAAACTACTTTTATATTGAAAGTTTTTTGATAGCAAGAATTACTTAGAAGTTATGAACTGAAAAGTGATTTATATATATATATAGCCCCCCCCCCCCCCTTCCAAACTTAGAGTACGCTTTAACCTATGCATGAGAAACTTTGTTAAATTGCTCCCAGCAGCCGCATTTACTTCCACTTTTTATACAGTAAACAAGCTAATATACCCAGCTTTGCTCCAGAATAGAATGCTTTCATTTCTAATTTTTTTTAATGTAAAAACTAATATTGCATAAAAATAATAATAGACAAATTCCTTTTCTGATCTGAAACGTTTTTGATCAAAATTAGAATACAAATTGAACCAGACAATTTTTAAAAACAGCCGAAGGCTAATTTTCTCCATAAATTATTATTTGTTATATAGTTACTACAAATTTTATGAACAATTTCTAAAGTAAAAGAAAGGTTTTAATGAATATATTGGAACATTTAAATTAAATAGTTAATTATTCTGTAATTTAAAGCATGGGAATAAATCAAATCAATAGTTGGTCCTGATATAAATTGTTAATTCTCTACTTTTAAAATTTTCTTTTAGCATTCGTCCAAAATTCTGTTAATATATTCTGTCAACAGTTCTTCGTATTATTCTTGTTTTTCATCACTAAAGAATATTGTTACGAATTTTGTTTAAAATTAATTTTAAAAAAAATTATTAAAAGGAGAGAAACAAATTAAGTAGAAATGAAATTTTTGTCACTGAAAAGCTAATTTTTTGAAATTTTATATGGTGCAAAAATTTTATGTGGAGTTCGTGAGATAATATTTTTCGAAGATTACGCGGAAAAACGCATTGCATAATTTTTAATTTACTGAAATTTTAACTACCTTTGGGGCTTTGCAAAGTTGCGAGTGACCTTTCTCTTGTCTTAAATAAAAAGTGTGCAAAGTGTGTTTAAAATCAGTCCAGTGGTTTAGGAGAAGATGTGGAACATATATACATAGCCACAATGACTTTTATTTATATTGAGATATCCCATCCACACTGATAAATCCATACTGTTGCTGAGAAATACTATGAGTCATAAAAAAGGCTTTAGTGATTTCGTCACAATTAATTAAATATTTAATTTAATAGTCAATTTGATAATTAGTTAATTTGACAGATTAGTTTAATTTGACATTTAATTAAACATGGCGGCACCAAGATTTATTTAATAAATTTAATATGAAATAGCCAAAAAAGATATTTTAATAAGAGTTCCCTTTTTCCTCATTGATAGAGTGAAAAATAGCGCATTAACTTTAAAACTGTTTTGGAGTTTTCTGACTGACTATTTGCTTTTAACTGTGGATGGGGATTTAAATTTACTGCTTAAAATGGCTGCATTCATATCCTATGCTTTAATCACACGTGTTTAATTTTCCACACAATGTTTAATAATTTTTATTCTCTTATGTGTTAAGAATTTAATGACTATCATTTCTGTAACTCTAAATGAGCACATTCTACTAGTGATTAAATCCTTCCTGTCATGTGATTTTGCATATGACTAAGCAATTTTCACACAATTATATGGCAACCTAGATCAAATAAACTAATTTTCACATCTAGAGTCGTTCTTCATTCGTGCCAAGTGTCAATTTCTTGCTACTGTTTCAGATAGGCTGGCTTACTGTTATCTAGGTGCTGGGATGTTTATTTCTGTATGACTCCGATTATGTGTTGAGATATAAAAAAATTAAGAAATTTACTGACCAATAAATCTAGCATAAGCTTTTGAGTAGAATAATAAAGCCTTGGTATAGTAAAAAATTAAATGTCATGGAAACAGAATTACGACGTAAATATTACAATGTGTGGAAACAATAAAGTCATTTCCAATATCTATATTGATCAATAACATTAGCGTAAAGGAACCCTTCGGAAAGGGATGTTTTTTTCTTTTCTTTTGACTTCCTCAACCTTCTTCAATTTTTTTGCCTGTTTTTTTAAAAATAATTTCATTATGTTAGATAGTTTTTTGTGTTTCTAAATTAATATGTTTTTATACTCCAGATAAACTTAAGTCATGAAAAATCAATTACCTTATATGAAAAAAATTCTTGTCCTGTCTTTATAATACTGTGCCTTTCGTAAGAGTCAGTCAGTTCAAAATCATTTTCTCATGGAGGGTTGATTCGTGCATACTTTTCTTCTTTGGTGTTGTTACCCAAAGAAAAAAATGATGAATGAAGAACCAAAGTCTTACTTTCAAAAACATTGTTTTACAATATTGTCTTCTGCTTTATGCCATTGTCTCTCTGTCTGGGAGAATGCATGAAATAGACCAAAAAATCCTTTTCCCTTTTTTTCCCAGACTTGGTGACTATTTAAGTTGGTTAAGCAACGTCGTCAAGAGTAAACATACTTTTGTCACTGATGTCAAACTCAAATAAATATCACTGACATCAGACATTTGTATATTCTTTTTTTTTCTATTTGAGACATACTTGTGTCTTTGTCTATAAAAATGTTTTTACATACTATATTATATTCACATACACTTGTGTATTTATATTCAAAATATTTTTCCTATCAAGAATTTAGTAGTGCAACCCGTTATTGAAAGAAATTTTACAAAGAACTGTTCATCACGTGAATAGAACTTTTTTACAGTCGACTAACTAGTGATATAACTTTATTGGAGTACTCCAAGGAAAATGATATATAATTGAAAATTTTTGTAAACATATTATTGAAGTAATTTTTATATTTAAATGAATATTTTCTATGTTTCTAAAAATATTTTTGCATTTTTATTTTTGTTTGTATACTTTTACACATTGAATTACATTTGTAATTATTTTGATATTTCATGTGTGTTATTTTAATGTTATTAAGTCCAGTCCATGACCATTAAGTGAACAATTTGTCAAAATTTTAAATTTATTTTATAAACCTTTTCAGCTTCGCAGAGTCTGCGACAGCAAACGGCCCTGCTGTCGCACGAGCCTTGCGGAGGGGGAGGGGGGGCATTGTAATGATTTTATATTTTTAAAACCAATCTTTAATTAAAAACTAATTATTTCTACTTAAGTTAAAATATCAGTATAACTGACACTGTAGCTCGCTGAGATCTGGATTCCACCGACTGTGTCGTTCGGGGTTTTTCCGTTTCTCAACAGTATAAAAAGGTTTGATGGTAGCCATCTTTCTCTTTTATAACCATGTAATTCACTTTGCCCAAGGTGCTGCCTTTGAGCACACTTTCCGAACATTGTCGATGGCTTCGATTTATCTTAAATATCTGAAATGTTAAAAGCATCTCGCATCTATAGAAGATAGAAATATGAAGATTTCTAAATAAAAGATTTTTTAGTTGATCGACTGCTACCATTTTACTCCTGCCTCTTCATCTCAAATAAATCATGGTCTTTCATATACTATATATATATATATATATATATATTAAAATTTATCATTCTTCTTTATACGCATAAATTCTTCTCACACGATTCATTACTGATTTATAATATTCTAAATATGATCTCCTGATACTAAATATGATCTGATGATAAAAATATGTAATAGATACTTTGTAATGAATAGTTGTTCCGTGATTATTCTTTGAGGAAAAGAATATAAACTCTATTGTTTCATGTTTTTAAATTTATCACACAGTTAGATAATCCAACTTATTATTGCATTGTTTGGAATAAAAAGTTATTTTATTATTATCCTTTGAGGAAAAGTAATAATAGCTCTGTTGTTCACATTTTTCTTATCTGTTCACGTGGATAGATTAATTAAACTCGAATAAAGCAGAAAAGCTGCAACTGATATGCCCAGGAACAAAGACAATTTCTATTTAATGTTGAATAGCTGCACTGAAACGCATATTTTATTATTTCTTGAAAAACTATTATTATAAAATGCTGTTGGCAACTTTTAGTCTGTTGATAGTAGTAATTTTTCTCTCTTTTGCAAAATTTTCATTACGGAGATACAAATGTAGTCAGCTAATACCTGGAAAAAATCTAAGCTTGTTTAATATTTTGGGTTATAGAAGCGGTTAGGTTTATGATTTCAGATGCTAAACATCCTTTACATCTCAGTGAGTATAATTTGTCGGTAAGTGTGTAAGCTTTAGAGCTCTAAATGCATTTACGAAAAGACATATCTAAAATATGTACTAGTAATTAGGACATAAGACAAAAAAATAGAAAAACTAATATTACAAACTAAAACAGAATAATGCAAACAACAAATGCATTAAAATATAACAAATGTTGAATAACGCAATATTAAAAATGAGTTTATTAATTTATTATATAATCAACGAATCTTAATACCACATTTTTTGCGCTGATGTCCTGTGTTTCGATGCATGAGAGACGAGCAATTATTAATGAAATTAAAGATAATATGAAAGAATATAAAGGGGACATCCAGTTAATTTGGGTTAAGACTTATAGGGGATTCTAAGTTGTAAAAAGTGAACTATAAGCTAAAGAATGGTGATATTTTCTTAAATCAAAGTTTTAACGGGCTATGGCGCTTTCCCTACTCATCAGGCTCACTTTTTTGGTAAAGGTTTTCAATGTCTGTGTGGAAGAGGCGAAGATTCTCTTTCTTTTTCATGGGATCCCTGTGTGTCATCAGTGGGCTCATTTGAGACAATCTTGACCGAGAAATTGGCAAAGTAAAGAACTGAAAGACTTACTAAAAATAGTATTTTTCAGGCGGATCCTTTCTGATATTGTCAAAGAATTGCATAGTCTTGCTTTTGCACTCTGAATATTGAATATTCTGTTTTTGTTTTTATTTGTCTCTTTGCATCTGTAAAGTTGAATTGTTTGGGTAAGGTTGTTTCGCGTGACCTGTTGTTTGGACCGCACAGCTTCGGCCAGATTGGAGATAACTATGTATGCTACATTTTTAGCTAATAAATCATATCACCCAGTGACTTTAGTCGCATCAGAAAATGGGCAATTGTTTCAAAATTTCAATTTATCACTTTCGGTCTTCTTACAGGTAGAAAAAGATTCCAATCATTCAAAATGTATGCACCTTTTATACATTTTTCTGTAAAAAATTGTTAATATCCAGTTATTAGGTTTTGTATTTTCTTTGGAATAGTTTTAATAAAGCAAATAGGTTTATGTGTTTAAAACTCTATAAGAGATGTAACCTTGAAAATATTGAGAGTCGTACTGATCAGATGGATTTAAAATAATCCACAGTTTTCTATTTATGTTTCTTGTAAGTTAATTTTCCAAGTGAAATTTATTTCATTAAAAAAAGATTCCTGTAAAACTTTGAGCACTTGCCTGTTTCCTAATTTTTGGAAAAGAGGATAGCAAAAAATACGTTCTTATTTATGTCTATTCCATTGTTAATGATCGAAATTACATTCAGAAGTAAGACGTCAATTTCAAAATAGTAAATTAATATTAAATAAATTAATGTTAAATCTATGCTGAAAATATCCATTTTAGGTTTCGCGATGTCTTCCGCTGACATAAAATTCAGATTTTTTTTATTCATATTATGTGATTATAATTTCAAAGTTCTTCTCACAGTATCAAAAATTAGATCCATATTTCCGCCAAAGATTTATTTCTTAATTACTTATGATAAATCTTTCATAACCATAGTTAAATATTTTTCAGAGGAAACCGTCTTTAACAACCATTCTGATCTTCTATCAAAGATATTTTAAATGCTTTGAAATAGCCTGGCAACAAACATGATATTTACATCATTATATAATTAGTATCGGCTTATTCTATCTGATGTGCACGAAAATTCAAGCAATCATAATAAAAATAAATAAGATTTTGTGATAAAGTTTCCAGTAATGTACCAAAATGAAGACAATAATTTTTTTTCGAAACTCTGTAGGACAAAACAAATATATAGATGCTGACTAACAGAAATCCTCTAGGTAAATATTAAACTTAATAACATTTATAATATTTTTCCCTAATTTGTAATGAATGTTTGACATTTCCCCTTTCTTATGATATTCATAGTGACTTAATTTAAATTTCAGATTTTCCAGATTCCGTATTTTTGATTTAAAAAATTCTACTCTCTTGTCCACTAATAGAAGCTTGTTTTTACAAACATTTTTGCTTCCAATATCTTTCTACTTAATACTGCACATGATATGCATCTGTTAGATAGATTGTTAGGCGCCTGAGGTAGTTGTAGAATAGCAATGTTTGGAATATAGCAGAGAAGTAAAGGACTGTCTCCATTACACACTGTCGGCGGTTAGGTAGTAGTAGATTGCACCATAGTCCTATTTTTAGGACAGTCGAGAATGCAAGAAAAAATGACGTTCTAGATAATTTTTGATAATGCTTTTTTACTGGTATAAAAGTTAGGAATATTACCTTAATAAATTTATATGAATGTTTTTCTTGGAGCTCCAACTTTAAAACACATGTGCGTGGAAAATGTAAAAGAAAATTTCTTCAAAGATATCTATTTTAAAAATGTAATAAAATTCCAATATTAATTTTAACATGCGATGAAGACAATTATACAGTTAAATAACTCTTGAGTAACATATCGTCTTTAAATTGAATTAAAATATTCAAAATAATTTATATAAAGGGCCCTTATATGTGTTGTCCTCATTTTTGGACTATGAAAAAATATGGGTCAAAATATTGTTCTGTTGGAGAAATGTTTTCTTTTATTTTTGGGAAATAAAATGAATCTTAAAGGCTACTGACACTCATATCGTGAATTATTTTAACTCTTTTTTTGTCCAGCAGTATGTTTCTTATATGTTGGAGTTCTCTTTATGATGATAGACATTTACCATTGAAATATTCTTTCTGACACTTACTAATCAAGCTTTGTGAGTAAATTTTTTAAATGGTGCTATTTTCCAAGGAAGCATGGGTTAAAAAGCTATCTATGCTTTTTATAAACATTTTTTCCGTCATTCAATTTAATTAAAAAATTATTTCTCTCCCATTCTTTAAACAGTTGTCATTAATTTACAAAATTTCTGCGACTCTGTTTAGAATCGTAATACCAAAGATTTGTTCCTACCACCTAAATGATATCTAATAACTCTATGTATCTCTAGAGTTCATTTTGATATCCAGTTTATTATTTTTGCTTTGATATCGATAATAAAGGTTTAGCGTCGATACGAATACTACGGGTGTGTTCATTTCGATTAATTTAATTTTAACAGATCTTATAAGGTGTGCCCAAATGAAAAGGAGACCTTAGCTGTATCGGCGTTGTATCAAATTCCAGTGACTTAATGTGCTAGCCGATAGATGGCGTGGTGGTATTCCCAGTTGCACCTGCGTAGTTAACGGCCTCTCTTCAATATCCTCATTTCTGGAGGTTCGTTGCATGACGGATTCCTCCAGATCAGCACAAAGAGCAGTTATCCAATTTCTTCGCGCAGAAGGGGAGCATCTTTCACAAATTTATCGTAGGATGAAAAAGGTGTACGGAGAGCAGTGCCTCGCACGGTGTACCATATTCTGGTGGTGTCAGCGTTATGAGGCGGGACGTGTAAACTTTAAGGACTTGCCAAGCCCTGGGCAGGCGGACGTTGTGACCAACAGTGCCACGATTTCGGCTAATAATGAGCTCATACGTCAGAATCGTCGGATCATCACACGTGAAATTGCTGTTAAACTGTCGATAAGTAAAGGAACTGTGCACCACATAACCCACAAAAATCTTGGTTATGGAAAGTTTGTGCACAGTGGGTGCCCAAGCATCTGTCAGAGAATCAGAAGACGGTGAGAATGGGTGTTTGCCTGACGCAGAAGTTTCTACACTGAAGCCATCCACTCCTTTCCTACGCGCTGGGATCAGTGTATCAATGTCAATGGCGATTATTTATAGTTGTACTGTTCCATATGAACTGTAATTAGAATATTGTTATTAAAATTTCTTTACATAAAACTGTAGTCTTCTTTTCATTTGGGTATACCTTATACTAAACAAAATGAACTTTAGATTTCATTATTTCGAACACGAAATTGAGATTGATATAATTCTATTAAATAAGCGTACATTATTTTTTTCGCCCCTGAAAGTTTTTTTATATACATGATGTCTCTGAATGCTCACAACAAAAAGCGAGAGTTGATACTCAAATAAAACAAGCATCACTTGCATAGATCATAAGACACAATCACCCTAGCACAAAAAAAAACCCGTTACTCATCCATGTAGATCTTTCATCAATAAATAAAAAAATAAGGGGAATTCGAGCCTCCAGTCCGAAAAGTGGCACATTTAATGTTTTAAGCTTAATTCCTCTGGGTCTTTATATTATCTTTAAAAATTTGCTGTTAATTCTATAGCAACGATAACATTAAAATGAATGTATTTAAAACCGTTGCAACGCACCTATGTTTAAATGAAGACAATGAAATGTAGGGTTGTAAAATATACTTTTTAAATATTTTTGAAAATTTACTATATTTGGGATGAAAACAATGCATGGAAATAAAATTTGTATTAGTGAAAAACTGGGTTTTTTTTGTATTTAAATTGATGAAAAAATGGTTTAAGCTTCGGTTATTGGTTTATGGTTAAAGCTTCATTGTAACTGAGGAAAAAATTAATAATTTGATTAATTTTTAATCAAAAATCTAATTAAAATTTTGAAAAATTATCTCTTAGTGAGCACATGCTGCTCAGGATATAACTACTGGTCAAAACTGGCAGCTCTAGGTCCAACGGTCTGCCTTGTAGAGTAATTTCAATGATTTTTTCCATCATACATGTCACATGACTTAATTTACAAATAGTATACAAGCATATAAATATTATATGTTGGAAAATATTTTAGCAATATCTGTATGATATACCTCGTGATTTTTGGTAGTATTTTAATGTCCGTTATTTGTACTGTTAACTTGTAAAGCTCATACAACCCAGGCTATTGCAAAGTGTTCCGCTCACAACTCGACGTAGTTCGGGCACGATGGGACCGATGCCCAATTTCGTCACGTCTTCAAATACATTATAAACACGATGCATCCCAAGGCTGGGTGAACTTGTGGTTAAATCTCCACACTTCCCGAACCTGAATCCTTTGGATTTCTTTCTGAGAAACATAAATGTGGACAACTGGATTCCGTGAATATGAAAGAAATTACACAATATAAATAATATAAGAAAAAATAAATACCTATAAGCCAAGAATTATAAATATTCTATTAAATACTAAAATGGATGATTTATTCTAAGTACCCTGTCAGCATCACAGCCTGGGTATAGGATCTGCTTTTTAATAATGAAATATATACGTATGCTAATTTGATATCTCATTCATTAACAAAATAAATATGTTTTATGAAATTGCCTAGAATCAAGTATCCTTAACCTTAGGGATACTTGACCCTACATGCAAAGAGTAGTTAAATTCTTTTGTTAATTTGTATGTACGTGAAATTCATATATTAGGTTAGGTTTAAGTCGTTATTATCAAAAAATATTAGTGAACCTAATATTAAAAATTAAATAATACGGTTTCTATAAATCTCAGTTTTTATTAATAAAATGCAGTTAATAAATTAAATTATTCTAGTCATTAAATTAAAACTAGTTATTAAATTAAATTAGTTCAAAATTTAATAAACAATTAACATATTGATTTAATTAAATGATAAAATTACATTAATGAAATAATTAAAAATTACATTAACTGGGAGCCTAGAAACGTCATTGTATCGTTGAAGAAATGACGGCTTGGGAAAATTAGAAAAAAAAAGAATAGCATCAAAATGAAAAAATAAAGGATCCAAAACATACTGTACAAAACAAGAAATTCGGAAATTCGGTTAGTCTAACATTTCAACAAAATCAAAAGAATAAAAATAAATTCGAGAAGAAAATTCAGATCAACGACGAACTCAACAGAAATGGCGAAGCGTTAAATAAAAACAAACTATGACAAAAAGTTCGAGGAAGAAAATTTTATTAATCTAATAAATAAATAAAACTCTTTCTTTCACAACCGAGAAAAAAATGGAATAAATAAATTTCAATTATTTTGAAAATTCTTACTAAAATAATAATTTGCGTTAAATGAATTTATCACATTAAAAAGAAATTTTATTCGTTAATTGATTATTTCCAAAACATTTTTAAATAATTATTCTCTATATGTGAGTTGCCATATTGGCAACAAACTCCACCGCACCAGAAAATTGATCCTAACAACACAATGTGCTTCAGTCAGCTACAATATCGAATCTGCAATAGCTTTTTCCATAGAGTCAAGTATCCCTAACTGGCTAGGGTCAAGTATCCCTAACTTGATTTTTTCTAAATAATCTAAAAATTAAACCAATTAGAATTAAAATAGTGCATAACATCGTTTATCAAATTTTAGCTAGAAGTATGCTTAAAATTCAGAAATATTTTAAATCATCTTATCTTCAAAAGTAAAATTACTATCCACTGAGAAATGAAAAATTAAAATTTACTTTCGGACCCCCAAAATATGTTTACTTACACACCATTATGATGGCTTTTAAGATTAGAAGGAATATACCCTCCAATAGAACATATGACCATAATTCAAATAAAAATGGCACCCACAAATTACCAATTATCTCACAATCTGAGAAAGTCACGTACTGTTAAGTATCACTAGTTTTCCCTGTTGTATCATTACAAATGGACTGTTATATAGAAGGCCTAATTTTTAATTCTAGACGTTTGCTTACAGGTTAGAGCACGACAAGATTAAAGAGCAATTTAAAAACAATAGAAAATTTAAAAATTCTCTATTGCTTTAGAGATGTTATTATCCATGTAAAACACAATTTACAAGAATATGCAGTGATCTTAATTATTATCAAGATATCACTTTAATTTTGAGGCTATTCTATTATTTCTTTATTGTCCGCTTGTTTGGAGACCGTTAAAATTCATTATATCCACTTGAAGGAATGTAATTCTTAAACTTTAATAACATTTTCATTAACTAATTGCTAACTTCAATTAAGTTTAAACACAGGAGGACCATTTTTTGTAATAAAGATTTCAAGGCATACTGAAAAAAAAATGGACAGCTACTGAATTTGTAAATACTAATCAAAACGAAAATTTTGCTTTCATTAATGTATAAAACACATTTCAGAATGAAAAACTCTAGCAGAAATGAAGGGATATAACTTTAACAATTATACACAGTAAAATATTTATACAAACATTTTAACTAAATTATTTTAAAATGTGCTACATGATAAATGGCAATAGATATAGAGAATTCCTTTATAGAGCCATTTTACATAATACTCTTTAAAGCTGTATTAATATACGAACAATTCAAAAATCTTTCATCCAAAATTAGTTGGAAGGCAGTCGCTGCTCTCGTGCGTATCAGTTGAACGATTAAATTGTAACATGTGCGATTAGTTATTAAACTTCAAGAGCTGATCAAGTCTATTCCCATTGTTCTACTTATAACATTTAGAAGCTTTAAGGATTCTTTCCCCCTGATGAAACAAAATGAGAGCGCCTTTTCAAATGCATTAATTAGCAGTGACCTTTCTGTAAAGTGCCGGTGTTTGGATATTAAATACAATCTTATTCAGCAATGACTCACAGTAGAACAGAGTTTGAATCTTGCCGGTCGTTTCTTTAACGATAGCATTAAATGGGGAAATGTATAACGAGATAAGTCGTTAGTTCAGTGATTTCCACCTTATTTCGATTTCCCATTTTAAAAGACTCTTACGATTGGGATGGGGAAGTTTATTTGCTACTTGAGTTAATGTATTTTTCTGTATCTATTTTTTCAGCAGATATTTACGGAATTCGGATTTTTTCCTTTTTACTATACAGTACAAGCTAGCAAAGTTTGGCCCTATTTGCATTTTCTGTTTATTGATATTTGTTACCGACTGTAGATAAAAGATATATGTGGTAAAGCAAACGCCCTTCCTATTCTTTTCTTTTTGTACGATGCTGTAGAAACAATTGCTTAAAAGGGACTTTACTAAAAATTCTGGATTTGAATGTATGTTTTTTAATTTGCAAAAACAGTAGCCAATAAAGAAATAATGGCATTTGTGCATTTCCTTCGTAACAATTGTGGTAGGGGTTACAGAGATTCTATTTCAAAAATCTGGAAAACTACCATGGAATGGAAACCCAAAACAAACCCCGACGATTGAAAGGGAACTTCAGAAATTCAATCAGTCTGCCTTTCATAAATCCCGAAATTCTGAATTAAAGGAAATCGTCTCTTAGCAAGCAACACCACCTATCTCAATTAGGAAGGAAATACTTAATTTTATACAAACAATACATCTGAGTTTTTTAACATCTGATAAGAACATAATACCGAATGTTCCTACCAGCGGCGAAAAAAATTTCAGAAATATTCGCTATTGGTTTTGTAAAATTGAGTATTTCCTTCCTCTTTGAAATTTCAAAAAATTGAGATAGGTGGAGTTGCTTGTTAAGCGACGAAATAAATGTTTTAACCTTAAACTTTCTTAGTCAAACAATTTCAAAGGAAACTCCACAGTTTTCACTTCTACTAGAAGTTTCCTCTATTCAAATGCATTTTAAACAAATTTGGATGAAAAAACGTTAGCAAAGCAAGTTCAAAAATGCAAGCACCTTCACTGTCAATATTTTCTACCGGAGAATAAAACTTTAAGGCGAAGACAAGGATTTTTACCAACAGTTTATATAATTAAAAGCTTCGGGGTATGTAAAGTGTTTAATTATAGGGGAACATTGATAAAAGTACGCAGGAGGATAAGAATACGCAGGGCAATTTTACATTTTACTCAACACTGCAGATAATCGCCACTGTGACCTTTTAGTGGTGTTCTACTGTGTTAAAATACGATTTGTTTTCCATTTACAAGGCAAAATTCACTTTTCTTACTTTTCTATCTAATTTTTGATCATAGAACGCAAGTGTTTTATTATTTAAATTGAACCAAATGTTTAAGGGCATATTTCAAATTAAATCATGTATATAATAAGCTACAAATTGGTGTAAATTGAGTTTATTTATCTGTGGCGTTTTAACTCCTAGCGGCAGATTAGTCAAGGGCTCACGAGGAGGTCAAGGGTTCCAGCATTTTGTCACTGAGTACTCTGAGACTCCCTAAACTAGCATGAACTTTTACTTCATTTTTTCCTTGTAAAGGTAATATATAATTGTATATAAATCAATAGCTCTGCTATAATGTATTATTGGAATACAAACGTAATTTTTTACAGAGAAATAGTTTCATCTTTATATGATTCTGTTTCTTAAGTTTTAATTCTACAAAATATTACCCTTAGCCTGTTTCATTGTTTATCGCAAACTTCAATTATACCTTGGTATTTTATAATTTGTTTTAAAAACTCATTTATCAGTAAATATCGCCTTATAAAAGGAAAACTGATGGAAAACTCTGGTGTGGAAATAACTGTATAGTTTAAACCCAAGTTGTAGGTTGGCAAGAGTAAAAGGGCAGTGCCTCCAGAACTCGGGATCAACGAGTGCACCCTGCGAAAATTATTAGAAGTACCTTAAGTTATTTCCTTTAAATATTCGACATTATCTATATTGATATAATAGAATTGAGCATTGCATCGATTTGATTGTTTATACGACACACATGCGAGGGTTAACATCAAATCGGCATTTAAGGCCAACTAAAATTCGTTCACAATACACATAAAAGAAATCGAATTCATTTAATATTCAAAACATGTGTTGCAAATTATCCTTTAATGACTCTTCTTTTCCGGTCCTTTTTCTTATTTTAAAGCATTAAGGCAAATGATATAAAAAAGAAAGAAAAAAATATGCTCCAGTTTTTGTCACATACTTTTTTCTTTCAACATATTTTTGGCAGAATTTCCAGTATTTCTTCAGTGTTATCAGAATTGAAACAGAGTGTTCTTAACCCTTTTCCAAATAGCATGTACATTTTCAGCAAGTGTGATTTGTTCTGGATATTATATTGTCAACACAAAATTGACGAGGCAATTTTTCAGAGAAATTACTACATAGTAACATGGCATAATCGACCAACCCACTTGCAAAACACGTTTGCTGTGAAGTTCATACAACACTTACACACCATGACCTGGATACAGTTGTATATATCTGGTTTTGATTCTTTGTCTCTGTTTTTAAAAACATCCGATTTTGAATATCATCTCCTAGACAGTCCTTCTTTTTATTAATACAATAAATCAATGATAATTTGAAAAAAAACTAACTAGGTCTTTTTGTAAAAAAATATTACTTTTTTAAATTCTCCATCCCAAATTCTACTAAATATAGAACTTGCACTTTGAAGAAAACTATATCGCCTTTTTCTTAATGTTGAAATTTTAACGTTCATAAACAAAATTAAAATTAAACTCAAAACACAGTCAATGTTTGTTGAAAAGTAAGTACTTACTCTGTGTTCCATATTTTTAAAAGTAATCACTTTTGAACCAAATTTCATAATTTTTTCCAATAGCAAAAACATATTTATTAGCGAAAATCGCTCTCTCTTTGACTTCAAATCATATTCTCAAAATAATAAAAAAATTATTAAATCAAGACGACAATAGAAAATAACTTGTAGCTTGAGTATAATAATCCTCGTCATCTTCGCCGAGTGCGGATTCGCTGGTCTAGTGGTTAACGGCGACAGGTTGGTAACCGAGATTTCCGGGTTCGTATGCATACTCTTTTTTTCTACTCGTTTGCAATGAACTTGAAGTGACAAGTTTGCTGCAAGTTCGACGCGTGGTGACTTCGGTGGTTCTGAAAACTTTTTCAAACTTGTTAATGAACTTGCGGTCTTGCCGTGTCAAACTTCCTGCAGACTTTCAGAGCAAGACCGTTGCAATTGTGCTGCAAACTAAAATTGCTATCTGGGTTATATCTCAACAACTTCGACTTGAAAAAAATTTACTCAGACGTTGGAATACATCATTCTAAGTATGTATAAAATAGTAAAAAAATTAGAAAATAAAAATTTATTGACAAAAAAGTGTTTGCTGCATTTCTGCAACATAATGCAAAATGGCATGAAAAATTCAAAATTTCAGTTTAGATGAAAATTTTTAAAACAGTTGTTAGTTTTGTTGTAACAACGAGGTACAATACATTTCTCACAACAGTTTGCGTAAATCTTTTACATTTTGGATATTTGCATCTGATTCTTTTATCTGTACAATGGGGCCAGTGCCCGATTTCTTCTTGACGCACTGGCTTTGGTTTCATATGCTGGGCAGACCCTTTATGCTTTTTTTCTTATGGTTCTTCTTCTACGTCGCTTTTTCTTTTTCTGTTACCCTTAGTTGTGGTGTTCATTTTACATTGGGTTTGGGCAATTTCAGCAGAATTTAACATCTTTTTAGTTTTTTTTCTTCCGCATGCACACGTTCGTACAAAAACCAAGCATTAGATATTATTAAAATCAAAAAGTGATAAAACATTCGGATTTGTCATCGTCTGCTTCTTTAGTAGTATTTTTTGTCTGTCTATAATATTATTAATACAATTTACTCTTCCACCCATGTGTCTATTATATTCTCTTACAACAAAAGGTTGGTCAATTTCAATATGGGTTTTAGTGGATTTATTATAGCCTCGGACCAAGGATTTTGGCTCTTCACCAGCAAAGGTTAACGTTAAATCAACCATTATGTTGTCTTTATATGATATTGTTGAAACATCAACCATATCAACCGTTGAACAATATTCAACAGATACTCCACGTTCTTTTTTCTTCATCTCTTGATTAATAGGGAACTTGAAATTTGATATCCTGTTTCTCCTTATTGTTCCTAAGCTAAGAATGCCAGCCAGATATACTATCAAAGGGATAGAAGTAAAATAGTTGTCAAAGTATAGTCTGTAATTCTTATGTCTTGGAATGATTCTTACAAAGCGCATAACATTATTTGATGCTTGAGGGCTTTTTGATTGACATTCATAATACTTTTTTAAGACTAAACAAATATTTATTAGAACATTAAAAAAAGCAACTAATACTTTCCGTATCTGCGTACATAGTAACTTCGTTCAACCGTACTCGAACTCATCTCTCATTTTTAAATCAAATTCAAAGTAAGACAACATCTGACTGTTGCCACTCATCTGATACCATACATTGTTATAACAATAAATAAATTGAAGTCATGCTTTTGTCAGGCATAAATATTAAATATGCTTACATGCTGCACCAAGATTTGGTTCTCCCGAGTTGATAATATTTTCTTTCCTCGAATATGGTTCCATCTTGAAGGCAAATCCTGATGCACCACTCAAAACTTGAATTTTATACCCCATTTAAGTGGCTTGTTAGGATTATACCTCTTCCCAAAATTACGAGAATTTATAGAAGAGATTTGTTCGTGAACACTCAAATTCTGCACAAGAGGAAACTTTTCTAGATTTTCGTTTATCTTTTCGAGAAGAAGTCTTATGCTGAGAAGAGAGCCTGTCTCGATAAGGGTTGTATAAAGGAAGGTTTCCGTTATTATCGTTGAAATGAAGGAATTCCCGCAATCGTTTAAACTTATTATCAGGCATAGTTTCTTGTATTATTGGTACACCAAGAAAACTATTGCAGTAGTTTGTCACTCTTGGGAGATGAATTACCGACATGAAATAAACAATGCCGACAAAATGTTGAACATCTAATGTTGTTACAATAAATGATACAATTGGATTTTTCTGAATAGTATACAAATTTGTTCATAAAGAAAAATAATTGCTATATATTTATGTATGAAATACACAAAACAGACCAGTTTTTCTCCCTTTATAAAATTGTAACACAGAAATAAATGTAATTCATATAACGTATAGCATAACCTATACCTATGTGAAACAAAATAATAAATTGTATGAACTAGTGACTGCAATTTTTATCGGTATGGAAAACTTCTAAGAAGGCTGATGTCTGATTTCTTTCGGGAAAGGTTCTCTAAAGACGTGAAGATCAAAAGAGTTCAGAAATAGAACCATCCCAGCTCAAACAAACCCACCGCTGGCCAAGTGGGTAAACGTGTCTTCCATTCGATATTAACTCCCTAGAAAAATAAACCATCTTGGTTGTAACTGGAAGAAGAGTGGGAAGTGAGCTGTTTGTGTAATCTTTCGAGGAAACGGTGCAAAACGAGTTCGCGATATTGACACGAAGCCAAAAACCTACCGTCCACGATTTTACTGGCTCTGTATATAATGTATTCCGTCAGAGAATGGAACATATTTAACTAAAAATATTTTGTTAACGTAAAAGTAAAAAACAATAATTATTTGGCTTGGAGAAGTCATTATTTGCAATTAACGAAAACTGGAGCACAGTTTTAACCCTTTATCTACTGACGGTACTTATAAGTACCAATCACTTTAAAACTTTATAGCACATCAACCATTACTTATATTTTGATGGTATGTTTTTAGAAACAGTCTTTAAACTCTACTTTTTCATGAAAAATAGCAGTAGTTGTTCTAGGCTGATGAATTTTGCGAGGAAGAAAGATATTTTCGAATGGACATTGTGTTCTTTTGCTACCATTTTGTGCGGATTGCCTCTCTTATCTTTTCTTTGCTATAAATATATAATATCAAACCAAAGGTAAGTGTTGTATTTTTTTTATTCATTCTGTATTGTCTTAGAATATTATTTGCCCAATCATTATAAGGTAACAGATTATGTAATGTGATTAACGGTCGAATTATTCGATGGTACTTATAAGTACCGCCAGTACACGTAGCCAGTACATCATCATGGACAATTTTTTTCTTCCGTGCCATTATTTGAGTATTTGAAAACGAAAAATATATATGCAGTCGGCACCACTCGTCCTGATAGATTTGGGTTATCCAAACTTATTGATGATAAAAAAAAAATGAAACGAGGGGACTTAGATTATCAAATATCTGATCAAGGAATATCCTTCTTCAAATGGAAGGACAATAGATCCGTACACTTTCTTTCGAATTATCATGGAAACGACACTTGCAAAGTCCAAAGGAGACTCAAAGATGGTACCAAAATTGACGTTACCGCACCCATTGTTGTAAAAGACTACAATGGACACATAGGGGGAATTGATAAAGCCGACATGTTACGTGCTATTTCTGATAGGGACAGGAAATCGAAAAAATGGTGGCACAGGCTTTTTTTTGCTATGCTAGAAATGGCATATGTAAATTCATATATTGCATATGTGGAAGTACGTCGTGAGAAAATGTCGTCCCTCGAATATAAGCGCTGCATTACCAAAGGATTACTAACAAAATCAAAACCATAACCAAAACGAAAAGGGAGACCTAAATCTAATGGAGATGAACAAACTTTTTGTGCAAAAAAGAGAAGAAAAGGAAATTTGTCTGTTTCTAATGATGTTCGTTTAGAAAATAGAGGATGCCAATGGCCAACATTCGTGTCGAATCGAGGACGTTGTGAATTCTGTGCACTCAAAAATATTCAATCAAAACCACATTCAAAATGCTCAACTTGTAGTATATTTTTGTGCGTAAATGAAAAAAAAAATTGTTTTTATGATTATCATCAAATGTGAATTTCTACCTTGAAATTCACATTTGATGATAATCATAAAAATATGTCAATTTGATATATTTTTATGATTATCATCAAATTTGTTTATTATGTATAAAATAAAATTATGTCAATTTGATAATTTCTTTGTTTTCTTATGAGTGTTTTTTGGTTATTTAGCATTTTTAATGGTTAAATTTCATTAGAAATATCATCCGTAATTTTTTTCTATTATGACGAAATTTATACATAGTGTACTGACGGTACTTTTAAGTACCACTTTAATTAATTAGTTCTAATAAATTAAATTTCGCACCGGGGAGATTTTTTTCTTGTATGTTCTTTAATTATCAATATGGCAGCTAAAAAAAATATATTTATGAAGAAATTTTCAGTAGTTCATAATGCAGTAGATAAAGGGTTAAAATTTTTATTGAAAAAAATTTAGTATTGTCATTTAGCTCTTGAACGAAATTTGAAATGGAAAAAAATGTTCCTATTCTCTACTAAAGTTGAAATTTATTTTTTAAATTTCATTTTTTTATGTACTGCTACTTTTTCAAATATGAATATTTTTCCTTTAAATTTCACTTCCAGATTTACTGATATATATTACACAAAACAATGCATGGATTACAAGGTAATCCTAAAATTAAATTTCATATAAAATTTTTACAATTATATAGATTGAAAAATTAGGAAAGTTAGCAATACCTCATTCCGTACATAGAAGAACTAAAAAATTTAATATTTGTGAATGCATAATTTTATGATATGCATAATAATAAACATATACAAAAAATTTTGAAAGCCTTAACTTAAAAAGGAAAAATCCTTAAAACTTTTTTAAAATGAAATCGGAGGAAAACATAGCATGGATATAAATACATTTCAAGTCGTCATTCACGATTATATGTTGCTGAAAAAGTGTTCATCAACAAAAGAGAAAATTCTTAGAAAAAGTGGATTTTCTTTCATATTTATCCGAAATGATATTTAAAAAAATGCATTCGATGCAATTGGGGACTGTCTTTCGTTATACAATTTATAGTAACGAGACATGGAGAAGGAGGGGAATTATTTATGTTTTTGTTTTGGAGAATTCCAGTTTTGCAGCTGAAAACTAAACAATCTGAAAACTAAATAAATACTCCAAATTGTATATAAAATAGGCGATATAATAATTTTCTCAAAAAACACACTACAATAGTACATTTTCAAACGAATGAAAAATAAACATTTAGAAAAAAATATTTTCTAGATAAAATCAGTACTCTAGTAGTTAACAATGAATACTAGATTAGATATTAGAATGGATTGTGTTTGAATGGAAAAATGAAAAAAATGACGGGAGGCTGTCTTTTTTCAAACAGCTGCTGATGTTAAAGGCGTAGTACTACTTTGTTCGCGTGACTCTTTTCCGATTTTGCAATTTTTTTTGTAACTTCTGTTGTTACCCTTTATCAATAAAATAAGATATTAGTTATGTTTTTAACATGTGTAGTTACCGAGATATAGAGGATCGCGTCACCAATTCATGCGTACTTTTTATTTTTGTCCAACTTTGCTACTCAGTAATTGCTGAACTACAATTCCGATTTTAATTTTTTTAAAACTTCTGTTGTTACCCTTTATCTCTAAAATAAGACACTATTTATGTTTTCAACATATGTAGGTACCGAAATAAAAAGGATATCCCATACAACGTTTTTTGCGGCGTTCTGACGTGTGAATCAAATTCCTTCCTGAGACCCCAATGGGCGGAACGTAGTCCTACTTTAAAATCGAAGTTTAATAAAGTGTAAAAATAAAACATATTTTGTATACAAAAATAGTTCTACGAATGGAACAGAATTCTGGAATCAAATACACGTGAAAGCTAATACTAAAGTAGAAGGTAGAAAAATATTGTTCCCAGAAGAAACTGAAAATATGATCGACTTCTCAAACATAGTAATACTGTTTGCTGTGATAAAGAAAAATATTTGAAATCCTGAAATATAAGAGAGTACGCAGAAGTTTTTATGAGATTTAAATCCCATGAGTATGAAAATAAAAAAAAATATCAGAAAAAATAGCAAATTTTTAGATCGGAGACAATTTGTCAGAATTTCAACTCAACAAAGATCTAAGAAATCTGCGCATTAAAAATAGCGTCTTGCATTTTTAAGACATACTTCTTGCCTTTTAACTTACAGCAAAAATGATAACATATGTAAGATTAAAGAAGTTTTGACATTGAGACGATATTAATGATTCCTCTTTATAGAATGGAAATTCTTAGAAGGTGCTAAAAATTGAGAAATATTTTCTTTTGGCATCAAGAATTTATCTCAAAATCGCAATGTGATATTGAATATTTTTATGTTTTACGGTAGTGTACAGCTTTATGAAATGAAATTTAAAATTAATAATATTTTTCAACGAAATATTTAGATTATTTCCTTTTAAGGCAGATTACAATATACAAATCATGTCTTACAGGCCAATTCACTTCTTAAATACACATTTCTATTGAAATTGTATTTCATGGCATAATATTTTTCTGATTTACATTCTGATTTTCAAATATATATATAACCTTCATTTTTTTATCTGACTGTTGTATGAAATGTGTAAAAAGAGAATTAAGATGTCTGATGGATGAACAGTATGACCGTGCAAAATCCACACTCCTGACCATTTTTCTTATTATTACATGTTTCTAAAATTCAAAATGTTCTCTACTTAATTATGAATTACATGAATTGGGAAACATGTGATTCACATACTGTATATATAAACACTAGAATTTACAATTTAAGTTTTTGCTCTGTAACGCTGCAGGAAATCACTTACTATGCTTGAAATTCACTTAGTAGCTATATGTGTGGAAAATATTTATTCGAGTTTAACCCATGCTCTGCCTCATCACAAGTGGGCGCTCTCCACCGTATGAGAATTAATCTCGAACTATGGTTGGGATCGTCGGTTTTTTTGTATTGTTTGAGTAGGCTTGAAGAAATGTAGTTCGTTTTCAGGTCGATTTCACGGCCGTAGTTATTTATAGATGTTTCTTTATTAAATGTTGTTTTTAATTGCAACTGTGTAGTTTTTACGAGTGTCAGTGTCGTTCCTAGAACTAGTTAGATTTAGTTTAGCTTCGGTAGTTTTGTTTCAATATTATTGGGCACTCAAAAACAACAACACAAAGGAGTTACTCCCGTCGTTCAATAACAGCGTCACGACAGTAATCGGGGTTAAGGTCAGAATCCTAGTAGCCGTCACCGGCCACGGCCCAACCGAACCCCTGCAGAAGGAGGTACGCCCCGTCATCGGAATGGAGTTAAATTCAACCCCACAACCATAAATATACGCACAAGAGAAACGAAAACATTCTTACTTATCCGGCGGCTTCTCATCCACAAACTCATGGTGTTCCACTCGTGGGTTACTGAAAAATGATATAAAAAGGTGCCATTGCAGAAATCAATAGTATGAATTTTGTAAGGAGTCAAACGAAAAAATCATTATTGAGAGTATTGTAGTTGTAAAAGACATCGCCTAGCAAAGAGGAAGATTAGCCCAACAGATATTCCTTACTTTGAGATATGAACTCCCTTAATTTCATTGGTTGGCTAAACATCAATTCCACATACTCAATACAAGTTTGCTGAGCAGTTCTGAGGTATACATGCCCGATTTTCAATTAGCATTTCCATTAGATGTTGTGAGCTCGCCGAATGTTTTGGACGTGTTGTAAAGTTTGTCTCAAACACCCCACACATAATCTGTGGGATCAATTCGGGAAAATCATGCTATCCAATCTATTTAAGTGATATTCTTATTTTCGAGTAACTCCTCCACAGCATGAATACAGAGTGGTCTGATATTATAGCCCATTAGAAGGAACGAGATCTAATAGTATTTTGAAGTTGATGCAGATGATGAAGGATTATTCACTGGAAACAGCATTCAAAGGTTTCGGTAGATTTGGCGTTTATAATATTGTCGGAGGTGTAATTTCACAAACTTTTATTGATTCAAGTATAATATTATGAAGAATGTTCACACTGTTTAAACAAACTGGCTGAACTTTGGTTTTAAGAAACAAATTCGAAACGAAGATAATCCACAAATGGGAAGACTTACCAGAATCACTAACTGAAGCAATGAGGCCAGTTTATTCAGAAAAATGATAAAACAGCATTATTGATCAATTTTGATACATTTTTTTAAAGATTCTTTTCATTGTATTCTTTTTATAATTAGTTTAATTGATGCTTGTACCAGTAAATCTGAGAGTTAAATAGTGATACTATTTTAGTAGAACCGTATTGAATAGCCTTCTTAAAACTTAAATTATACATATGAACAAAAATACTAGGACATTTGTTGCACTTTTTTTTGTTCCAAATTTTTATCACCCCGGGACTGTAAAAAGCACCTTTTCGTGAGAATGACCCTTGTATGAGTAAATCTGAAAAACTTATTATTATATTGAACCTGTTTCATTCCATTGTTTCTATAATGCCAAGTAAAATTGATGTCTGTATGATTAAAATTGGAAACCGTTTGATGACATTGAACCTGTTTCATTCTCCTGCTTCTATAATAACGAGTTGAATTGATGCTTGTATGGTTAAAATTTAAAAATGTTTGATGACATTCTTCTACGCATTAACTTCCTGCTCATTAGTAGTGGTGGATTTCTTATTTGGCTTTCTCTCTGTTTCATTTTCTTCTTCTATCTGCTAAAACATTCCACCCCAGTTCCGCTTTATTACCTCCATTCGTAAGTGTTCGGAAACTAAAGCCGCTCTCAGAGTTCAACAGCTGTTCCTCCCACATTCCTTCCGATTTTGAGATCATTCTCCGCTTCCCGCTTAATAAATCAATAACACGAACAAATACTTACCATTGCCTGCTTTCCCACTGCAATTTTTGCTGAAGAAATTCCCAATATACGTACTGTAAATGGATCTTTTCTCCCTTTTGTATTTATTTATTTCCCAGCGTTTCCTAGAGTAATTTTCAGATTTTAAGGTTAGCTTCGAATGAATATGAAAGGATGAAATAAAGGTTACACTTCAAACATATTATATTTTCTAATCTATTCGAGATGTTTAATAAAAAATGAAGGAATACGACTTCCAATTGTGAAAGCATTCATCATCTTAGATTCTTTCTAAGCATGTATTCGCCTTTGTTATTTGCTTATCTATAAGAAGTAATAAAAAATTACCAAGTGCATAAAAAATGTTCTGTAATATAAACGAATTACGAAACGAGGTTCTTTATTTATAGGGAAAACAATCTTTTATATTTTTAATTAAAAATAGCTAATAATTCCAATTTAATTCGCTTAATGCATATCGAGACATGATTAATAGTTGGTTCGTTATTTCGGCAAAATTATGTATCATTCATATAAATAAGTTTTTTTATTATCTGTGTAAAATGCTGAAGGTTTCCTGAAATATTACATTTATATTAAGAATTTTATCCTGTATTAAGGAGTAAAATCTAGGCGTCTTTTCGCTGCTCGTTTTCCAATTTCTTTAATTTATTCACATAGCAATTCTGATTATTTGGAAACTTGCCTCGTGGTTATACAAATCTGTAAAAAAGCAAACATTTGTTTCCCTTTAAATGTATCAAAATACTAACAGAAAATCATTAGAAAACTTTTTCGCTGATACGAAATTGAACTTCATGATTAATCCTCTATGTTTAATCATAACTGATGTAACATCCGCTTTTTAACGAAGGTATGTTTAACATGTTAGAAGAATATACTTGATTTATTGTAACGGGTTTCTACTTCTTTTGGTGATTCCTATAGTTACTTTTGTATAAGGAACAAAATAAAGGATAACTAACGTATAAAAATTTTTCCTTCTTAGAAAAAATCAAGATCTTGATTGAATATTTTACTTAGCATAGTTTACCAAACATCCAACTTCATTCTGTCCGAAATAGAAGGATATATTATCTATTTATTGTCTATAGAAGGATATATTATCTATCTCTTATCTATATCTATTTTGATTAAAGTATCCAGATATGCCCCGCTTATCGTTTATAAATATATATTTCATAACAAAATGTATAATTGTATTTAATCTTGGAAAATTAGCTTTTGTGTAATTCTTATTCCAATTTTTGTTACTCATAGACTGCAATCGCTTTATTTTCATTAATATTTGAAGTTCAGAAAATAAGTTTCTTCGAATAGTGTCAATTTCCGCTAAAAAACTTTAGTTCTTTCATTGCTAGATTCAACTTTTCGTGCTAATTTGAAAATGAACTCCCACCGGTGGGTTCAACGGGTATATGGATAAGAAGCCGTCGGATAAATAAGCGGGTTCTCGCTTCCATAGCGGGAATGGTAATGGTGTGGGGTTGAGTTACCCGCACTCCGAAAACGGACTTATTTCCTGCTTGAGGGGTTGGGCAGTAGCCGGTGATGACTATTTTGAATCCACTCTCCGTTCCCTTACTGATGTCATGATGATCTCATTCGGATTGCTCCAAAAGTTATGGTTCGGGAGTAACTCCTTATCTTCAGAATAAACAGCAAACAGTATGATGAATCTCTTAATACATGCCATAGGAGTCGTTCAGAGGCCAATGCGTATAAGTAATAGTTTTTTTTAATTTCTGGTTTATTAACTTGATTAGTGAAAGTATATAAAGTCTTGTAATGAAGCAAGGAGTGAATCTTTTAATAACTAAAAATAATGTTATTAATTCCATCCAAATTTACAAAAATCAAAAGACATCAAAAATGGGACTCGTACCCGCTTAGGCTTCTGGGCGACTAATATGTGACATCTTGCACCAAAATAGTTTTTAACAAATTTAATTATCCTTATTTTTGTCGTTATACACATAAATCATTATTTTTATATTCTGCAAATAAAAGAGATCTTTTCGAATTGGTTAGTAACATTATTATTCTATGCTAAAAAGGGCAAATTCGTTGTTTCGAATTATTCTCTTATATCAAATAAATGTCTATGAAACTCACGTCAAATCATATGCATAAAAAATTGCAGTTCGTCCTAGAGAGACATTTCTGGACACAATTCGACATTTACCATCTCCATTGCAGCAATAGCTGGAATTTCTTGCCTGCTGGGAGGTAAGCGATAAATCACCCTTGGAATCTTGCGTCTAATTCGAGCAAGTGATTAACACTCCAACGGCATCTTATTTCTAATGCTCATTAAAGTATCATTATTCATCTGGCTTGCCTAAACACTTCCGGAAACCAGCTTTACAAATTGAGATTACCTCTATTCGAAATTTCTAAGCTGATAAGACCGGTCCTGAGTCTTCGATGATCTGTCACTCACCAGAGCTTGCATAAATCATCGACAGAGCAAGCTTATCCATTTCGAGGATCATTGGCCCATTTTGCAAATGATTACTTTAATAATTATATCGAAATATTGGCCGAGCTCATCACAGTAATATTGAAAATGACCTAAAGGGCGTTAATTTTAGCAAGGTGGCGATTAATTATAACAAGTTGCTTACACTTAAAATACTCAAATTCTGGAGATATTTGAATATTTTGAGTGTAAGCAACTTGCTCCTTTTGTTTAACTCCTTCTTAGTCGGATTTTTTTCCGAATTTCCGACCCATAAAAAGGATATTTTTTATTGCGGAAAATACAAAATGATTATGTTTTCCACTCAATACAAGAAATCTCGACGTAAAAACATGAAAAAAGTAGGACTATTTGAGGCATCTCTTAAGAATATTCAGAAACACAAATATAACGAAACGTGCAAGTAGCGACAAATTCCCTTTCACGAATGCAATTTTTGTCTTCGTCGCATGGCGTGCGACGCCGATCACACGAGCACGAAAAAGCCGAACGTATAATGCGCGAGGCAAATCAAGAAGGTCTTAAGCTTTAGACGTCAAATTGAATTCAATGGAACACATAACCTTCGGGAATCTTAAATAATATAGCATACGAGCCAAAAACCGATTTAAGATAAACCGCTTTAAAAATAATTGTTATTAATTGCATTAAAATTAGATATTTTTGAAGTCAATTAAATACGATCGGCCCACAACTAAAGGGAAAAATTCGTATTATTGAAGAAAACATGCAGTTAATTTCGCGGAGACAAATAATTGGCACTTTCAAATTATGACAATTTATTTTCCTCAAATATATTTCAATAGCTATGAGCATGTAGTAATTTTGCCGCTTCTACTTCAGTTCTATATTTAAGTTAAATCGTCACATTTGAACTTTATTTTTTTAATGTAGGACTACGTTCTTCCCATTGGGGCCACAAGAAGGGATTTGATTCACACTCCAAAACGCCACAAAAAACGTTGTATGGGAGATCCTCTATATCTCGGTAACTACATATCTTAACCAGAGGGAGTGTTCTCCCCTAAACTTTCTCGTATACTTCCCCAAAAAGGTGCTGTTTTCCCTCCCCCCCCCCGTGGATAAAAAAATTCGAGCCTACTCTTACCCGGAATCCTATGACTATCAGAAGATTTTTCATTATAGTGATTGAAAAATATCTAAGTAAAGAATCAAATTCAAAGAGATGCGTACCTATTTTCCGCTCTTGCCGTCTCAAGGACAAACTGACGTAATTCTCTCCATAGCTTTCGCGTGCACAGAAGATTGCTTCCAATACGCATGCACGTGGGGATGACGGATTCTTTTCAAAAGTAAATTATACAAACCGACAGACAGTCAACCCTTTGACGGATTTGGCCCAAAATTTTATACGGACCTACATTCCTGAAGATAAAGCTGTGTACCAAATTTTATCCATCTAGCTATTCAAGTTTTTGAGTTATAGTGTTCACATGACCGCGGACAGACAGACAGACATCCCGTCGACGGATTTTGTCAAAAATTTGATAGAAACCTACAAATTATGTTTAAAGACCACATACCAAATTTCATCCCCGTAGCTCTAATAGTTTTCGAGTTATCGTGTTCACAGACAGACATAATTCCAAAATTGTGTTTTTCGGACTCAGGGAAGTTTAAAACGTGGAGATTCGTCAAAATCTCGAGTTCGAATTTTTTGAAGATTACAATACTTTCTCTTTGCATACTTCGTATACGAGAAAGTAAAAACATAACTAATGTCTTATTTTAGGGATAAAGGGTAACGAAAAGGTAATGAATTGGTGACGCGATCCTCTATATCTCGGTAACTACATATATTAAAAACATAACTAATGTCTTATTTTAGAGGTAAAGGGTAACAACAGAAGTTACAAAAAGTTGAAAATCGGAAAAGAGTCAAGCGAGTAAAGTAGTCCTACGCCTTTAACATCAGCGGCTGTTTGAAAAAAGACAGAATCCCGCTTTTTTTTTTTTGTATCACCAACCCAAATGTATTACTAAATCTCACATAACTTCTTGTTAAGGTAAATTTAACGTTATTAATCCTCTTTCCGCTCAATTTTAGTTATCCGATTTGTCATTTACCTCTTAATTAAGAAAATGACAAAGCCCAATTTGGAATTTGTTATTTTTTTCTCAATGTTTCTTTAACAAAATAATTGCACTTATTTTGTAAATGCTAGACTGTCATGTATATCTGCCTCCGATAAATTAAACAATTGTGATTAAAAATCCGACAATCTTCATTCAATTCGAAAGAGAAAATCTAAAAGATCAATAATTTGAAAAATCCAAGAAGCAAAAGGTGTTTAGTTAAATAATAATCGTTAGCTTTATTCATTTCAAAAATAACTATGCATTTGTAGGAAATATTATTTGTCTGGTTGATATATAAATATGTTTATAAAATAAATTAAACTGATTGTAATTCCATGCATTCATTGCTAGGCGCCCACTGCATCTCTGAATTAAGTCAATATTTAACCACTTATTTCATAATTATAAGAGCAAATAGCAGAAATATCCGGTAAAAATGAAGTGAAATTTATTGTAAAAATGTAAATGAACTATGTTCCGTCATAATCCTTTCTGGTCATGTGAAATTATACGTAAATAAGCATTGAACGATATGTATAGTATATCTAAAAGTTCTGCAATAGTTTATTTTTCTGCATTAATCCTCTAACGGCCGATTTATTTTAAATCATTTAGATGCCACGTTTGCAAGCATGTTCAAATGCCGTTAAACTAAGAAAATTGTTCTTTATATGCAAAGCTTTATTACTACGATATGATCCAACGCTATAATAGCACTAAGTAAACACTTTAGCTGGTGAAAATCGCAGGATGCAGCAGAAAATCGACTTATTTCCTATCCGCTAAAATCAAAAAATAAGCAAACAAAGGGTTAAACAAAACATTTCGATATTAGTTCTAAAACCGATTGTATAAAATTTCTTTCGCAGAGAAAACGTTCATAGAAAAAAATCAAATAATATAGGATAAAGTATGGTAAGCGGATACCGATTTTACGTTATCGAAAAATTAAATGTTTCTTCTAATTCCTCTAATTTTTCCTCTAGTAATTTTCCTCTTTTATACTATTGTAATATATAACTAGCGCAAAAAATTTCTTGCAAATAATTGCATGTGTAGGTGTAAAGATTAATTTTTTCATACGTAATAGCAGGTACCTAGTTCCCCATCTCGTGTGGGTAATCGGGCTCTCTCTCGCTCTAAAACTTAACCTGGGTATTGACGACAAAGCTAGGCTGTGCCGTTTGTCCCAAGACCGGTTTTTTCCCCACCCATTCAAGTCGAAAGTTTAGGCACGTCATGCGCGGAGGCTCCAAAGTTTGTTTTGATACACCTTGTTCGAGAATTTTCAAAGTCCCAGAGTTACTTCCACCCCCACTCTTCCTCTCTTACACGGTGGATTTTCTATTTTACTTTCAACATGATCTAGCCCCATAGTGGGGTTCCAATCTAGGCAGAACCTTTGTTTTCCCGCTACCCTCTTAGCGAGGTCGCCAAAAGGCCACCGGGCATTGCAATCAGACTTCAAACTATCAACCATCGGAATTCCAACCACCCAATCTATTTGCGCCAATTTTCATCGGCTTCTCACACTGGCGAAAAGTTTTCCCTTCCCGTGTTCCAAAAATTTCGGAATCGAACAGCGGTGAATGCCCAGCTTTAGAAACATTAAAGAGAAAAATACTTTAATAATCTAGAGTGTTCTTTTATTATTTAAAAATATTTGAGTATTGTTTACATAGTTAAAAACCAAAAATTTCAAAACTTTTATTGCAGTTGTACGTGAGAAGGATAGTTCTGTCAGTCTACTGCTGAAGACATTGACGTCTAACTCATCAGTAGACTGACAGTATAATAAATACTCTCAAATGGCTTATAATGAGACACCCATTTAATCTTATAAAGAGGGTGTTCGCACATTTTTGAGACGATTTTAATGGTATTCTAAGAAATATTTAACATAATATTTTTGTGTTTTAAATGTCCTATTTGATAGCCCATATTCTTAACAATATTTCCACATCGTAACTTCCATGACAATACTGATTTTTGTTGTATCAGAAGGAGTATTTTGTCCCATTCCTCTTGAACAGCTTTCCAAAGACCGCAGAGGTTTCGTAGATCAACGTTGGATAATGCGCTTTTTTAAAAGTCCAAAATCGCAAAAAGTCATGGGCGATACAGAGATATTTACCAGGAATGTTAGTGAAGCTATAGACTTAAAACCCATTTCTTGCTCTACTTTTTCCAGGAAATTAACAGTGGATTGTGATGTGAAAATGCTTGCTTTGCTTTGATGCAGTTCTACTGATTGATGACATTGTGGATAAAGAGAATTTATTTCATATTTGAAAATTGTGGATAAAATATGCTTTTGATAGTATGTGGAGTTGATCTTAATATTTTTGTTCACTTTCTTTACTTTAATTTTCCCATTATATGAAACACCAACAGCAGACATAATTCCCTCAGAAAAACATTCTTTAGATTTTTGTACCATGTTTTAAGATTTTTTTATACTCTTTGATGATAATAAATTGATTTTTTCTATCATTCTTTTAAATAGACACAAGCTTCATCTACTGTTCCAAATTTTTTCCATTTTTATCCGAATAAAGCTTTTCATAAAGAATTTGCGTCCAGCGATATGACGTGGAGAAAGACAATGAAAGTTGTATTTTTTGTTCCTTTTGAGATTAAAATCGGTGTTAATATTTTTTACAGTTGATACTAAACATTTTAATGATTTTGAAACAAACCTTTGACTTCGAGGATTTTCTTTTAATATTAAAGTTCTCACCTTTGCAATATTCGAAGAACTGCGTTTTCTGCTTGGATACATATTTGGAACAATTTTTCCACTTGAAACCAAACTTGGGCGATTTCCTTCCTTCCTTCCTTATTAATACTATTACCTATTGTGGCTTTAGAAATCGAAAACCCATAGCTTTCAGGGCGTCTTTAAATAACTGAATGAGATTAACTCTCTTCGGAAAGAACAGAAACGTAGCCTTCCATCCATAGCTTCTTTAAAAGCGCCATTTTGCATGTAAATAAAAATTTTAGATTAGTTAATTAATTAATAATTAGCAGATGATAACTTATAGCTTCTAAAATGTAATTATTGTGAAAATAGTTTTTTCCAAGCAAACGGATTTTTCCTATAGCGGAACAAAATCGTCTAAATAAATGTGAGAACATTCTCTGTATAATCCATTTTCAATTATTTTCTGTACGTGCACATAGGTGCGCGTGTTTTTATTTGTTTCTGTGAAAAAGAAGGAAATATAATAAATTTGAATATAGCTGTATTTTTTGAAAACTTTAAAATCAAGATATAACTTTATTTTCAGAAGCCACAGATAAAGGCAGGTATATTTCAGACGTTAGCTAAACATTCATATATAAATATTAAACTTATTGACAATATCATTGAAGGAATTTTTCAAACTGAATTAAACAGCAAAACATTTCAAGTAAATCATTGCAAAACATGAAAACATAAAATTCATTCCTCCAAAACAATGTCAACAACTGTTCGAGATTCAGAAAAGAAGCTGAGCTAACTGACTCAAAAGCAAATGCAAAACAAATTAACTTAGCAATCAGGGGTAACTAGGGACACTGTATATACCCAGATCCCAAAGCCTCCAATACCAGTCGCCCCAAATAAGGTTTTAACATGGCGCATTTGGGCACCCCTTTATAACTTTTTTTATACTTAACAAAAAAAGTTGAAATAAAACAGAAATTAAATGTACATACTGTGATCCTTAAAGTAATTTAGTTATTTTCATTGTAATTTTAAAATTACTCTCATCAGAATAAGTTGAATCGGGTCGTGTTTCCAGTTGTAATTTGCTAATTTTCTTCTTTGGACGAACTCAGCTTTCTTCTGCAAACTGTTTTAAAGCGACCATTGTTTTGGAGGGAATACACTTCGAGTATTGCCAATAAGTAGTTTGGAAATTTCTTTGATCTATATTTTTTTAAAAATAATAAGGAGTTGCCAAGTTGCTTCGTGGACCCAGTTTCCCCATCTGACCATAAATCAAAGAAACATTCTCCTATCGAAAGAGAATGGAGAATAATTTAACCTCCACTTTAAAACACGTAGAGAACTGTAAGTCAATGAAAAAATAATTTCTTTGAAAGATTGGCTATTTTGAATATCCCCATCCTATTAGCATAAGATATTTTATGATATTTTCTCTATGTTGATATCATAATCTGAATGCCGCACAACATAGTAAAAATATCGTATGAATATTGTAGAGCATCTTGTACTAATATGGCTTTTTCTGGTCCTATTCATTCAGTAAATAACCCCTCTTCAAGAAAGTGACATATAAGAAACATATTTTTACTAAGGTACAACTATTTCTGCAATTTTATCTTATAAATCTTAATTTTTTCCTGCAAAAAATGTTATGTTGGGTAAAAAATATTCAATACATTTCGTTACTTTTATATATATATAAATTACATAATACTTCGAAATTCGGATGAAACCCTAGTAGAGAAATTTCTTATCAAAAACGAGTATATAAATATATTTATTTATTTGCCTACACCGACACAGCCTACCCGAAAGGGTGTAAGGCATTGATTCGGACGACAGGGAATTTGAATTACAAAACACAATTGCAATAGACATGCAAACAAAACATTACATCAACAACGAATTACACGAAATGCAAAATATCAACAAATTAGAATAACTAAAGTATCATAGATAGGCTGAAAAAATGATGATATGTAAAATCTACAACCTTTATATGTCTTATATAAAATGGAATAAACTAAAAATTTTGAAATACAGAGCATTGAAAATTCGTTTTCAAAATATTATTTTCTAACCATTATATAGTATTACAAAAGTATTTTTCAAGAAAATATATAACAATTAATAAAGGAACCAAAATAATAGTTAAAATATTAACTGAATATTTCAATATTTTATTTTACTCGCAGCGTTCATAAAAAGCTCTGTCTCATGTATGATGCAGTGTTTCTTGGAATCCACGCTTGCAAACAATCCACATAACTTCTTAAATGCATTAAGTTTTTTTAAAAAAATTTGTTCCATGAAAATTACAAAGTAAGTTAAAAGGTATTTCTTAAAAGATTTATTTCTTATATAAAATCTTCACAATGATAAGATTTTCAAATTTTAATTAATTTCTATGTAATTTCATTTTAACTACTTTTTCTGCTTATTATAATAAAAAAATTAAATAGTTAATGCGTGTTCTGTTTATTTGTAAAGGGCCTATACAACCTCGATAATCACTAAAGGCTGATTTTTAGATTTCCAGATTTAATTTGGAAATTTAATTATGCATTTGAAATATTGTTTTCAGAACATTTCGCGTTATTAGTTTAGTTCCAAAATCAAATGACAATGAGTTTTTTTAAGAATACTTTTACTATCAAAAAATATTTCTAATGTTGTAATTTAAACAAGAGTCGTTTGATTTACTTTGGATATAATGGCAACCTATGTTTAATGAACTATAAATTAGGAATAAAAAATCCAAGATTATTAACTAATTAATTTTAGCAATTCTAAAACGTTATTGTTGTTATTAATATTAAAGAATTCTGAATCGATTATAATCTATATAAATTAATTGTTCTGATTTAAAATCTATTTGAAAATATTTACTAAATCTACTCTCAAACAATGGAAATCTTGAATTTAATTTTTTTTTCTTTATTTAGTATTATGATGTGTTTCTAAATATCATTATTTTTCAGTTTCTTTAATGTTTTTATTTTCTACTAATTGTTAGAATTCTTTGTCTGAATATTATTGAATGCTGAACATACAACTTCTTATCACTATCAGCATAGAAAAATTTATTATAATTCTAAATTATTAATTTAGATAATATTCATTACAGTTTTCTTGTTTCTTAAAATTAAACCATTCATTATTATTTCAAAGCATGATATTTTACAGATGTAGGCAATTGTGAAAGATACTATTTGAATATTAATTGTATTAATAATTTAATAAACTACAGCTAAAAGGGATGAGTTTGGGATAAATATGAAATGGAAAAGTCAGAAACAGTTATCATAGCTGCTGATATTGCATATTCGTTACCTTCTTCTTACTTACGATTCTTGCAGAACCGTTTTATATAGAGATACATTTTCAAACACAAATTCATTCATAATTTTCTTATAAACTTCTTTGAGACAATAGAAAATTTTATGAATTATCTTCATCTCAAGGCAAAAAAAAAATATCATTTGCTTAAAATTCAAATGTTGTATTTCAGAGACTTGATTTAAACTACAACTGACTTCTTGTAGATTTTCCACTTTCATGCTTTAAATTTTTATTTCTAATATCACTCATAAGATACTTTTCATTCATTATTGTTAATTTTTAAATATTTTATTTTTTACGAAAATTATTCTAATTACGGTAATAAGTAATATTTTCCCGGTTGAAAACGATTTTTTTTACTTCCTGCATTTATGGAATAAAATGTGTAACTAAACAGTACTTTAAATAATTTTGTTCATTAAATTTGTATTAAAATTATCGTGATAATTTTTATTTTTTGTTTTGAACCTGCAGGAAGTTTTCTCTTTATGGTAATTTTTGAAATTTCTGCATGCGAACTGCAAATGTTTAGCTCCAGCAATTTATACTACGTTCCGAGTTCAGTACCTGTATAAAAGGATTATCATAAGTGGAGTAAATTTTAATTCTAGAAGGTCTGTCATAAGTCTAATGTAAATCAAGAATATTGTCGCAGAATAGGATATGATGTAAATCTATGGATTCTGAAATATCATTTGTTACTTTTAATGTTAAATTGTTTTAATATTTATAAATCTTAATTCCAAACTTGATGAAATTTAAATGGGACAGAATTCATTGATGTAATTATGAATAAAATTTTAGTACTGAAGAGAAAATGGACAGCTCATAATTATAACTGTCGAATTCATTAAAAGGAAATCAATCAAAATATCTGAATAATGCAGAAAATTCAAAATGCATCAATGAAGAAGTATAAACAATTGCATTTTATTTGTTGTTTTAGGCATGTCAGTACTCAAATACAGTACAAACCATCTTAGGATAATTTTTTAATTTTCCTTTAGTCAAATTTCTAAGAAAAACAAGAATTGAATTTAACTCAGTTAAAAGGATAGAAAACCATCATACTTAAAGCCAAGAATCCGGTGTTCACATTGCTTTCATATTTATTCGTTTTATATTTTACACTTTTTCCTCAAAATAGATTCTTAAAATATAATTTTTTTATAAAACTAATGGTAACAGTGTTGAATTTTAAATGTGAGAGCATTCGTGTCATAATAATCATTAAGCAGCGGAAGGAAAATTTATAGCCAATGATAATTTTTTAATTCATTAGAAAATTATGAGAATCGACTAAATAATATTTGTTACTGAATAAAAATATTCTAAAATAAAAAGATCTGAAATCGAACAGTACAATATTTAACATATAAAGAAGAAAATGTTTACTAATTTTATTATAAATTCCATAATTAAGAAATACTAACATTTCATGAAATGCTTTTTAAGTATTCTTCTGAAGAATTCATAACCGATTCGCGCTAAAAACTATTTGGATGTATTTTGCAATATAATCTCGGTTCTATAGCGAAATACTTAAATGATTAAAATTTAACACATAGGATATCTCCATTGTACTAGTTCCAACACTTAAAAGCTTTAATGTCTAGTTCCCCTGATGAATCCAAAACAGAGAGACTTATCCAATAGTACTAATTAGCAGCGACCTTTCCTTTAAAGTGCCGATGTTCGGGTACCAAATACAATCCAAGACAGTTAATGACTCACAGCAGCAATGCGAGTTGATTCCTACCGGTCGTTACTTACGATAGAATTAAAGAGAAAGCTTATAATGGGCTATATCATTGTTTCAATCATTTCCACATCATTTCGATTTTCCATTTTAAAAGACTATTACTATCGGAATGGAGAACTTTATTTGCTACTTCAGTTAATGACTTTTACTGTATTCTTTTTTCACCGATATGTAAGAGATGCAGATTTTTTCCCTTCGTTAATCCCTTTTCCCTTTGTAAGGCAAGTTCGTATGACTCAATTTTATTTGCGAGGTGCTATTTATTGATATTTGATATCGATTGCAGATAATCGATATCTGTAGATAAGTGAACCTTCTCTGCATTCGTTTTTCTTCTATAGTGTTGCAAAAAATGAGTAAAAGGAATTTTCTAAGAATTTTCTATTTGAGTGCATTCTTTGATTTCACAATAGGCATATGGAAATGAGAGAAAACAATGCAGTTTGTCTTTTCTGCGTGATATCTGTATAGATCTTAAATTAAAATTAATGTTAAATTCTAAATTTTCTTTGTTCGCTTACTCGCACATTCTGTACTCTAATTTATTTCAAATAAATATAAGCAATGCTTGAAAATGCACTCACAAATCGTCAATCAAAACACAATCTCACTAGAAATTGTAAATAAAAAATATATTCTAGTTTACTCCAAGAGTTGAGAGTTGTTAACTAAAGGCTTCAGTGGTCATAAGGTGAATTTCATAATGGGAATAGATAAAATATTTATTATTAATGTCTAAAATCCTCTTTGTGATATTGCCTTTTTTGTAGCAATTTGCCTAATATGAACATATTGCAAAAAGTGTTATTGGAATTAATTATTACACGAATTTCTTTAAAAGCTTTCTTTAAAGACGGAATCTTTAAAGCACCACTTATTGATATTGATCTGAACTTCCATAATAATATCAATTCAACCTATAAAGAAATATATTTGATTTATCCAACACACATTGCTCGAATAATATCGCTAGATTTTCGAATTTTTTATTACCAATTCAACAATGGTGCAAATTAGATGCTGATAGCATTTAGTGTTGTCATGAGAATTCTATGGAACGTGAATCTAAGCAAAATTGCAACGAAATTTAGAATTACCTTAGATTTCTTTCTCCATTAAATGTTAACTTCAATTTTACAATTGTACCACGTTGTAAGTAACGTAAAAATTTCGCACTGAATATATTTAGCATTTGCAGTAAAAAATTTTTGTAATCGAGGAATTATGTAATTTCTGAGAAATAAATTTCTATATTTTTCGAGCTACAACTCAGGATGTGTTTCAAAATCCCAAACACTGACCATAAAATCATTTGTATTTTTTTTTTTTTTTTGATTTTTAAGTTTCTGAAAGAAAATCAATTTATATTGGGTCAAACCTATGTGAGATCTATTAGCAAAAGCCTGATTAATTTTTACACAAATGACTAAGTGTAATTGACGTTTTCGTGTCATGTCTAATTTCACGCATCCATCATTAAAATCACTTCACTCTCGGATGAAAAATGTTAAGTAGAACGAAAAAGTCACTAAGTTAACAAATGACTTAACGCAACTTTTTCAATCTTTTCTATGACTGTCATTTATTGTGACCATATATAGAATAACACGTGTAAGCATATTTAATATTTATGCATGGCAAAAGCATGACTGCAACTTATTTATTGTTATAACAGTGTATGATATCAGATAAGTGGCAACAGTAAGATGTTGACCTACTTTGAATTTGATTTAAAAAGAATAGACGAGACAAGTACGAGTACGGTTTAACGATGTTACGATGTACGCAGATACAAAGTGTAATAGTTGTGTTTTAATGTTCTAATAAATGTTTGTTTAGTCTTAGAAGAAGTCTTATGTATGTCAATCGAGAAGCCAACACACGCTTTAGTGAATTTCTAACCAAAATATTTCGATCATAAATAACGAGAAACAAAATATTTTGTATACCTCCACGGAATTCCTAAAAGTTACTCACAATATCTTCAACGGAATGCAAGGCCGAGGATCCCCATTTACATCGTTAAAACATAATTTACTTATTTTATGGCCCACAAATTTGATGGGATTGGAGTTATGAAGCCTCTCTACTCTCGACAACTCCCACTTGCTTTTTTCTTCGGATGAAGCCATGAATCAACAATAATTTGTGAAATAATAATTTTCACTTAAATTTCTAAAAATAAATTTTCTAAATTCAAAAAATAACTAGCTAAATCAAAATGTCAAATCCTTTATATATATTTTTATATAAAATTTATAAAAATAAATACTTATATTTACGAAATTAAAACTATTTTAAACTGTACGCAACATTTATGGACAGCCTGAATTAGCGCATTTTATTTGTCTTCTCTCCTAAGTCCAATGAAAGAATTCAACCCGCCAAGATAGAAATATAAAAACCACTAAATTAAAAAATTACTTGACTCAGACGTTTTAATCTGTTGGATGAACCATTTATTATGACCATATATAGAACAAACACGCTGTAGCGAGTTTATAATTAAACTATTTCGATCATAAATAACTAGTCACACAATACTTTGAAAACCTCCATGGAAATCCCAAAAGTTACTCGCAATATCGTCAACAGAATACACGGCTAAGGAATTCTAGTCAAAACACAATAGTTTTCTGTGATTCACAGCTCTCTAGAGAGATATCCTTCGATACACAATATCTAATCCAATTGCTCTAGAAATCATTTGGACAGGGAAGGGAGAATTTCTCCCCTCCGTGTTCGATGCTGTAGCAAAGCGGAACTAATATACCCTTCCAGATTACAATGACTTCGCACCAGGGCTTCAACTGATGAGATAAGGCAATGGGATTGTGCAGAGGAGCTGAAATCTATGGTCTAAATGCATACCCCAAATTTAATTATGTTTTCATCTAAAATGAGTTGGTGAATCACTAGTGTGGTGGCGGGAGTAAAATTATTTGCTAGGTTAGCCACACTTAATAAAAGGAAGGAAAGCATTTGCTAACTTTTCATAAAGAAACATTTGCTGAAACCCTTAACAATTTCATTTCCTTTGCTATCTGATAAGATGACCCTTTCTGTTAAAGAAAAGGGCTGTCGTTTTCATTCATCTAAGAAGGCATAGAATACTTGAGATGTTTATGGATTCTACGCAATTTTTGTGTCCCATTATTAAGCTAATTAATGATTTAATTTTAGTTCATAAGCCTAAAAAGGCGATGATTCGATCCCCGTACGACGTAGGGGCACGACGGTTAAAGGGTTAAAAATGGACCATATTTATATCAAGATTAGTTTGTGTACAAGAGTGCCAGTGTTAGGCACTTCTGCTCAGTCTCAATTGCTGCTTAAACCAAAGTATTCAAAAAAACACATCGGAAACACAAGATTGGACGTACATACATACATAACCCACGCCGTCCGACTCGTCCAAAGGGTTTGGAGTCAGCAAGGATCGACGGGGAAGAGACAGACCAGTCAAGAAAGAAAATAGTTACGATTAACAGACCAACTTATTTTGAAGGTATGAATTAAAAAGCTACGTGCGAATAGGAAAAAAAACCCACAAATACAAACAAAAATACACACAAATACAAACAAAAATACAGACAAATACAAACAAAAAAAAATACACACAACACAAACGCACCAACGGTGCTACAGAACGAAACCAACGTGGTAAAACTCGAGAAGCAAAAAAGGATAATAAAAATTGGAATTGAAAAAGAGAAACAACCTTATAGAATGCAATTATTGTGAGTGACACTGGATTTTGTCAAAATTTGAATATTCACTGGAGAGAGTCCGTATGACATTGTGAAACATATTTATTTCCCTGCTCCGTTTCCGACCTGGGACGGTTCGTTCCGCCTTAGGTGGCCTAGTGAAGCCGTGCTCACAATATTTATAAGATATATTCCTGGCATTATATTATTCCCTTACTTATTAAAAAACCGGTACCCCTATAAACACAAAAATTTCTAGTTGGTCTAATTTAGATATTTTCTCGAAACGGAAAAATATTGGAAACGGACAAAAATGAAATATTTCGATTAAGAGAATTCTAAAAAATGTAACATCCCAAAGAATTCATCGAAAAATAATTTGAAAGATAAAATTCGTTGCTGATTTTATTTTTTGTTGATCGATGCAATTTATTCGTTTGTTGGCCTTCTTAAAACAAGGAATTATGACTTCTTTGAAAGACATTATATTCTTCGCTTATTCCTTAGCAACAGAGATCAATTATTTCATTTTTTACATAGAAAATGAGAAAATTACCTAGAAGAGGAAACTTCTAAATTTTGAGTTCTCAGTAAGGACTGCATAGTAAAGATTTCTTATTTTGACATTAAAAAAGATTTGCTCATTTTAGGAACTCTGCAGAGAGCAACGTGAGCACTGTCTCATTAAAAAAAACAAACTAAGAAACTTATTTTGAGATATTAGAAATTATTTGTTTGTATATCCAATAGCATAATAGCAACATTACTGCATTGGATGGAGCATTAAAAATTTAAAATATCGACTTAGAGTTACGAACAAACTTGATTAGATTATTAAGTTTAATTAATGAATTGGAAACAGAGAAATAATACCGATACCGAGATACTGATATCGAGCGAGGCGGTCTCCGGCGGTCTAAAAATTTCCCTTTAACAGCGAAGAAGGCCGGTCTGAGGCGGTTGGCTTCTTTTGACGGGAGGTGAGGTTCTGAGATCGTTTAGGAGATAAGCGCTGTAGGGGTTCCAATTATCCTTGCAAACCGCAGCCCATTTCCGTGCGCCTTAAGGGAAGATTATAGCAAGGGGTGGGATGTTAAATGACCACCCAGGTTGGGAGAGTCCAATTCATGTCGCTTCCTCCCAAAAGGTCCCAGTTTTAAAGGAGCTAGAAAAAGTTGCCTCGGGTTTAAAGAGTTAAAATCTTAGAAATTGAATTCCAACTCTTCTAAATTTATTTATACATTTAAAAAATATAAGGTGATTCGTATTATTCAGAAAATATAGAGAGTGTTATTTACTCAATTTATTGAACACTTCCACATAAAGATGTACATTATAACGTGCAGTCAAACAATATCGTGTCTATGTGATATGCAACCGAACGTTCTCAAATAACGTCGATAAAAATCCTTTACATATATCGAATATTACTGTTGCTGCAGAAGGTTTGTCACTGTTATTTTTTAATTTGGCAATTTTGAAGTTTTCCAGCCATAACTTCGTAATCTATTATCCACAGAAAATGATTTTTACATTCTCATAAAGTTGTATATATAATGATGCCTGTTTAATTTAGATACAGGATCAAAAATTCGTGGTGAAATTCCGAACAAAGAAAGAAAAATGCATTTTCATAATCAGATGATGAATATGTTTTCAATATAAAAGTCGTAGTTATTGTCTTTGTTTTACCTGCATCGGTAATTTTTCGCCGAGGCTAATACAAATTTCAGGTTTAATTTTCTCATTTTAACATTTAATTATGCTAGTTTATTTTGAAGTTCGAAGAAATATTATCTTCTCTGTAACTTTTTAATAAGAATTTGTGTTGTTGCAACGTTAGATTTACGATAGGATTTTTAAATTTCTTTCTTTAAGACCAGCAGATTGTTTTCTTGTTCAGATAATTTTAAAGTCATTTGTATATAGCTTACATTTGAGGTAGCATAGGTTTCTAACTAGTTACCGGCATATTTTTTAGGAAACAAATTTTCTTTTTCAGTTTTGATATTGTTCAATCATTATATGTATCTAAATATTGTTCAATGGTATTTAAAAGTTTAGTTTTGTACCAAGCTGAGGCTTGACGATCTCATATTTTATTACCTTGGACAAGGAAGAGCAGAGAAATGGCCAAGGAACAACCCAGTGATGAACCTTAGTCAAAAATTTAAAAAAATTTTATTTTTAATTTTTACATTACTACGTGGTAAGCAGGAGAAAAAAATTGAAGAAAACCAAAAAGTGGATTTGTTGATGTTTCTAAATCACCTTAAATTTTCGGTTTTAGATTTGATGTGACCTCTTTTTTCGTAGGAGAAAAGGAGCCAATGTATGTCACGTTACTTTATATTGTTTCTTTGTTATAGAAAACGCTCTCAAAGCACTAAGACTGATGTTCTGATGGTCAGAAAGGGAATTTATAAATATCAATGTTTTGTTTTTATGCATATTTTTTCAGACATCGTGTTTCCATGAATCACATACATTTTGATGTAAAATGAACATGTATATCCATTCATTTTAATAAATGAAAAAAATTAAGCGAATATTTTAAAAACGAATTATTACTATTTTCGTGGAACCAAAATTCCTGACAAATGAACAATCATCTAGAAAGTTTTAATTAAAGAATAGTAGCGAATTTTATGAAAGGTATTTTAACGTTACTTGTAAGATTATTGCGATTCATTACGAGCACCATAAAATCGATTTAATTAAAAATGTCATTACAGAAAGCGAACGGACATTATTGTGTTCTAAATGGAAGAGGGAAAAGATAATTTTATTAAATGGATTCATTATATCGTTTTCCATTAGTAGGGTTCTAGATTATTTTACCGCAGACTAGCTTTTCAGACGACTTGATTGAAGTCTGCATTTAACTTGCAAAATACATTAGAACTGGTATTGGTTATATTGACAAACGTATTTAAATGTTAAAAAAGGGCAACTTTTTCTTCTTGGAAAGGATTTGAACAAGATTGAATGATTTGTTTTACTCCTAATTTGCATGATGTAGGGGAAGATGCTGTACTTTTGTACTTCGGCCACTTTTTTTTCATTTGAAAAAACAAGTGGTAAAATCAAGTTTAAACCCGAACAGTTTGGATGCTTTAGAAACATCTGCAAATCAACATTTTTATCCTCTTCAATTTTTCCTCCTACTTACCACATAGCAATGTAAAAATTAAAAATTTCTTTAATTATTGACCAAGGTACATCACTGGGTTGTTCCTTAGCCACTTTTGTGCTTTACCTTGTCCAGGGTAATAAAATATGACATTGTCACGCGTCAGTTTGGTACAAAATTAAACTTTTCAACACCATTGCACAATATTTAGATACATATGATGATTGAACAATATCAAAACTGAAAAAGAAAGTTGGTTTTCTAAACAATATACCGGTAACTAGTTAGAAACTTTTGCTACCTCAAAAGTAAGTTATATTTATATGAATTTAAAATTATTCGGACTAGAAAAAAAACTACTAGTCTTAAGAAAAAGAAATTTACAAAAAATAACAGTGTAACTGCTAGCCGATTTCGTCGACCACCTTGCTGAATAAATAAATAAATGCTGTTCTGTTTTATTCAGTTGAATCCGATATGCAAAATTTAGTATTAATGGTTCCCTTAAATGCTTTTACCTCCCGATTTACTTAATATCTAAGAGGTTAATACTTACAGCTTTATAAAAAATATTGATGCATAAAAAATGAAGTAAAATTCATTACGCTATTACCAAACAATATGAAAAATTAAGCAGAATCTCCATTCCTTATTTTTCAACAATAGAATAGAAACACACAATTTAGTATTTTTTTAAACAATTAAGACGGTTTGAGTTGATTGCAACAATTAAAAGCATTGTTGTAAACAATGCATAATATATTTAAAAAAAATTGCCAAAATTAGAAAATAATCGGACGTCAATTTCAATGACATCATTCAAAAGATAATTTTTAAATTCTGATGTGTCGTAAGAATTTATTTTGTGCTATAATATTTTGAAAGTTACAGTCAACAAACGCAAAAATTTTACTTAATTTTTGATTATATGATATTCTAATTAAATTTTCGAAAAAATCGCTCTACGGTGCACATTCACACCCTCCAAGGTATATTTGTGACAAAGTTTGCAGATCTAGATCCAGCTGTATGGCCTGAAGAGGGCCAAGACACACAGAGAGAAACACAAGTTCTCCTTTATTATCGCTAGAGTTAATAGAGCAACAAAACAAATTCTTTATATAATTTTTTTTTAAACATTTCTCCGAACTAGGAAAAAAAACTGAACTAATAAATGTTATAGCTATAAAATGAAACCAGAAATTTATATTACCTCGGCGATGAATTAACGGGGCAGGTTAAATTAAAGACAATATTTACGATTTTTATATTGAAAACATATTAAAAATATGGTTATGTAAGTACATTTTCTTTCTGTGTTATGAATTTCACTACGACTTCATATGGCAGACCCTTAATCATCCTGCATAATGTTTTGTAAGCTTATTTACGACAAAAATTTATTTGAATCTGCTTTTTGATGTTGATGCAACACTGCTCTATGATGGTTACAGGTGGCCAACGTACAGTACGATGCACTTTGAACAGGTACAGCACCTCCTCTCATATTAATTAATTTATTCTCAAGTAATTATTTATGCTCTTATTGATAAGAAAAATCCTTTCAATGTGTGTGTCAGTTACGGAACATGTGAAAAATAAGAAAAATATATCCTTCCTGAAAAACGGAGGAAAATTCAACACCACCAGAATCTTGCGATGGCATCCGAAAAATTGTTTTTTAATTTCAGTTGAAAACTTATAACCCGAGATGATCGCGTACAAGGTGACAGTATTGCCACTCTAAACTAAACAATCTGGCAGGGAAAACGAAATTTCTCTCTCGTTTGGATAAATCGACAATTGGCTGAGGTACAACCCTGGCCAAGGCACAGCACCTTCTCCTATACTTTCATTTTTAAAGAAACTGGGTCATTTTTAAAGAAATCTAACTTTTTATACAGTCCCCCGGTCCTATCAATCATATTTAGTGAATTATTTTTGACACTCTAACATTTTAAACAAAAACAAAAAAAATGTACCACTCTTCTGCGACTAAAACTAACCGAGTTTTGGAGCTTTGAATATCGCTGACTTAGACCACTTCACACCATTTCAATAGCCGTCTTGAAGGTGATCTACCAATCAATGCTCAGCACTTGCTCGAAGAGGCTGCTGATTGGTAAAATATCCTGAAATTCAAAGCTCCATAACTCGCTCAGATTTAGTCGCAGAAGAGTGGGACTTTTTTGTTTCAAATGTTTTAGAGAGTCAAAAACATTTTACTCAATATGACTGATAGGACCGGGGGACCGAATAAAAAGTTAGAATTCATAACTTTTACAGAAGTAAATTTAGTGACTCAAAAATCATAAAAATATACTTCTTCGCTTTATTTAAAGCATTTTTTCAACTGGAACTATATGTCTATCTCTAACGGTTTAGAAATAAGTCCTCGATATGTGTGGACACCCTGTATAATCTGCATATGTTACAATACAGTGGAGGTTTCATTGTAGATGTGCTGCGTTTATTTTATGAGTTTAAGCGACACGAGGGATACTCCAAGAGCAGCTTTCATACCTTCACATAAATAAAACACCTAAATAGCACCCACATTTTCCAAAATTCAGGTCTTTATCTACTTGTGTAAATATGATCCCCGTTGACTAAACAAACATGTAACGTTAAAAAAGTCAGAAAGTCAGTAAAAGTATATAGATGAATTCTCGACAAAAATTGCTGCTATTTAATTCGTCAAATGTATGGATTTAGAAAGCTATTTACCTCATATCCCTAAGAATTTCAAACTATTTTCATATGTTAATAATAATTACATTTAAGCTTACCCTTTAAAACTTTAAGCATGTGTTTGGAGAGGTATAGCTAAATTATACTCTAGAGTCATTTGAATCCAACTCACTCGCTCGATATCCTGTAAATACTGCACAAAACATCAACAAAAAACTTTATTCCATAATCAGACCCAAACTCGTAAATTTTCACAAAAGAATTTTTATGGTAATCACAAAAATCAGCAATTGTTTCCATTCAATTTTCAATGAAAATTCCGATATCTAGATCTGAATATATAAGCATTAAACTAAAAGAAACTAAATAATTTGGAAATAATTTTACTCTGTTTCGGAAGGTTATGTAGTACACAGTTTATTACTGAAATGGTTAACATGTGTAATAATTTTTATTTATTCAATATGCATGCTTCAATTTGGAAATGTACATTTTCTATTTGAAAATCTAAATGCATAAATGCACGAAGTACGAATTTCCAAATTTGTTCATGTGCAAAATTTATAAAGTACTAAATAAAGAATGAAGACAATGAAGAAGTACAAAATTATGCTTCTGTACTTATCCATGTGATATGACGAATAACCATATTTATTCCGAACAAATATGGTTATTCCTCAAAATACATTACAAGTGCGTTATATATGCGATCGCAAATCTTCAATTTAGACGAAAACCGTTTGAAAAATTGACTCTCTTGGTAAACTAAGACAAAGGAGAGAAAAACAACAATTATAAGTAATGAGGGTTGTTTTAATTGATATCAGCTAGTTGGGAGCAAAAAGAAAAATTCTTCTTGATGGCTCCAAATAAAATTTTCTATCATTGTATTTAATATATGTTGGCTTTATTTTTCGAATATTTTATGATTTTTTTATTTGCAAAATGTAAACTTCTCACAGAATGCCTTCTACTTCAGAGATAATTGCAAAGAAAATGCATTTAGAGCTTATTTTGTTCTGTATGTACTGCTTTTATTCAAAGGCACATAGAATTTGAAAAATAATGTACAATATGCTGAAATGCTAGGGGAAAAGGCAACGAGTAAGGGAAAAATTGCGTTGTGCATTCGTCTAGTTTCGATAGATTTTCTACTGGCAAGCCAGCCGTAACGTCATGTCCAACGCTAATTTGAAAGACTATGCATTTTATAATTTGATATTAAGACAGATACCATGAATAGTTATTTCTATTTTTTAATATAATACTATTTTTCAGTTCAAAAATATACAATTTGGATTTAAAAATAAATAAATACAAATTTAACAAATAAATAATTTATAAATAAATGCACGAAGCACAAATTTTCAAATTGAAAATTACGCTAATGATTAATTAAATCAGAGTTAGTGCAGTTGCAAAGGAACAATTACCAGTCTCGTGGAGATAAATATTGTCTTTTCCAAAACAGTGCTTTTGGATAAACCCAATAAATTTTACTAAAAAAATTGGTTAACTGCACAAATAACTATTACCGCCTTTTAAATTAAAACGATTATATAGCGAAGTAAAGGTGATTTAAATTACAGAAAAATGTATAGTGAATAAAAATAGATAATGTGCAACTCATTTTACACGGTGGCTTCCAATGAGAATACGAGAAGAAAAAACGGAAAAACTGAGTATAGTGCCTGCGGATAAAACTGAGAACTGCTGGTAGCCATACGAAATGAAAGAGTCACAGCCGTAGTATGTAAAGATGTCCTAAAAGAACGCCTTGCTTTAATTTTATACTTAACACTTTGGAAGCGGGAAACGTAAGTTGGACATGATAATAGATGTCAGCAGAATACGTTTACTTTCTTCTTTTATGGTGTGCATATGTTACGGTCGGTTCGCTCCCTCCAAGAGAAATTTCGTTTAATTTCATATTTTATACAAATCAGTGGCGAATCCAGGGGAGGGGCTATCAGGCTGCAGCCCCCCCCAAGAGCTACACCAAAATTCTTGATTTAATTTAAAATCACTACAACTATTTGTTCTTAATTTTCATTAAAAAAATAGTAATAAAATCGTTACAACGTTGCTTTCTGGCTTGAAAATTTTCCTACTTTTCTAGTCATTCCACTTGTACTTGTAGCGTTGGCGCGGTCGAAAACATTTTTTGGCTAGTTATTTCATAGCATTTTTTATTAAATTATTGAAAGTATTGTAGTGTTCTTTATTATTCTTATTGTCAGAAGAGGAAAGTCTGTAAAGTTAAAGTGTTTTGGTTTATATAAGCCATTAAGTTTGATATTCGTCACTACGATACAAAACTTTTATGACCTCAGCTCCCCCGCCCCCGATCCGAATTCTGGATTCACCACTGATACACAATCGTGTTAAGGTAGGAAAATTGAATATAAATGAAGCTATAAAAGTAAAACAATTTCATTATAAACTTGTCCAGAGAAGTCAAAACTATTGATTGGCTGATGTATGATAAATTAAGCACCCATTCGGAATCATATTAAAGTTTTCGATATAATTTTGCTGTGAGCAGTGAACCCCATGTCTTGTTACATTTGTAGCAAATGTTTGCATTTGATCTTGATGATAAAAATACAGCAAATAAGCCAATGACCTTTAAAAGGTTCGCAATTTGTCGAGCGAAATGATATGAGAGCGTGTCGCTAATGGACGCTGGAATGATATACATCTAACAAAGTAATATTGAACTACACGTCATGAGTCTTTAAGGAAGTATACGCCAAGGTCCATTGATTCTACAGATATCATTTATTGAAGTTTACTTTCTTTGTCTAGAGTTTAAGAAGCGAATTTCCTCTGTGAGTCTCTTTTACTCGATTTTTTTCATTCGTCCATTAATTTCAACGCTTAAATTCTTTGATGCCTATGCGTATGAAGTAACACAGCACAACTTCCATAATGTCTTTCATACCAACAAAATAGTAATATCTCATTATTTCTGATTTAATAGGTCAATTATTTAAAGCCATGGTTTGTTTTCAAGAACACACAGAAACATAATCAAAATTTGTATATAGGAAATGCATTTACTTCTGAGGATTTGTAAGAAAACATTTCAAGTTTTAAAGACAGCAAAATATTTTTAAAAAGCATATAAAACATTATTTGATGCAGTTGCGTTGAGAAATATCTGTAGAGCACATCATTTCTCTTCTCGTATTCCTACATTTGATTCATATTTAAATTAGAAATTATTTTTAAGCTAAATCAATAGAAAATCCTTAGTTCTGAAACGTTCATATCTGGTTTTTAAAATTCTTCTATAAGAATACGAATGCATGCTGCACTCCGAAGCGGACTTACACATGAAAAAAAGCACTCCTCATTTGTGAAACTCATATATCTGTCGCCGGCACAATAGAATAAATAGTCTGGTAAATTTTACTTCTGTCTGAATATTTTTTTCGGAGTTAAATGAAAGACGTTTGCCACAGAATCTAGGCTTGTCTGAAGAGATAAAAATATCCCTTTAAGTTTAAATTAAATTGCTGCTATATTTGACAGAAATAACTATTAAAATTTTTTTAAAAAAATGCATCGTATTTTGCATTGTATGCAATTTTATACCTGTTTGCAGTTTTCCGTATTGTCTTGTCCCAAAACAGGAAAATGGCAGAATTTTTTTTCTTCTTTTAGACATTTTTCTTTTTCACTCATTTTGCTAAGATTAAAACACGTTCAGTTCTTATTGAAGAAAAACCTTTTAACAGAGATCATTTTCTTCAGATTTCAAATTTAAAGTAAACTTTAAGCATGGGCATAACATAAATAAATTTAATGGGTGTGACACATTAACTGGGGATGCCATCTCAGGTTTTACTCTGACCATGGTTTTACTTCCCCAAATAGCCCTCGTATTGCTTAAAATTAGGATGTTATTATAAGTTATATAAGTTATGGATTGCCTAGAATTTTCGCTATACATGACAATAGCATAACGATTACTTCTAATTGAAATAATCAGATTATCGTTTCTAATACATCACTGTTAGAATTTCACGGAATGAATTTCCTGAGACGTTATCTCGAGATGCCATGAATTTGAATATAGCGTTGTGACATTATTTAATCCATTTCTTTGCATAATTTTTGAGGTTTTTTTAAAGAAATCCCATACACCATAGCATAATTTAACATACGGTTATAAACTCATTAAATGTCAAAACTCTATAATTTCACTTTCTCAAAAAAATTGTATTAAAATGAATACACGAATTAAATAAGTATGAAAGATAACACTTTTAGAATTTTTTAATTTTAATAAATTAATTAATTTTTAATTAGAATTGAATTGTAACTTTGACACTCGGTTACAAAATGAATTTTATTTTTAATTCTAAAAATCATTTTAATTAGTTTAATTGTATTTCATTTTTAATTAGAAAATGTAACTTTTATAGCAACAATTACGTGCAACAATCAAAGCCAAAAGTTTCACAGCTAAAGTAGAAATAAATAAAAAAACTCCCCAAAAAAGGAACAATGGAGTAATATTCACATATAATCCGACTGAAAATGAAACTATCCGCAAAGATAAAATAACAACTAGTCCAGATTAGGCGAGAGAACATCGTTCTACGGGTGGTTTTCAAAGTTTGAAAAAAATGTCCCGAATTGGCTCTATTTTCTATAAAATGCCCCAAACTGTTCGATTTTCATACATTAGTAAACAGCTCACATTTTAAACGAGTGTTAATTTTTAAAAATTAGTATCTGAAGAAATCTGCTTTCCATCTTTCACTATTCTTTGACTATGGTCACCGGAACAAAAGCGTTGAGATTGAATTTATCTGAAAAGCAATAAAAATAATTGCAAGATATGCTCATTTTTAATGCTTTCTTTTTGCAATTTAATAGTTTATTTCTTTTCGTTGTTTCTGATTTTATATGAAATATATTTTGATCAACTCAATAATACATCCCTCTCAGTAACAAAACACACCAGAATGAATCAGAGAATTAAAAAATAAATTGAAAAAAAGGATTTGTAAGACACATTGCAAACGTTTCTTCACCTTCAACCGTTTTCTTTTTGAAATTTAAATAGTTTATTTCTTTCATTCTTTTTCATTTCTCATTTTTTTTATATTGACCAACTCCACAATTCCCCCCTCCACCCCGGGGACAACCAGCATTTGTTAGAGTCAGGGATTTAAAAAATAAATTATGGACACTGCAGTAAAGATTATCAAATGGAGAAAAAAATAAACAAAATTCCATATTAACCAAAAGAAGAAACATATTTATTTAAAGTATCAACATGAAAAAAAAATAAGGGAATCTGCGAGCAGCGAGATTTGTTCCTAATATTCTAACAACGAAAAAGAATTGTATGAAAGCTTCCGAAAAAAGTCAAGACTCATCAGAAGGTGATAAATAAATACAGGAATAAAAGGAGAGGCTATTATCTTGAAAAGAAGAATTAAAAGATCCTTACGTTTTCTTTCCATTTATTTTGTGCATTTATAACTTAGACACGTAAAAAGCTGGTGAAGAAAAACCCTATCATTATCTCAGTGTTTCTTCTCCAATAAAGAAATATGAAAGGTAAAAAGAAAATATTTCGATTCAGGAAAGCAGATATTAACTTCAAACTACCTTCAGAGCTTATCGCACTCTAACACGGCGAAATGTTTTTAAAAGAAACAAATATCCCGAAAAGCACTTTCCTTTTAAAAATCAGTTAGCCGTACACAAAATTATTAGTGAACACAGACTGTCTTTGGATAACGTCCAGAAAAGGAAGCAAAAACTAAGAAATACGGCATTGACGTCATTAGCGTATATTTTTAGCTTTCCCTCAATTTGTTCTCATAATGCGGCTATCGGTTTCACAATTTAGCAAAAGAATTTTATTATGTAGGAGTGGGAAGATAAGAAAAGCAAACATCTTCCGCAAAAGAAACAAAGGTGCTTAATTGTCTCCGAAGCTTTCTGATAAGATTACTTTAAATGCTTAATGGTGTTCTGGTTAAAATACACTAGCTCTTATTTTTATCATAAATTTAAATATTCAGTTTTGATATTTTATGTGAATAATGGAAAAAAGCATTTATAAAAATAAAGAAAAAATTTTGCGCCCGAAAAACTACCTATCCTCGTTTTTTTTTTTCCCATAACAGAAAAAGTTTCCTCTAGATGCATGATCCATTCGCTATAATTCCTCTATTGACTGGAAAGTGGATGATAATCAGTTTCAGGTCTTATCAGAGTAATTTTAGAAGCCAAATTCTTTTAGAAACCTATGCATAAATTAAATGTTAAATAATTTATGCATAGGTCTAAAACAATATCTTGATATTCAGCAGTTAATATAAATGTAGAAAAAATATGAAAGGTTCTTGAGTGTCCTTCTCTTGATTTCTTATTGTAATTACAAATATAAACATTTTACTCGGCTTATAGTAGTCATTTGTTGTAATCTACAGTTTTATCTAGCAAATTAAAAAAAAAATGTTCATTATGTTCAGGAACTACAATTGGAAATTACTTCATCGGATAGCTTATATCCAAATTATTATTATATAATACAAAAATAGAAAATAATTTATTTTATTTTATTCCTATAACTGAATCATTATAACTAAGAAATTGGGCATCGTCGAATGCAGCTGCTTACAAATAAGAACGTCAGTATGGCCAAAAATAATTTGAAATTGGAGTTAAACTACCCAATGTTCCCGATTGTCAAAAATATTGGATTTTTAATCTTCTAAATATATACAAAATCCTTTTCTGATTGTACTTTTTTCCGTGGTTATTTTTTAATGTTTTCTTCAACAATTTCGGGAACTGTTTCCTTGATAATCTTTTTTATGTCGTTTCAAAATACAAACACGCAACTTCTCGACTGCTATTTTAATAACCCAGCTATTTTTTCTTATAATTTTCATAATTTTTTATAAATTTATTTTTCATTTAAAATTTCGAAGTAAAATGTAATCTTCGGGAAGTTCATTAGCTGCTGTTTGGAGAAGTCAAAAACAAATTAAGATCATAATTATTTTAACTTGTATTACCCGTCAATATTCAAAAATATGGTAGACAAAATAGCGAATTTGAATCTGAAATAAATCCATTAATGACAATCAATATAATAAAGAAACTATCATGGCATGGAGGAATTTTCTTCAAGCGCTGGTCCACCGACGAGGTAAACAAATTAATGCGGTGACATTTGAAATTAATTAAATAGTTTAACTCCGCAATATCCAAAATTCAGGCAGTTATTATTATATTTCATTTCAAAGAAGAAATGAAATAAAATTGTAAATATTTCTAAACTGTAATGTAAGATAAACTCAACAAATGTTAAATGATAAATTCAATCTATCTTCTTTCACTCAGTATGTATAAATGTGTGCAGAAATACGGCAGCTCTTCTAGTCTCGAATATTTTTTCAAACGTCGAAAAATTTTTAAATCTATTCCACTGTTTAATACTTTGAAACTATTCTCAGAAAGAGATAAGCCATTTCGACAAAAGCTTCAGTTTTCACTGCATGTATGTCTGCCAGTTATGCTGCACGTTCGAATAGTTTAAAAGTCCTAAAGAAAGCATTCCAATCTAATAAGATGCTAATTACCTAAATAGACTACAATATAAAGGTGCAAAACAATATAAGCATTCAATACTGCTTAAAAGAATTTTTCTGTTTTATTTCATCTCTGTTTATTTATTAGCAAATAATTCATGACTTTTATATCAATACATCTATTGTTTCTCTATGAAAACAGAGATAACTAGATGAGCTGTAATGTTTTTATAGTGAATTTATTTATAGCATTAATTCCCATCTTTCAACCCATTTACAATATTCCAACCTTTCCTAGTTTATTATATAACCAATTTTTATAGAAACGGCCTCAATTAATTAGCCAGACCGAATTTAATTGTTCTATAATTTTCTTGTTTAATTTAAGTAGCAAAAATCCCATTGTTACAATTATTCCTATTAATCCTCTCTAATTAAACTCCTACAGTGTTATCTAATATAAATAGCCCTCCCATTTTAAACTGACAATCATCCCCTACAAATATATTGGTTCAAGCAAATCAACAACGGCCCTTCATTTGTAAGAGGTTGCATCTATGAAACAGAACTTTGTAAAATTTCGTTTAAAATAATTAATTTATCTTCTTAACCCATTTATGATCTATTAAACATCATTGATCTAAAACTGATGTAATTAACATATGTAAATATTCAATAACGCAAATGTAAGCAATTTTAACCTCTGTAATTTTTAATCATTTTCTAAAATGTAATGTTTCAAGCATACCAACAACGGTCCCACATTTGTAATAGGTTGCATCTGTAAAGCCCAACTTTGTAAAATTTTGTTTAAAATATTTAATTTATCTTCTATTAAAATCATTGATCCAAAACTGTTGTAATTAACATATGTAAATATGTTAATTACAACAGTTTCAAATGTAACGCAAATGTACACAATTTAAACCTCTGTAATTTCTAATCATTTTCTACAATGTATTTGCTCAAGCATATCAACAACGGCCTAAATACTGTTGGAGACCAAATCATCTATGTAAAAGTCTGATTTTGTTTTTTGAACTCAATAAAGTTTCTATGCACACCCATCCAAACTCAAGCCGGATATTTTTATCTCAGGGGTGTGTCGCAGTGTAAATTAATTATATATTACTGATTATATATTAGCATACAAGTTATCTGATTAAATAAATATAAGTATGAAAACAGTCCTTTATATAAATACGATTTATATCAATTTTAAACGGACACATTTCTTCTTGATTTTACTTTCCAGTCCAACAGGAACATATAGATGCTTATTCGATCGTAAGTTATCTTATTTTCTCTAAAGATCTGCAATACCACATACAGAAATGATTGAGTGCCGTTTGAGCTTTAAAGAATGTTAGATTTTACTAAAAAGAAATAAAAAATTTGATTTGCCTGTTGTGCAAAACTGCATATTTTAATAAAGAATCATGATATTCAGCTTTTTTTTAATCTGGGGCCAACATTTTATTCTAAACTTTTCCTCATGGATGGTAAAATTTGCTAAACGAGCAAAAATTTTTAACTTTTGCTGCCGAACTGGTAAGACTTCTGTATCATTAACTCCTCGTTCCGCCAGTTAAATAAACTATATATGCTTTCATCATTTGGCTGATCGTTTTGCTATCCAATCCTATTTATCTACCGCATGTGTGAAGAATGAATTTATTGCTAATTAGGAAAAATAAGAAAACTAAACTCACGCGTAGTCGAAGAAGACCGCATAATTTATCTCACAATTACATGAAAAGAGAGGAAAGCTCGTTTTTCCCTGTCAAAATCCGCGTTGTTAGAGGATGTTTGACTTTTTATTGAGCCCGTTATATAAAGGTTAATTTTCATTCCACCCCTCCCTTTTAAATAAATTTTGCCACTCTTATATGCAATTTGTTTACTTCTAGTTTTCTTTTAGTCTTGACATTCTCCAGAAAAAGAAGCATTTCTCACAATAGCTATTTATGTCACATTTGGCAACAGTATGTGAACCCAACATTTTTATTATCATTATTATTATTATGATTTATTATTTGCACTTTCACAGGATATCTTTCTTTGTCTTTACAATTTTTGTAGCGAAGAACTCACCTCGCATGTATAAATTCAAGAAAATTAAGCAATGAATAATTAACAGATGGCTCGCGTTTCTTATTTTGGTTTTAATTTTCAAGTCTTGGCAAATTAAATCTTCAAATAAATTTTCTTTCGCTCCTTATCAGTTTCCTATATTTTAAAGTCTATAAATATCTAACTTTGATGCGAATTTACAGATGCTTTTAAATAGAGAAAATTTGTTTAAAAATAGTTATTTCGCCTATGGCACTAACATGATAACAAAATGATTTTACGTAAGTAATGAATATGCGAACTAAAATGCTATTTTTTAAGCAGAAAAAATAAAACGAAAGTTTTCTACTGTATTATATTATAGACATTTATCCTGGAGTATATGCGTTGCTTCTTTAAAAATACAAAAGCTGATATCAAAAATAGGAAGAGAAAAAAAAGACGAAATGTGACGAATAGTTTGGCGGTACAACCTAAGAAAAGTGTTTCTTACTCCAAAAACAACATCACTTTTATATTTTATTCATTCTTTTCGGGATTTCGTTGTGTGCAAATCTAAAGCAGAGCAAATCTCTCCGAAGACAGTAATACTTGCCGGAAATTCGGAACGAGACAAGGAAAGGATTTTATGAATCCGGGGGAGTAGATCCATATAGGCGCCATGTCTCAAAAGCTTTAAGAATTTCACACTAGTTCATATTCTATTTTTTAAAAACAACGTGTTTCTCTATCGTGATACGGGATTTCTTTTAAAAATGAAGCAAGTGAAAGAAAGTCTGAATTCTGAATTATTTTTCTGATACACTGTAAGAAAAGTGAATACCATGTACCATACTTGTTCACTTCAAGAAACTTAAAGTGAACAAATAAGACCAATGTCTTTTTAGGTCAATCCATTACTTCGATTAATATATAAAAGGATGGCTTATTACATTAAAATAGTAATTTCGTAAATCTGAGATTAAAACCTAAAGGTCTATATTTGTAACGTGCTGAAGCCCAGCTTTTTTTCTTTTATATAAAATGAAGATGAAAAATACTTATTCTTAAACAAGGAGAATCCAGAAGTCTAAATTATATTAATCCTATTTTAATCCATCTCATCAATTAGAAATTAGCTATGTTTCTATCATGCTAGTTGAAAAGTAACTTAAGATTTGCCCATGACTATTATAGATCTCAAAGAAGGCCCCGACCTGTCTCGAAGATATACGATAAAACTGACTGACAGAACCACCACGGAAAACGCAGACGATGACAACCATGCAAAACAAACCCCATTAAGAATATCTCATGAATAGAGCCCCCACAAGGATGTACAACGTATCTGATCAAAAGTATCCGGACACTTTCGTATTTTCACATTGGTTAGAATTTCTCTGGAAAGGCTAAACCGACTGCCCTTGAACTTCGACCATGTAAAGAATAACTCTAACTTACATTTCACAGTGAAGGTTCGGTTACGAGGGCAATTGGGAAGGGGGAACCACTTAAAAGGCATGAAGGCGAAAATGAAGTTTGACCCATCTTGTTTAACAGAAAGCTGATAACAAGATGTAACTTCTATCAATGGTTATGTCTGATGTGTGTTACCGTAAAGCAATGTCACTGTATGGAAATATTTGCATAGTGATAAAGGTACCTTCTGAAAAGGAAAATGCTGATACAGATAAGCTGCAAAAAACATATTAAATGGCACTATGATCGTATTGAATGAGCAGCACACCAAAGGTAAGAGCATGAGATGAAATTAGAAAAAAACATAGTTTATTACTAATTAGCACTCGTTACATTATTACGGAACAATTATTCAAAACAATCTTCTTCGAACTAAAACCACGTGTTTGCATGAATGAGTATAAAATACTTTTCAAAATGTTCAACATGATGATACTTATTAGATAAACAATTATTTTGACTGCAGTCAGAGAAAAGAAAGCTTACCGAAGCATGCTTCACCAGAGAGATTAGGATGAAAATTTTAACTAGTTATCTATGATTGACTCTGAAATGAGATCTCCATATCTCTCCATCTTATCAAGGATAGTAACGTGTGATGAACGAGTCATCACTAAGCCAAGAGCAGAACCCCTTTTTTTTAATTCTGTGTCTTTAAAAACACATTGTACAAATAAATTCACTTCTACTCAGAAACGTGAGACATAGATCTTGAGGCAGAAAACGACACCACCAAAACAGGAATCAAAAAAGCGACATGACATTGCGTTCTTTTTTCGAACACACACACCTCACAAAAGGCCCCTTCAACTCTGTTTCTTCTTTTTAAAACCTGTTCTACTGTTTGTCTAACTAAAACATTGTCCTGTGAACTGTCGTTCCAACTATCACACACACACTGTCTTGTTCACAATGTGCATAATATTTACATGCATTTTTGTAAACACAGCAAAAATATTCGGGAAGATGAAAAGGTTTTCTTAAAAAATCCAAAATTTTCCCGTCTGTTTTTTGCTTATTGTTATAAGAGTTTGCAGAGTTTTCAAAAAATTTATACAAAACTTACAGAAAAACTGACAATGCGTTAAAGAAGTATTGCGTTAAAATTTGGAATATATACTTTGAAAATAAGAGAAAATATGAGTATTTGTAGTGAATAATTTTTTACTGCGCGCGTGCGACATGTAGCGAAGTTTTTCTTTCACAGCTTCAAAGCCATATATGTAGCTATATATGAACCGAATTTTTGCTTCTTTCTAAGAGAAACAAAATAATGAGGGTTTATCCACAAATTGTTATTTTTTAACCCTCTGAGCGACTAATAGGTCAGAGTAAGCCGTCTCAAAATTATCTCTCTGCTTGACAAGGGTTCCTTCCCATTCCCACGACGCGTAACTTGGCAAATTTTCTCCGCGCCTCTGGCCAGTGAACCGTTTTCGCCAAACCTCTCAACACTCTACAGGTCAGCAGCAGTTTTCGAGAGTTTCCCTTCGCTCTGTTTCTCACCAAGCGCACGCCTGGGGCCCCCGAGATGAAAAAGGCCCCGACGGTATCATTCCAATTTTGAATAATATTTAATAGTAAGCATTTCATCGAATTTCATGAGCTCACTGAGCTCTAAAAAGGAAACAAAATTTCATAAAAATTCGAAATATTTTTCGGTACTGAAGTTTAGTGTTACATTTATAGCTTTATTAATTACAATGCAGGTCTTTTCTTTTGATTTGAAAATAATGTTTTCGAAATGTGAAAAAAAAAATTGCTTCTTTAACCCTCTGAGTGTTTCACACGTATTTCTACGTTGACCTTGGACAACCCCAAAATCGTTAAACACGCATTTCAACGTGTGGTCGAAAACACCCCGAAATCGGTTTGCACTGAATTTTACGTTCATTGTGAACTGTCTCTAAAGTGTAACACACGTACTTTTCCTAATTTCTTACCCCCCTTTCTTGGTTTGACATCTTGATTGATTATCCGGGGAGAGCACAGGTCAACACAATGAAGACTGATAAGGATGTACTTACTGCAAATTGGAGATGGGACAGGATCCGAAACCCCACTCTCCCCTGTGGTGTGGGGAATTTTAATGCTATTTGCATTGAGGTTATATTTCCGGAAGAATTGCAGTGTCGGATTTTTTTTTGTTTAATGTCAGCCTGGTTTGATGCTATATTATGTTTCAAGTACTATTCTTTTAATACAATTTATGTGATATAAGATTTTTTTTCAATGCCTCAATGCTTTAAAGATCCATATCGAATGGTTACGTAAAATAGATATTGTGGTTTAAGTAAAATAGATTTTGTTCCAATACCGCATTCAAGCATAAAAAAATTGAAAGCCTAGGGGAAGCTAAGAAAATCTGCTATTTATATATAGTTGAACAGTGTTCTTGAATCAACACATTTCACCCACGTTCAACTAGTTTTATGATATTAATGTAAACTTCTTTCATATTAATAATCTCCATCTACTCATTTTTCATTTATAAAAATAGAGTAAAATTAAATTTTTGTCAAAAAATAGAGCAAGTTTTAAGGTATATGAAAATGATGCATTATTTTTATTGTTTTATCTTTCAGATCAAATCGAAAATTTCAGTTTTACAATTATTTCATTATATATGTATTTGATTTTTATTAAAAAAATTAATTTTCAGGTTTAAGTGTAATTTTTTTAGACTAGAACAGATTTTAACTTCATTATTACAACATTTAGAAAAATATGTTTTAAATTCATAAAAATTACAATGAAAAAATTCATTCCGAAAGATAATTATAATTTTATTAAATAATTATTAGCCGGAAATTTATTTTTAGGTCACTCTGAACTGAAAAAATAACGTACATGGAAATAAAAATTAAAGAAAGTGGAAAAAAATTTTATTTTTTACATTGTAAAATATTTTCTTTTTGTTAAAGGCAGGGGAAAATATAGTTTAGATGAAAACGTTATCGACTAAATTTAATGTTTGGGTGTGTGATCTTATCAGACTTTTAATAATCTTATTATGAGACTGATAATATCTGCAGCTTAACTCTCTTACGTTTATTTGAATAATCAGTGAAGATGTTTATTTCTTGCTTAAAATAAAAGAAGACAAAAATATTTCTCAGAAAATATTATACGAATACGGTATTTGCGCATTAGTTCCTTGAAGCACAATTTTTTTCCTGATGTGTTATTAAGCATTCTTCTATAAATGATTAAAACTATATAGCTAAATTGAATTGCTTTCGGTAAATGCATGCCAACTGCAAGTTAAATTTTCATTCATGCTCTGAGAAAAGAAATCCACTAATATATGTTAGAAACCATTGATACATCCAGATCCACTAATAACAACTTTGAAGACTGATCTTTCAGTAATAATAGCAGTCTCTGGCTTTGGATTATTTCAAAATATTACCGTCACCTGCCAGATCATGTGTTTTATTACATTATCTTATGCGTGCATGCTGTAATTTGTAAGGTGTAATTTTTTTTATAAAATTATGATTTATCTGCTCCATTTTCTTCATTCTGAACTTTAATAAATAATATTTCAACTGTAAATAAAATATTTATTTTCTATATGTTTTGACATTTTTTATTTTATTTAACTTATTTGAAGAGTAAAGGGTCAGTTTTAAGCTTGTTAAATTTGCTTTATATTTTCGAAAAGAACGGTACGATACGAAACGGCCCCCAAACTTTTTTGTATTCCTCACCGAGAACGGCCAAAACATCTATGAAGTGTCACTATTTTGTCGTCAATTAACAATTTTTACCAATGATACCATTTTAATAACTTTTACTGATCTTAAAGAGCACGGGAATTTTGTCAGAAGTATTTCTTCAGTGAATCAATCATGCTATACCCACTGGCGGATTTTGTCAGTATGGGGACACAGGCGCAAAATTGCTGTGAGGCCCTCCCCCTACCCAATGTCGAAAATTCATCTTCGGCTTAGTATTACGATATAGATCGAATAGGTTTTGAGGCCCCCTAGATGCACGAGGCGAGCGCCTCTAACACCTGTGCGAAAAATCGCCACTGTATATACCAGTCCTCTGCTACAACCTTTCTCAAACTGATTCTCTATCTGTTTATGTCACATGTTTTTCACGTACAGATAGACATAACCATCTGTTAAAAGCACTGTATCGGGGAACATCGTTGTATACTGCTGATACTAATCCTATTGAGAGTCTGATATTATCTGCAGCTCAACTGTGTAGAGATTATTTCAATTATCATTGAAAATTTGTATTTCTTCCTAGAACCCAAAACTATTTCTAAGAAAATATTATTTCTTACTTCAGAGACTGCATTTATGCATTGGTTCCTTGAACCATTACAGTTTTGCTGATTTGCTATTAAGCATTATTCAATATGTGATCAAATCTAAATGCTTAAATTCCAGTGCTTTTGGTAAATCTTATACCAATTCTGAGGTGAATTTTAATAAATGCTATGAGACAAGAATCCACTATTATGTGTTACAAACCTTTGATATATCCGATATTAACAAGCTTAAGGACAGTTCTTCCAAAAATAATAGCAGTCTCAGGCATTGAATTATTTCCAAATTCCACCATCACATACTATATAATGTGTTTTATAGCAATATCTTGGATGTGTGTGCGTGTGCTGTAATTTGTAAAGTATAATTTTTTTATATAATTCAGATTTATCTACACGTTTTTATTTTCATTCTGAACTTGAATGGATAATTATAAAACTGCAAACAAGATATTTATTTTCCAAGTAGTATGGTATACATGAATGAGATATATAATTTAATTTTTAAAATTTTGTATAAAGAATAAAGTGTCATTTTTATGCTTATAAAATTCCCTTTATATTTAGTACGAAAAGACCCAAAACTGTTTTTGAATAGCACAAAAGGGAACCTGACTAATTTCGAATATGTGGTAGATTTTCCTCCCTATTCTTTCGATTTTACCAAGTTTGTAAAAAACTATCTGTAGAAAATAATTCAACAATTTTGTACTTCGTACCAAGGCCCATTTTCGTAAAATTGATTGGAAAAATGTTGATTGCTTTTACCTTCTCGTATACGTAGTATACAAAGAGAAAGTACTGTAATCATTGATTGTAAATTCGAATTTTGATATATCTCCTCGTTTTACACTTCGTGTTTCTGAATACGGTAACTCCTAAACGTAACCCTAATTGTAGATAAGGGTCCAATTTTCGTTTAAATAGGCTCAAAAAACTCTAATGCCCTGTCTAAACTCTAATATACCTTTCTTTTCGATAAAAAAGTTATAAATAAAGAATTAAATTTAATTTTGAAAATTTGGCCACGGGATGCTCTATGACCGGTACTATAGTATAAAAGTTTCAAATTTTGTTAATCTAGGTGAATTAATTTTCTGTTTATTATAATAAAAGATAATATCTTGCGTGCTAAATAACGGTATATGTATACATTATTTCTTCTAACATTTAGTCTAAACGTAAACTTTATTTTGAGAATTATTAACTCGTGCTCTTAACAAGCATATAGTACAAGTTTCAGTAAAAAAGGTTTGTAGTATTAGTTAATTTAAAACATTATTCAGGGGATAAGAAGGTTATTTCTAATCCTTCATATGTATTAATTATTACAGGCGGTTTTATAGAATACAGATTATTATGCGACTATCCATATAATAAGTATTTATGTGCATACAAAACGGATTAATCCAGTTAAACACTGTTTATATTTGTGATCGTTTCTCAATTTTCTACCTTTTACGGAGTACTAAATCAAGAAGCAATATGAAAACTTTTATTGCGACATCAAAAATTAGTAAAAAATAATTATATATATATATATATAATTATTTTTTACTAATTTTTGATGTCTTTTTTAATTATATTTAATTAATTTTTAATATATGTATATTAAAATTTGACTATATGAATATTTGATTAATTTTTGAATATATGTATATATATATATATATAATGGCATTGTTTTTAATCCTTAAAATTTAGTAAATTAATTTTAAATTCATAGAATAATATGCTGACGAGTAAATAAAGTGAAGTCACGGATATAAAAAAACTACTAATATAAAATACAGCCAGCAGCTAAAATACAAATATTAATAAACGGCAAAAAATTTAAATCACAAAGATCTTAAAAATCATCAACTTTTATGCAGCTTCAATAATGTTCACTTTATTAGATATTCAAAACATGAAAAATAGGTATGCGCGCCTAACCGGTGTGTATTTTTGTCATTTGGTGTTGTTGACACGAGCAATGTGCAGAAAATAGATCCCAACTGCCCATCTTGAAGACCTGAAGTGTTAATTTATCACACAACAGGTGGGCTCTCCGAAGGCAGTAAGGGCTAGTTTGAATAGGATCCTAGCTGAATAGAACGGATTCTTGTGGTTAGTCCCTTCGAGGGGTTGCTGATTACCCATGGATCAGAGGGGGGAAGAGACTGAATCCGCTGCTCTTTTGTAACATGTTCTGTTCGGAGGAGGGCGCACTTTTAAAACAGATAAGGGGTCTTCGAACAATCGCTTTTCGAATCGCTTTACAAGGGAGACCGAACCACTCAGAGGGTTAAATTCATATTCAACAGAAAGAGTAAATGTGTTAGTCAGTGTTCTATTCTCATTTGTTATATTTGCAAAGATTGCGACTACCAATTTATTTCCTTATATTTAATTCAATAAAAATAGGATATGGCGTACAAGAAATGAAATTTGTTTTATAACAACGCATCTCAAGCGTTGCTATTAAAGCATGCCCTATTTAATATCCAACACAATTTTCATGTAAAAATAACAAGAAATTAATAGTCTATTTAAATCTTATAATTCCAACAACTAACCGTTTTTTGATGACAATATATTTTTAAATATTTATTATCTTAAAAAGTATGTTCTTAAAATGAATTTCTGTAGTTCTCGATTTCTTGCGTTTTCATTTTTTAAACTAAAATAAAAATGTTAATTATCTGTCTTGAAAAGAGAGTCAAGAATTATTGTTAAGTTCAATTCCCTGAATTTCTGCAATGGCTTATTTAATATTATTACGCCTCTATATATATGAAACATGAAGAACTAAACAACATTTGAACTTGACATTTAGTTTATAAGAAGTCATAATCGCCTTCTTTCGATGCAATGAGTATAAAATTTGTACTTTGTCGCTTTACAAGGTATTTAATAAACATGCAGCATTTCATAAAATTTAAAAAATAATTTACCGTTTAGAATTAATGTATAATCTTAATTCTAATCAATTCTTAAAGCATCATGTTGATACTTTATGTGCTTGTATTTGGCCATTTGCTCGTTTTTATTAAAATCAGGTTCATGTTCTATTATAATTTATCTCCGAGATTTTTTAAGTTTGGCAATTATCTTAGTGTATGAGAAAGGTATTTTAAACTTATAATGGATTATTTAAAAAAAGCTATCTGGTTCTTTTACGTATAGCAAAATAATCTGAAAAAGTCTCAGAATGAGTTTGATTTCTTATTAATCTTCAATTTAAAAATATGCTGATAAAAATGACTTAGAGCATTTTTTCTTCTTTGTTTCATGAATTCAGGCCTCAAGAATGTTTTAAAACTTATAAAATGGCAAGGCAAAACGGTTTATAACACTTTGCTTCTTCAATAAAAATAGGCATAGATAGTATGCTGATTTGAAAATTTAATATCAAATATCAAATTTGTTTTTGCATTCCCACTTCATATTAGTTCAGTATTTACAATGAACATAATTCCTTTTAGTGCTTTATGCCTCACTAATGTTATTAGAAAATAATCGTGAGGTGTTCAGTAGTAATGCAGAAAGCATTTTTGGATAGAATAAGTTATTTGCAGCTTCCTTTTATTAGATAATAATTAAATGTTGATTTACCATATGCAAATTCCGAAATCTTAATTATTATTAATTAAGATGTAAATTAAATATACTGATTATAAAGCTACATAATGTAACAATTATAAAATCTAAATCTATCAATAAAAATGTAGTTATGATCATTAAAAGTATGCAAAATAATATTATTCAAACAGTAATATCGTACAGTTTTGCGGATTCCATATGATAGGTTCTCCCTCGTACAAATCCAAAAATTTCATAATCATTTCGGTATTCTACTCCATAATCCTTTCAAAACTGCTAAAAAAATACGACGCGAGAAGAGAGTAGAAGAACAGAGCACAGACAACAACAGGCCACAGGAACAGATCGCGTCGTTTCGTTCTCGCGTCTTTGATATTTGAGCTTTTTACCGCCACAGCACGCGAAACCGCAGATGACCTTGCAAGCACCCGAGCGACAACAAATATACCTGTTCCCACAACTGGAAACAACGCGCACCGCAGACGAAATCTGTGGTTTATCTGATTGTGGGTCCGGGGCTTAAGAAATATCCCCCGTCACACAAGAGGTGTTTGAAAAAGAAATGCCTGAATTTCCCTCTCTCATTGCTATCTGCGGAAGGTCTAATTATCCCAGCGGGGAGAGTCTTCCCCCGTTCCTCATCGCTAGCAGATCCCCTTCCCAGAGCGGGTCGGAGAGGAGTGTGAAAGGTGCGACCGCACAAGGCTCCGCGCCGCTGACTGATTTTGTAAAATGAAAATGATTTCTGTTTTTTTTTAAATCCAAGTATAAATACATTTGAATATAATTATACAATTTTTGCACATTTTACATCTACCAATCTAAGGCAAGGTTGGGTTGTTTAAAGTCGTGAAAGATTACAATATCTTACAAGCTGCACATAAACTGTTACAAACTGAGAAACATTATTGACAGAGAATATAAAAAATAACTAAAAACGAAACACAACGTTTAACATGTGTTTGTGTATGAATAGTGGCCATAATTTTATAAAGTGGCTATTTTTTATATTTAGTTAAAAAGGAAACAATAAATTTTGTTAAGAAAGCTAAGCATTTCACAATTTTGTTAGATTGCACTCCAGGCTTGAGCCATCAAGAACAATTGTTTGTTAGTTTAAGATGTAGATGACTCTGAAAGCACATATACAAGCATTGCCGGTTTAAGTCCTAAACGGTCCTATAGGTAATACAAGTTTCAATTTCTTTATTACTCAGATTGAAAACCAAATATTTTCCATTGTTTTTCATGCGAGCAAATATTAAGACTGACTGAAATTAAAAAAGAAGTATATTTAATTTGCCGATCACCTTCAGGAGAGTGGTTTCAATATCTCAGGGAAAAAAACTAAAGTTTAAAGTAATTTTTTTTTTTTATTGAATGGTGAAAAAATTGCAAAACTTTTTTACACAGTCTAAATAATCTAATATAAAATTTCTAGGGATATTTTGGAGCCAGAAAAACGGTAAAACAAACTGGATCACACTGATCTTCTTGCTAAATTAAAAACATGAGAACCCCCCCCCCCCCATGAATAATGTTCTGAAATTTAAACAATACTTGATTTCAATTTAAATAAGTTCCAGTATACGGCTCTTCTAAATTAAATGAAAACAATAAATTAAATTACCTTGAAAATAATGCATAAAAATATCATAAGGCATTGGAAGCCTCCAAAGTTATTGGGTCCCTAGGCAGTTACCTACTTTACTTATTCGATAATCCGGGCCTGTTTTCAAAAACGATTTGTGTTGAAACGGCAAAAGACTTGACAGGAAAATGTTGTTGACTAAAAATATCGTGAAATATCATTTTGAAAAATATCGTGAATCGGAATTCATACTATCTACTTTTAACAACTGCAAAGAAAATAGTTGAGTAGTTAGTTGAAGGCGACACCTGAATTTAAGAATTAAAGAACTGGATGGGGAAAAAGGCAATTTTTCTTTGAAGCAACCGATCAGTCTATTTCACCGGTCAATTATCTATTTTCTAGTCATAATGAATAGTTTCATTTTTTCTTTTCAGAAAAGATCGAAATTTATCATGAGCCAAAAGTGTCATATGGATTTTTATCTAATTAGGATAATATTCACAAACTGTCTGAAGACGATCTTCTTAAATGTTTCAAAGACTTAAATCCAACTTTGTAATGCGATATTGATTTATTGAATGAAATCGAAACTTGTCATCGAGTTTTACCATTCAGGGACTCAGTAATACAATATTTATTTAAAAATAATTTATTTAAATTGTATCCAAATTTTGTAACTGTTCCGAAAAATACATTAACCTTACCAATTACGAATGTTTCTGCAGAAATATCTTTCTCATGATTAAAAATAATAAAACAAATTACTCGAGTTCTAGAATTTGTTAAAAACGATTCAATTTCTTAGCCATGATATCTGTCAAATCCGAATGGGCTATAAAATTAAATTGTGATTATATTATCAAAGAATTTGCTATAATGAATGTAAGAAAATGAAACAAAAATAGCCTATTGTTTGTTACCTTATTCTAGCAAGTCGCAGTCCAAATTGTATTTTATGAGTTCATGAAGTAATTATTTTTATTATTTGAATTGTGAACAGATCTAAATGCGTTGAAATGTTAACTTTTTAAAAATATTTTAGTTATGTATCATTTTCATGTATTCCTTAATATACCAATTTGGGCAAAGTAATAAATAACAAAATGCAATAAATTATTTATTCTGGATAAGAAATTATATCTGGGTTTTCAGTTCTATTTCTAAAAAATAGGACTAGAAACCCAGTCAAAACTGATTACATTTTTTCTGCATGGTCTTTTCTTTGCAAAATTGGCAAAATAAAAAAATAACAGAAATCTGTTACTTATTTCAAATTATTCATGCGATTTCAGGGATAAACACCTTCTCAAGGTGTTATGCGGAATATTTGCTAAAATTGCTAAGATAATCAATTTAGAGGTTCATTCAGGGGCATCTCTTCACAAGCATCTTTTTGTTTATGAAAAGAAAAATTTATAAGCATTTCTACGCCATAATAAAAATCTGAGAAAGATTTTCTTCCACAAGTTTCCGAAAAGCTGCATTGAAACTCCCCTACCTTGCTATTCGTTCTAACGATTAGAAATTCAATTGTTGCCGCAAACGTTTCTTCCTACCACCTGCAAGCAAGTCTATTGCAAAGCTTATCACCACGAATCTGTCACTGTCAACCAAGTCATCAATGGAGGGGAAAGCAGAGGCGAGAAAACATGTATTTGCCGCTTACGACTGCAAAATTTAAACCAGGAAAAAGCCGGTTGTTCCCATCTTCAAGGTGACCGAAAGAGAAGAAATAATGCGGTTCTGCGGAAGTCGGAGTAGATTCGCTTATCGTAGAAAACCGTTTGCGGCGCTCAGAGGGTTAAACTTGAATCTTCGACACTTTTTCTGTAAGTTTCGTATAATTTGGTGGAAAACTCTACATGTTATAAGCAAAAAACAGGCGGATAAATTTGGGATTTTTTAAGAAAACCTTTATATCTTCCCGAATATTTTTGCTGTGTTTACGAAAATGCATGTAAATATTATGCACATCAAACATGACCATTCATGAAAGTTACATTTCGTTATCAGCTTTCTGTGAAACAGGATGGGTCAAACTAAATTTTCTTAATTGCCCTTGTGACCGAAACTTCATATTAAAATGTGAGTTAAAGTATATTCTGTACATGGTCGAAGTTCAAGGGTAGTCGGTTTAGCCTTCTCGAAAAATTCTAAAAAATGTGAAAATCCGAAAATGTCCGGATACTTTTGATTCGATATTTTATATTCCTTCATTTGTGATAAGGAATTTAATGCCATTAATGTGCGACTTAGTAAGCTAATAGCCTGCTCACACTACGGCAGCTTCATCCCTGTACTCGAAGTGAACTCCCAGCGGGAATAACAATTGTAGATGAAGAGAAAAATTAGTCCCTTGGTCATGTCTCCAAGCGGGCCTGAGACATGCTTCAAATCGGTAGACAGCCACAGTGAGGCTCGAAATTCGTGAAATAGATGGAATGCTTATTCAGCATATCCTCTAGCTTTTCTGAAGTTAGCTCACTCGCATAAAATCAGATAACCAAACAAAGTAGGAAAAAGAAAACTCAAACCGAAATGCACATATTTCAAACACTGAACATCATTTTTATTTTATGGACGTCTAGAATGTTTAGCAACGACATATTATGTATCCGAAATCCGTCAAAGAGAAGTCTTTCTGGCTACCTTTCCACGTGGACATGAACATGACAACTCAAAAACGCACAAAGCTATATGGATGAAGTTAATCGCACAGTTTTATCATCAGAAATGTCGATGTTTATAAAATTGTGGACCGAATTCGTTATTGGGTTATGTATGTCAATGCGATATCTCAAAAACTAAATAAGCAAAATATATGAAATTTTACATATAATCTTTATATCAAAAGTGTAGATCGGTGTCAAAATTTGACTGACTATGTCAATGGGAAGAGGACTTTCTCAAAATTTGACTGACTAAGTCAATGGGAAGAAGACTTACTCAAAATTTGACTGACTAAGTCAATGGGAAGAGGACTAACTCAAAATTTAACTGACTAGGTCAATGGGAAGAGGACTTACTCAAAAATGCATACTCGATTCATTTTACTGGAGGACAAAATCTTTAGGCTGACCGTAGGTCTATTCACGTCATGTTGTTTAAGAATAGCAGGAAGTGGAGGGGAGAAACACCTACTGGTTAAGAAGTGAAACGAATCATTTAAAAATATTTAAATTTCAACAGAGCCTTTACACCTTAAAATGCTTAAACAAGCCATCTAATTGCATTATATATGCAACGCAATGTAATTATACACTTTCCTTTAATTCCTAGAATATTACTAAATAGCATAAGACGACAAAGTAAGTTAGAATAAAAAAAGTAGTGAGCAAGATGTAAAATCTTTTTTCAGCATTTAGAAAATTATTTTCTTTTAGTATGTTTAGTCAGATTTAGACGCTAAAGCGGTCGTAAACACAGAATACGAAATATAATTTTCTTCCATTCAAGCTGTTATCGTTGCATCTGTGAGAGCCAACGCATCTCGTTTACATAAAGAGTTCTAAATTCTTCTCCTGGAAAACATTACGTATGCTGATCATTAGTTTTAAAGAAAGAAGAAGATTCAACTAGAAAGATGATAAATGTTTACGGATTGCCGCTCGTATTTCTAACTCGTCTTCTTCCTTTTTTTTTCTTTCTCCCCTTAGTATTTCCATTAGGGTTTCAGCGAAAAGAATGAAAACTTTAAACGGTCTGATTTCAACAACACTGGGGTAATTTCTTTAAAAGGACATTTATTAAAATTATGGTGTGAGAAAATTTAAAAGATATGTAATTTGTGAGAATTTATTGCAAGTTAGACTTTAGCTCGCCTCTACATAAATATTAAATGTGGTAATAATTCATTTGTTTAAATGTTAGTTGCACTTTTTATTCCTTTACTCTGTCTCCATTTTTTTGAAATGAGAAATGTGTGTTGAAAACTAATTTCTTGTATTTTAACGGAATGTTAACTGATTTTGCTCGGTAAAACAATTAGTAATCCAACATTTGTATCATCAGAATTTTATAGTTTATTGTTAGAAAATATGAGCAACTAAGTTTTTAAAATTGTAACGAAGATGTGGAATTAACATATACTGTAGATAAAAATACTACACTCTTAAAAATACGCTGTAGATAAAAGAGTGCAATCTAGAATGAAGAAAACAAATATTTATAATGCGAACACAACATTTAAAGAAACCCAATGAACTTTAACCCTTAAATGCCCACTGTTACCAAAATAGCAATTTTGTCCTCTAAAATCTTAAAAATAAGACTAAAGCTCCAATACCTGTTGTTGTCAATGGAATACATACTGAAAATGTTATTAACTAAATTTACAACAACAAGATGGCAGCTTGAGTGCTGATGTAAAAATAAATTGATGTTTTTCACTTGAGGCCATATTTTATTAATAATATTGAAGAAATTCCTTGTCCGTATTATTAGTTCTTAGTTATTAGTTCATATGTGTTTAATATTATAGAATTTAATCAAGGAGATTATTTTATCGATTAAAGCCAAGTGTTGTTGATTGGTAACAAACTTTTTTATAGCCGTAAACAATACATAATACAAAATTTGATTTTTTAAAGTATTGTTTTCATGTTTTATTCAAGAAATGAAAGTCAAAAAATGTTTCAATTTTTAAAAAATCGGGCATTTAAGGGTTAAGGATGAAATTTCGAATGCCATTTTTATACCAAAATGGAACATCTACATCAAATGTTAGAAAGAAATAACGAGTTTTAATTTTCAAAAAATTAGTATCTGAACAATTCTCCTTCCTATCTTTTACCATTCTTTAAGTATGAATTAATATGAAAAAAGCAATACAAATAATTTCAAGGTATATTGCAAATGCTTCCTCACTGTAGCGGCGATTGGGAATCACGCGTGGGGGAGGCGAAAAAATTTGAAGACAACTGAAAGTACTGGGACGCATCAGTTTGTTTAGTTATATTAACATCCCGTTTTGAAGCAACACGAGAGCTATTTTGGAACGGACCTCATAATTTTGAACCGAGGTCAGATAGCGAAGGGACTTATGGGAGGCAGATAGCAAAGTTTAAAATTTTTGTTACAAAATGGTAATGCTTTCTGCCAATTGTGACAGACAATCAAAAGTTAGAGTTGAAAGTCGATAAATTAAATAAAAATTTAATTTTTTCCTCAAAAGTGAGGGGCAACCACCTCCCAACTAGCCACCACTGTTTCCTCATCTTTTACTGCTTTCTTTTTGCAATTTAAATAATTTATTACTTTAAATTTTTTTCCATTTCTCATTCTATATATTTTGACCAATTTAAAAATGTATCCCTCCCAGGAACAACACGCACTTGCTAGAAACAGTGACTTAAAAATAAATTATGGTCACTGCAGTGGCAATTATCAAGTGAAAGAAAGCAACAAAAGAAAAACATTTGTAAGCATACAAAGTACCAACATGAAAACAAACTGGCGCAATCTGATACATATAAGCAGTGAGCTAATATCCTAATTTTCTGGAAACGAAGAAACCTCTTATGATAGCTTTAAGAAAAGTTGCTACTCATGAGAAAATGATAAATAAAAGCACGATAAAAAGAAGAGGGTATTATTTTGAAAAGGAGAATTAGAAAAACCTTTCGCTTTTTACGATTATTTTATGAATTTATCACTTAGACACGTAGAAAGCTGGCGAAGAAAACCCCTATCATTATCTCAATGTTTTCCAATAAAGAAATATGAAAGATAAAAACAAATATTTCGATTCAAGAAAGCAGATATTAATTTCAAACTACCTTCAGAGCTTATCGCACTCTAACAAGACGAAATCTTTTTAAAAGAAGCAAATATCCTGAAAAGCACTTTCCATTTGAAAATCAGTTAGCCGTATACAAAATTATTAGTGAAGACAGACTGTCTTTGGATAACGTCCAAATAAGGAAGCAAAAACTAGGAGATACGGCATTGACGTCATTAGCGTATATTTTTAGCTTTCTTTCAATTTATTCTCATAATGCGGCCATGGGTTTCACAATTTAGCAAAAGAATTGCATTTTGCAGGGGTGGGAAGATAAGAAAAGCAAGCAACCTCCACAAAAGAAACAAAGGTGTTTAATTGTCTACGGAGCTTTCTGATAAGATAATTTTAAATGCTAAATGGTGTTCTGGCTAAAATACACTATTTCTTAGTAAAAATTTAAATATAAATAAATTTAAATATTCGGTTTTGATATATTATGCGGATAATTAAAAAATCAACATTTATAAAAATAAAAAAGACAAACTCTCCTTTTTTCATTACTGAAAATATTTTCTTCTTGATATATGTTCCATCCTCATTAATTCCGTTATTGAAGAGAAATAGAATGATAATCTATTTCAATTTTTCTTTAACTTATTTTAGAAACATCTGCATAAGTGTGTGTAGAATTTACTAAATCCTATCTTGATTCTCAGTAGTTAAAATAAACGTAGAAAAAATATGAAAGATTCTGGAGTGTTCTTCTTTTGATTTCTTTGCATAATTACAATTTAGAATATCACTTATAAAGTAGTGTTAAAAATAATTTTAAATCGAAGTTATAGAACCCAAAGTTCTCGATTGTCAAAAACGAATTTTTAGTCACTTTTAATCCTTTAAATGTATGCAACATTCTTTTCTGATTATATTTCTTTCGCAGTTATTTTTTGATGTTTTCTGACAACAACTTTGAAAACTAATTCCGAAAAACCCTCTTTTATGCCGTTTAAAAATCCAATCATCTATCTTCTCGGCTGTTATTTTAGTAGCTCAGCTTTCTTCTTTTAATATTTATAATTATTTATAAATTCCTTCAAAAAATATTAATTTAAAATTTCGAGGTAAAATGTAATCTTCGGGAAGCACTTCGAATAGTATGTGGAGAAATCAAAATAAAATTAAGAATCTAATTCTTTTATCTTGTATCACCTGTTAAAATTCTGAAATTTGGTAAATATAATAGCGGGCTTTAATCTGAAGCGAATACATTAATGACTATCAATACAATGAAGAAACTGCCTTGGCATGGAGAAATTTCTATCAAACGCTGGTCCTCCAACGAGGAAAACAAATCAAATTAATGCGGTGACATTCGAAAGTAATTACAGGAGAATACCAACTACAGGAGACAAATACTTCGATCAAATTACAAGTATCTCTATATCCTTTTATTAGCATCGTTTGATTGTTTTTCCTAATATTGGTTGTATTCTAACTGGTTTCCAAACGACGTTTTCCAATTAAATTTATTAACATTTCTAAGAACTCGTTTTCAAATAGAATTATTATTATTTTGTTTATCAAGAGCAGTATAAAATTGTAATTGTGAAGTTTATAGATAATATTTAGAATAACAAGTTTGTGACATTCATTATTTCCCTTGATAATTTAATTTGAAACAAGATATCTCTTAGAAGATGATTATTTTTTACTTTAATGTTATTGTAGACGAGAGTTGCAAAAATGAAAAGAAATTTTAATATTTTTTTTATTTATAAAATGCGATTAATACCACGGTTTTAAGAAATTTCCAGACATTTCTAGAATAATTTCTTTGTAATAACAAAACATGATTGTGACAGCCATTGCTTATTAAATTAGACAAAAAAGGCATAATTCAATAAGCAGAAATACTGCAAAATGCTAAATATCAATAATTAAATCAATAATTTTCAATATCATTATAAACTTACATAAGTAAATATCTTTAGCAAAATGATAGTGCTACAATAAAATTTCAACCATAAATATTTAGTGAAATCATTTAAAGTTATTAGATCTAGTTAAATACGATCGAAGATGACCTTACCTTCTAATTATATGGAAAGAGTGGAAAGCTCTTTTTTCACCTATCCTCTCTGTTGCAGAATGCTTGACTTTTCACCCAGCCCATTATTTAAAGGTTAACTTATAACTCACATTTCCCATTTAAATAAATTTTGATTCTCTTATGTGCACTTTTTTTACTTTTAGATTTCTTATCTTCTTGATACTCTCCAAAAAAAGGCAGGATTTCACACAAATGACAATTTATTACATACAATTTTTAAGCAGCAGAAAAAAGTTTCCTACTGCATTATATTATAGAAATTTATCTTGGAGTATTTGTTTTATTCTTAAAAAACACAGAAGCTGTTACATAAAAAGAATATATATATATATATATATATATATATATATATAATATATATATATTTTTTGTGTGTGTTGTGTGTGTGTGTGTGTGTGTGTCGATGATGATGACTATTATTGTGTGTGTGTGTGTGTGTGTGATACTTTAAGTTTTTAACTTTCTTAAATCAGTTTTAAAGACACCTCATTTCCCATTACTTCTACTTCCATCGTAAAAAGCGCACTACGACTTTCATTTCGAGTCGCGAGTCTTCCGGGAAAATCCCCTTTTTGTCGTATATAACCTCTCGGCGTATTGTTAACTGCTCTTTTTTTATTCAAGCATGTAGCTGACAACAGCAGCGCGCCGCTCGGGCGTAACCTCTTTAATCCTGGTCATGGAGCCACGTAAAAAATGATTCTTTTACCTCTGAAAAAATAACCTAATATCTTCAATGATTGAATAAAAGAGGATTGAACCAACTGCTGTCTTTTCCCTGACCAAAATGGATTACACTTCATATTTAAAGCCTGATGCTACATATATATTGACTTAAAGTCAGGAATATTTTGGTGGAACAACCTAAGGAAAGTATTTCATACTCCGAAAAACATCACTTTCATATTTTATTCATTCTTTTCAGGAATGTGTTGTGTGCAAATCTAAAGCACAACAAATCTCTCAGCTGACAGTAATACATGCCGGAAATTTGGAACGAGAAAGCATTTTATGAATCTGAGGGAATTTATTCGCATATTAGTTGAGTAGAAACAAGTTATATTTTCTCAAGAAAAGAAATTTAACTTTGTCAGTGCCGATGGCTACATGACTTGAAGAAGGAACCAAAGAATACTTCAGTCGAAAAATGGGAGAAGGATCATAAATGGTTTGGAGAGACTTTAATCATGATGGATAGTAAGATTTACAGCGAATTTCCTGACTTATGGACTCTGTACAATATCAAGCTATGTTATTCAATCATCTGATATCGTTTAGGCCTTTATTAGATGGTGTTAAATGGATATTTCAGCAGGATAATACTTCTTGCTATGCATCTAAATCCACCACAAAATATTATCTTTTTCCATGGCCAAGTCCATTCTTAAACCCTATGTAAAACCTTTGGTGTATATTATGTCACAAAGTTTATGCTAATAATAAACAGTTTTCATCTGCCAAAAAACTGAAATTAGCGATTGTAAGGGAATGGCACAGTATTTCTAAAATTGAACTTAACCAGTTAGTCATTTCAACGTGAAACAAAGCGTTTGAGGTTATCAGAAAAAATGCAGGACCAATATCATATTAATTTTCATTCTTTTTTTTGTTTTTAGACAAGTGGTCTTATAATTTGTTAACAATGCATTTTTCATTTATTTCTAATATTTTTATTAACTTATTTATTTATTGCGTCATTCAAAACTATTGAAGCCTAATTATAATAAATATGTCGCAATATCATATTTTATGTTTTTAAATTATAATTAGAAGCTTTCATTATTTCATAATTTTCAAAATTTAAATGTTTTTATAATTTCTTAACAGACTGTAATCTGTCGGACAAGACGTTGTTCTTGTGTATAAGAGCATGCTCACCTATAAGGCAACTTTTCACCTTCGTACCCAAGGTCACCTCCCCGTAGGGATTATCAATATAAATGAAGAGAAAAATATTCATCTTGGTCTTGTCTCAAGCGGCTTTGTGTCATGTTTCAAAGCAGAAGAGGACCACACTTACGCTCCCAAGATTTAGATAGAATGCTTATTCCGCCTGTTCTCTAGGTTTCGTGAATTTAGTTCTCTCTCAAAAGCTCAGATAACCAAAACAATAGGAAGAATAAAGCTGAAATTTAACTGGACCCAGTTTAAACGCTGAACATTATCTTTTGTCTTATAAATGTATGGCAGTTGCAAACACTGATTATGAAGGGTTCCTACTTATATCCGCTACCCCCCCCCCCTTAACTTCTAAACGGTGACAGCTTAGACCATAAAGTTGGTGTCTAGGTATAGCAAAAAAGGCTATGCGCTACTCAATGAGACAACTTACAATGCCATCTATCGGCAAAATTTGGAATTAGCAGTCCTATCTCGTAAACGGTGAAAGATACGCGAAAAAAGTCAATTAGAAAGTTGTAGAGTTGAACATTTGCTTGGTCACGATTTCGACAATTGTCATGTCAAAAAGAGTAGAAGAAAGAAACTGAGACACGTCCCTGTCTTCTGGATCATTTATTTATATTGCTCAAAAGGCTCTCCGTTAGCCACTATACACATTTGCACTCTGGATTCGCGATTTCTCGCTTCGCTCTCGTTTCACGACGCCATAGTTTTGAAAATCACAATCAAACAAATGCTCATTTTTTACATTCTATTTTGAGTATTAATGTGCGCAATGTTCTTTCGGTACTAAATCAAGAGTGTTCTACAACTTTCCAATTGACTTTTTTCTCGTATCTTTCACCGTTTATAAGATAGGACAGCTGATTCCAAAATTTATTTGCCGATAGATGGCGTTGTAAGTTGTCTCATCGAAGTGCGCATAGTCTTTTTACTATACCTAGACACCAACTTTATGGCCTAAACTGTCACCGTTTAGAAGTTAAGGGGGGTGTAATGGATATAAGTGGGAAGCCTGTATGTCAGAAATCCGTCAACGGAGAATCTTTCCGGCTGTCTTTCCGTGTCTATGTGAGCAATTTAACTCATAAACGCAGAGATCTAGATAGATGAAATTTTTCCTACAGTTTTAACATCATAATTTTCCAAGTTTATAAAATTTTGGACAAAATCCATTATCGGGTTGTGTTGTATTGAAAAGATGATTTATTTACCTTTTCTTTATTACATATTATTTTCATTATCAGAAGTATAAATTTAGGAACTTTTAAAACTTTGCTAACTACACCTTTTATCTCTTAGTAATTTAATTATCTTAAATGACATCATACCTGTTGCTTAACTGGCTCTCCAATTTTGTACTAATAATTATTCAAGATGGATCTCTACACAATATTAAGGTCTCATATCATTAAATCAATTAAACATCAAACATTTCACAAATCATTAATTAAAAATTTCCTACTTACTGAAACATTTTAGCAACAAGCATAAAGTGCAACCTTAACTTAATTTTACTTCTTAATTTATCCTTAAAATAATCTCCAGATTCAATACCAAATAAATTTATATAGAAGCTTGATTTGATTTAAGTTTACAATTTACCTCTGAAACAATATCCATATTCATTTTCAAGTAAAACTATATAAAAAAAGCATTGCGTTATGTTTCAATGCATATTTAGGTGTTATATTTTTAGCTTTAACCCAGATTCGTTCCAAATAGTACGTCCATCAGTGTAATCAAGGTAGTGAAGAAAAATCAGAGACCAAATTACCTTTAACTAACATATTTATTAATATCAAAATTAACTCTACAATCTTACAAACATAATTCTCACAACTCATTGGCTTATAATCAATGTTAAAACATCACATAAATATCAAAATACAAACACTAAAACAAATAGGAATAAAACACAATACTAAGAAAATGATTCAATGTATCAAGTATTACAACCTATACCTATACAACATAATAATACAGTGGTTTCCTTTACACCTACACATAAGACATTTAGTAAATCATTTCCTTGACATACAATTTCAAATATAAAAGGAATATATACTATTTTATCTTATTAATCATTTAACAAATTACAAACTCCTGTATAACATATTCCTTCAAACTTTTAATCTGTCAGTTATCATTATAAATTACTAAACATATATGATATTTAATTTTTAAAGCTTATTTATATTTAAATCAATCTTCCAAGATACTAAAACTTCTAATATAATGTATCTCATTCCAAATAAGCAACTGATACTCTAAGATTTCTATATAATGTTCCTCATTCCAAGAGGCCAACTGATAATAGCTCCAATACACTGACATCAGGTATAAAATATCTATAAAATATCTTGTAATTGCAATAACATTCTTTGCTCTTTCAAAAATTATGCTAGGCATTTCAACATGCGTCAGGATTAATATATAATTTTACAAGAGCTTTTATCTTAATTTCTATTATTTGATTATAAACTTTAGATTTTAACTCAAAATTTAGAAATCATGAGATTTACGGACGGAGTCTTGAGCATTATGAACTCAGGAAAGCATTCATTGTAAGGATAAACTGAACTTATCTGGACAGTAGTGAAGACATCATGCGGGATGGCTGCATATAAGGTCTGGCTCTCCTTGATTAGAAAGAGGGGTTCTTTTCGTCCACAAAATCATGTTTGCCCAAATATCTGAATTATGCCATATTTTTAGGTATCTTAGATGATCCCAAATATATGATAATTGCCGGATGGGAGCGGTGACATGCGAAGAATTCCTCCATGTAAACAGCATAGTCATGCCCGCTAGAACAATATTTTCCTTAGCTAGGTTTCCTCATTGGTTGCCCACATTTTTATCAATCCTTCTGAACATGAACCGTCAAGTCAGATGACCATATGAAGAGCAAATAATAAAGTCGTTGATGGATTACTCAGTAAAGGTCCCTCAAAATTTTCTCACGACCGGATTTTTGTCGCAAAGGCCCAAATGCCGAGGTTGCCCCGGGGGCTGGCACCAGCCCTCTTCCTTCTTTCTCAGCTGTCTTCCCTATGGGCTCTATTCTGGCACCCCCGGTTGGGGTGGGGGGCGTCACTTTTTCCGTACGTTAACAACGAGAAAAGTGACGTCTCCCACCCCAACTGGGGGTACCAGAATAGATACGTTAGTCAGCCTTATTCCAACCGCCTCACAAAACCAGAAATTTTAGCGCCAGGAAAATAAGCCACCCCCGATTGGCCAAGGGTTTCCTTCAAGTTCTTCCAGAACCAAAGGCTTATCACCAATTTTTAACCAATTAGAAGTGACAGAAACAACAGCTCCAGACGCACTCTAGGAGAATGGGAAAATGCAACCGCGACACCTCGTTGATATCTTTATTAGGATTTTGAATCATAGGTCACGAAAGAAGGGTGGAATTTCCTAGAACCAGGGCTCTAATGCCAAAAAACACCCAGCAGCGGACCTTTAAGAACTGTGTACAAGACCCTTATCAGGGAAACGGGGGATTATTTAGGAATTTTCCTCAATGTATTTGAAAAAAACCGAACACTTTTCCCAGGGTCAAAAAAATCTACCAGAAGGGGGTTATGTTCCAGCAAATTCCTTTCGCTGGGGTTAATAAACTTTCATGTTGTTTCGTAAAGAGAAAAATCTTCTCCGTCAGGAAAAGCCATGTCGCAAAAATGAAATTAAATTTGCTAAATAAACTTTGTTGCATTAGTACTTTCTTGAAACAAATAAAATATTACAATATTATTATTAATGGCTTATCATGAGAGACTTGTTAATTATAAAAACACGAATAACTTTTAAAATTCCAAATTTATCAAAACAAAGCCGAAAGGAAAAAAAATCATAGAATTTAAATAATTTTGAACGAATTCTTGAATTTAAAATTCGATGCAATAGTTGACTGTCTTTCGATATGCCTAGTCTTACGTACGTGAACGCGATAACTTAAAAAAAGAAAGCAGTTAAATGTATGAAATTTTGTATGTGATCCTTTGATCAAAAATGTAGATCAGTGTCAAATTTTTGACTGAATCGGCCAAAGGAAAAAAGACTTGTTCAAAAATGCATATGATTCTCTTTACTGTGCTGCAATATTAAACACTAATCGCACCATATTTTGTAAGTATATGAAAACGTCTTCTAGGGATAAAAAAACTCCTGTTGGTTAAAAAGTGAAATAAATTTTTATTTAATTTTAAAAATATGCAGGTTATACATGTAACGATAATCAGAGATATGAAGTGTAGAACATCTTGAAAAGGAACAGGCAATCGTAGAACCGAAAATTACTTTATTTTAATTTAGATTTTTTTAAAAAAAAATAAGCTTATGTAGATCACTAAAATAGATTAACTTGATAATAATTACATGTCCCTGCGATGGCCATGACGGTAAAACCTACTTGCAAAGGCGCGTCTTACCAGTAAAGAGTTACATCTTAAAAGAAAACGTTACAACATTGCTGCGAGCATAAGTAGTACTTTCAAAAAAGGAGAAATTCCGAACGCTTTACAGTAGGTTAAATCCGGATTTCTAGTTAAAGTGGAGGTTATTATTATACTAGAATGTAAATAGAAATAATAAGTGTATAAAGTAAAAGGTTAAGAAGTGTTTTTAAAAATTAAGAAAGTTCTAAATCATTACTTACATATAACTATGAAACCAAAGGTATAAATATCACTATGAACGTGGATCGATAGCTAATTTCCATATCATTAGAGATAGGCACTTCCATTTGGTAAAATGATTTGAATGACGAAAAGAATTATTTTTTATGTTGTTTGAGTCACCAAATTTATTGCTAAAATCTTACCTAGTCGAAATTTCTATACAGTCCTCAGATCTTAATAGTCATATTAAGTAGCAATAGAAAATTTAAAAAATGTTAAAAACAATAGAAAATTAAAAAATTAAAAAACATTAAAAAAGAAAAAAAACTAGAAAAAAATATGAAACAGAAGAAGTAATCAACGATGATAACAATGCACCTTTTTGCGCGCCAAACGCAGCAGCATCCAGTGATTGCATCATACATTTTACTGCAACTAACCAACCCATCACTAAAGATTTAAACAACAAAATTTCCCCAATAATAAAATATCCAAAAACACATAAAAGAAAAAAACTAGAAAACAAAAGACAAAAACAAACAAAATGGAAAAATTGGAGGAGAACTCCAATGGCGGACTTTATCAAAGAGCCAAAAAGAGCCACAGCGGGTATATTTTCTGACTTTGTAAGTCTTACCCTCGACAGAAAATTTGTACAAATTAGAACTCCAATGGTGGGTGGCTCTTTGATAAAGTCCGCCATTGGAGTTCTCCTCCAATTTTTCCATCTTGTTTATTTTTGTCTTTTGTTTTCTAGTTTTTTCTTTTATGTGTTTTTGGCTGTTTTATTATTGGGGAATTTTTGTTGGTTAATTCTTTAGTGATGGGTTGGTTAGTTGTAGTAAAATGTATGATGCAATCACTGGATGTTGCTGCGTTTGGCGCGCAAAAAGGTGTATTGTTATCACCGTTGATTACTTCTTCTTTTTCATATTTTTTTCTAGTTTTTTTCTTTTTTAATGTTTTTAGTATTTTAATTTTCTATTGTTTTTAACATTTTTTAATTTTCTATTGTTCGTTTTTGTATTTATTAGAATATGCTGCATATGCGCCATTTTGTATAATATAAAGGGTTTAATTAATTTTTAAATAATTCAAGAAAAAATTTTTAATAATCTGTTAAATTTTATTAATTGTAACTGTCATATTAAGTAAAATATTCTTAGCTCACTCACATTTTAAACAAAATTTCGGTCTGTTTCAGTTCCATTCTTCTGGAACTGAAACAGACCGAATTATTGATTTTTGAATTTCATAATTTTAAACCAATCAGAGGTTGTTTTGAGGAAGTGTTTCGTGTGGATTCGAAAATTTTCTTCCAGTTAGCCACTGAAATGGTCTAAAATCGTCTAAAACAAGGATATTTAATTCTTCATAAATCGGTGAGTTTCAATTGCAGAAAAAAATTGAATTTTTTTTTGCTTAAAATTTTAGTGCGTCGAGAATATTTTGCATAATTTGTCTAATAAGGCCGGGGATTTTAACCTTTTTTCCTATGAAGCAGTGTACATTGTGAAAAAATTTTGTACCCGAATTTGCTGGCGTTCTTCGGAACTATCAGTGGCTCGATATTTGTATGTCCATAAGGACAGGTCAAATTACTAATTATCATACCTTAAGATGCTTAAGAAAAACATCTAATCTCATTATAAATGCAGCGTAATTTAATTTTATCCTTTTATTTAAGTGCTTAAAATCTTAGAAACAACATAAGTTTACTAAATCGTATACTCCTAAGACATGTAGAGGAAGAAAACGAACAAGAACTTCTAACGCAGTGGAGAAAAAAATAAGCGAAACGTCATACCACGATTTCCGAAGGTCTTCCAAAGCGGAAGTGGAATTAGAAGCCGGCGTGATTACCAGTAGGGGTGGGTGTAAGATAAGGAAAACGAAATCTGCAATTTGAACGCCTTTTTTTCAACCGATTAACACAAACATTGGGCACATCTACCATTAAGGAAAGAAGGCCCCTTACCAAATTTCATTTATCAAAGTAATTTTTAGAAAAAGTTATTGCGTTCAAAAGTATGCGATTATACAGACAGACAGACAGTCAACCCTTTGACGGATTTGATCCAAAATTTGATGCAAACCTACATTCCTGATGATAAAAACGTGTACCAAATTTTATCTACCTAGATATTTAAGTTTGTGGGTTATCACGTTCACATTAACACGAACATACAGACAGACACACTTCCCGTGGACTGATTTTGTCCAAAATTTGATAGAAATCTACAAATTATGTGTAAAGACAACACACCAAATTTCATCCCTGTAGCTTTAATAATTTTTGAGTTATCGTGTTCACACACAGACGGACACAGACAAAATTCCATAATTGTGTTTTTCGGACGTCTAAAAAGTGGAGATTCGTCAAAATCTCGACTTCGAATTTTTTTGTCGATTGCAATACTTTCTCTTTGTATAATTTCGTATACGAGAAAGTAAAAAGGTAGTGAGCAAGATGTAAAATCTTTTTTCAGCGTTTGGAAAAGTATTTTCTTTTAGCATTTTAGTCAGATTTAGACTCCGATGCTGTCGTAAACACAGAATACGAAATATAATTCTCTTCCATTCAAACTTTTATCGTTGCATCTGAGAGAGCCAACGTATCACATTTACATAAAGAGTTCTAAATTCTTCTCCTGGAAAACATTGCATATGCTGATCATTTTTTTTAAAGAAAGAAGAAGATTCAACTAGAAAGATGATAAATGTTTACGGATTGCCGCTCGTATTTCTAACTCGCATTCTTCCATTTATTTTTTTCCCTTCCCATTTCCGTTAGAAGTTCAGCGAAAGGACGTTGAAATCTTTTAAATGGTCTGGTTTCAACAACACCGTGGTAATTTCTTTAAAAGGACATTTATTAAAATTATGGAGTGAGAAAATTTAAAAGATGTATAATTCGTGAGAATTTATTGCAAGTAAGATTTTAGCTGCCCTCTGTAGAAATGTTAAATGTTATAATAATTCATATATATGGATTGTTACTTAAAATTTTATTCCTTTGCCCTGTCTGTACTTTTTTTTAAAATCAGAAATATGTGTGTTTAAAACTAATTTCGTTTATTTTAATTTAATCTTAAATGATTTTGTTCAGAAAAAAAATTTACTGATCCAATATTTGTGTCATCAAGATTTTAAAGAGTGCTATGTTGTTATAAAAGAAACTCGTAGGCTAAAATACGATCAACGAAGATTGTTGAACTGTAAAGAAGTTAAGATTTGCGAAAAATATATATAATAAGTATGCAAGTTAGAGTTGGATAAGAATAACATTGCAGATAAAAATTCTGCACTCTTAAAAATAAACTGTAGATAAAAGTTTTCAAATTAGAATGCAGAAGTAAAACATTTTTTTTTAATTTCTCGAGTGTAAGGGGAATACAACAGAAAATATTGTAGTTGGTAAAAAGCTCGTTTGCATATTGTTTATCTGTCCGTCTGAATAAGAAGATATTTAAGAAACCCAATGAACTTTATGTAATAACTTTCGCATGCTATTTTTACATCAGAATGGTTCATCTATATCAAATACTGGAAAATATCGTCGAAATGGAGTAAATATTTTTCGAAATAACATATTCTATTTTCTTTACTGGGTTATGAAAGCTCATGAAAAGGGATATATTTTCAAAGATATTTTTATTTATGGAAGTAATTCATAAATTTATATATGAGAGTTGTTTACAGCTATGTACTACGTGCGTTTAATAAATCAGTAAATACATTTTTTATTATTATGTTTTACTTGCTAGCTGCCTCTCACATAAGGGAAAATATTATATTTATTTTTAATTATTGTGTTTATTTGCGTGTGCCTTGAAACTTCCTTTCAGTAAAAATATTAAGCATAGTAGTATCCGGCTTAATATGGTGGAAGGGCAGGCTGATAACAGAAAAACTGGATACACTTGAGTTCAACAAATGCTTTCTCTCTACCCCATCCATGCGGTTATAAACTTCCTCTATACACCAAAACCCCCTCTCTTACCCACAGTTTCTGACCTCTTTGTACAGACCAGTACTTCATCAATATCTATTATACAAGGTGGTCTTAAATTATTGGACCCATTTCAAAAATTAATGAAAAAAACCCCAATAATGTAGCAACTTCGTTTTTTTAAATGAGAGAGTAGCTCACAAATTTTTTTGTCGGATAGGTAATTCGCTGTTACTGCGCATTAAATCTGCGCATTCCAACTCAAATTTCAATGGCTAACCGTGCAGCAGAAGGCACGTCTCTGGTTCTGCGAAAGAAAATCAATTGTAAAAGTTTAAGGAATTAGTCAGTTTGAGTGTCGAAATTGTCAGTATTCAAGTAAGAACTTCATCAAGCGTTGGTATGCGAAATTAAAAGGAACAAGAAATGTGCGTCAGTGAGGGAGACATTCACTCCTTAATTGCTCATATGAACGCTTAACGGAGTTCCTAATTCAGTAGCCATTTTGACACTTGCGGTGGATTGCGCAGATTTAGAGCGCCGTAAAGGCGCATTACCTATCTAAAAAAAACTTCTTGAGATACTCTCTCATTTAAAAAGGAAAACGAAGTTGCTACATTATAGGGTTTTTTTATTAGTTTTCAAAATGGGTCAAATAATTTACGACTACCTTGTATAATGCAATGTAAATTTTAAAAAATTTATTACATAACAATTTAGTCTAAGAATCAAAATATTGTTCACATTTTAAGACGAATTTCATAACGACTAACTAATTGCAGGAAATATAAAATCATTTACACTGAACAGTACTACAAAAAAATACCTGCATTTTTAATAAAAAAAACATAAACATAAAACGTTGAGCTTAATTCCTTCAACATTGATTGAACTTATTTTAGAGTTCACTGATGAATTGTTAAAGTAAAGTGAAAAGGTAGGCCTACATTTTAACATGATAGTTTCAACTTTTGAAAAAGTCCAGCTCCTTGATGATTCACATTATTCCTCATTTTTTTACGGAGAATTATATTTTAACAAGGCCAGATAGCACAGGCTTAATATATTTGCGAAATTACTATATATACATTTGCGTGCATGTTATCGTTGCTTGAATGAAGAACAATTTTTAATTGTCTAAATCAGAGGAAAACGAGCACGGACTTCAACATTACACCATTGAAGATATGTTTTGTTTTGAATTTAACCTCCCACTAAAACTTTTCTTTCTTAAAATAGTTTCTAAAGTTATCTCTGGAAACATCAACATTCAGAAATCAAGAAACAACCGCGATCAGCCGTCTGTGGAAAAGTGATTTATGATGCTTTTAGGAGACATTTTGTTGTTGTCTATCGAGAACATTTCGCTGTCAAGCTAATGTACGAACAAATTTTACACACCGTGCTTTGTAAGTGATATCCTTATGTGTGTGTGAGAGAAGGTATGAGAAAGTTAAATGGAAAATATTCATCGTTTTCGTTTTTGAATTAAATAATCTGATTGAGAGTCTTTTTATATGTTTTTATGCCAAAGTGTAATATATTTTAACTCTTTAATCCCGCGGCGACTATTTTCTTCTAGACCCTCTAAAACCGGGCCTTTTTGGGAGGATACGACATGAATTGGACTCTCCCGACCTAGGTGGTCATTTACCCCATCCCCTGCTATAACCTTCCATTAAGGCGCAAGGAAATGGGCTGTGGTTGGCAAGGATAAGTGGACCCCCTGCTGCGCTTATCTCCTAAGCAATCTCAGAACCTCACTCCCTTCAAAAGAAGCCAACTGTCTCGTCGTCGCTGTTATGGAGAAATTTTTAGTCCGCCCGGGACTGCCTCGCTCGGTGCGAGAGGGTTAAACTTTTTTTTTTATAGTTCAGTGGTTTTTGATGCACTGGCATTCCATCTCTACTACACATAAATAATATTACAGATGATTTCCTGCATATTAAAAGAGCTTCAAACACTCAGCCGTTCATCAGTTTAAAAGATTTCTACATAAACACGTATATTTTCCTTCTCCTATTTGGCGTAATAAAAAGAATATAATGAATAGAGTGAACAGCTTTTACTGTTAACTTTACTTTTACTTAACTTAACCTTATTGTTTCGGGTGCAAAATTCACTTCATATAGCAGCTAGGCACAGAGACAGAGGCGATGGATTAGCTCAATAAAGGAACATGATCAAAAGACTCATGAATGCCGAATACGTGTATATCAATTAGCTGGGGATTAAACGATATTTTATTGGGATAATGATAGTTTGCACAGGTATACAAGGATGATAAGAACTTTCATGCTGGAAATGTGAAGGCCATACACCAATAGAATTGAGTGCATATTTTCTCGCAGAGAGGTCAACAGAATCAAGCTGGTAGTGGCGGCCGAAGTCGGGGAAGATATATTAAACTTTGCTTCTACTTATAATGCTGATTTTCAGCTCTGGGCTTGAACCACAAGATTAGTGTTTAGTTGCCTATTTCGCAAATCAAATAAAACTTCTCTTTGTGCATAATTATAATAAAGGTTGATTGTGAAGTTAATTAAAATTATTAATAATTAACGTGATAATAGCATAAGTCTTGACTTTAAGTATTAAGATATTTCATTTGGGCAAGAATTTTCATTCGTTGTTGAAATTTCGTTGCTAATACAACCAAAAATCAATATTATGCGTCATGTTTTTTTTTAAAAATGTAAGATTTTGGAAATTGCTTGAGATTTTCAAAATAAAATTTTTTCATGATTTTCGAAAACACAGACAAAGAAGACCGAAAACTGAGGAAAAAATATTAAAAGAAATCAGTTAAAACATAAAAGAGTTTCTGGTTATAGAAATTCTTTTAGGTTCGCAATCTATTTCTCTAACGTATAATGCCCATCGAAATATTATATCCAGAAAAATTAATAAAAGGACAATTATATTTATTTGAAAACAGAATCCAGAAAACATTACTTATTTCCAAAAACCCAAGATGTTTTATCTATGTATAAAGAGAGAAAAGTTTTCTTGGTCTAATTTACTATACCTTACAAAGTTATTCTACAAGCTAATTTTGATTATGCACAAAATTTGAACTACTAACAGTTGATTAAATCGCCGTCATACAGTCTTAGTGTCCATTGCATAGTGAATTCCATTCTTCGCATGTATAACGATTCTAGAAGCTTCCATCATATATTCTTAGCATCGATGAAGTAGCAAATGTTTTAATTTTTCTTGGATCTAATGATTTTAAAAACTTTTAATATCTGTAGAGCCATGAATTTGGCTGAAATTTTATTGCATTATTGATTCTCAGAGCACTAAAGCGGTAAATTGAAATTCGTTTTTACTTTTCAGGAGTCACTGCAGTGGTATTATATTACCATTAGAATGAAAGTTAAAAGGAAAGTTTTCGCGGTAGTCAATGTGTTTTTCTAAGTGCCTGAATAAATGATAAAACAATGCTTTATAAATTTAAAGGAATTTTTGTGCTAATTAAAAGGGACTTTATACTTAAAACTCAAGAAGTTATTCCGAGTCCTCTTTATATTTATCTCAACAAATGAAATATGAAACGGAAAGAAAAAATAAATCATGCGCTGCGCAATGAATAATTGAATAAAATACAGTAAAACTAAGGTTAACCAAAACCCGAGTAATCTGAAATGACTCTGAAATCGCAAATCCAAAAAATACGTACTATTTTTCACGGAAATTACAGCGTAAATGATACTTTTTTGCAACGATATCCCCAATTTTAACTTTCAGGCCTCTCCAAGAAGCTCAGTAATTAATTTTAGAACCCTAAAATTAAAATTAATGGTCTGTAACAATATTAATTACGATATTGTTTACTTATACCTGTCAGGCTCATTGCGCCCATACTCGCCGGCGCGAATATTTTGAACGACGGAAGGCTAATTTCAATGAAGAATATAAATTTAGCCTCCAAAGAGAGTTTTGAATTCGCTTTACCCTCACAACATTTCAGAACTACATACAGTTATGAGAATCAAAATAGAAATAGATATTCGTGGTTTAACCCAAAAAATCATTATCCGAAACGCCCCACCACCACCGCCTTTATTTCGGTTAATGAGGATTGTACTGTACCTTTATTGTACGCTATAAAAGCGTTGAAATATTTTAAAGAACTAGTTCTGGAGAATTTCTCATCCCAATTATTTGCTCTGTAGACTTCTAGGGCTTAACTGGTGTGTGAATTCGTCCAGAAAAGACTCTATATGGTCGTGAAGATCAAAAGCGTTCTAGGAATAGGAACATCCCAGTCCATATAAACTCACCGCTGGCCAAGTGGGCAAACGTGTCTTCAATTCGAGATTAACCCCCTAGAAAAATAAACCACCCCGGTCCTAACTGGAATAAGAGTGGGAAGTGAGTTGTTTGTGTAATCCGTCGAGGAAACGTTGCGAAAAGAGCTCTCGATATTGACACGAAGCCAAGAAATTGCTGTCCACAATTTGCCAAGCTCGGAATATATTGTATCCAGTCGCAGAATAGAAGACACTTTTCCAAATGCTGCGTTGCCATCGGTAGTGTTTGTCTGCAGTAACTTTACTTTTGTTGATATGCTATTATTTTCAAGTAATAATATGTGCATTGTGTAAAGAAATAAAGCATTACGATGCAGATTTAATTAAATTTAAAAATAAAGCATAACTGCGCGTGTGTATTGCAAAATTATTTCAAACTCGTTATTCTTATATTTATTTGCCCATACGTGCTAAAAAACTGCAAGAATTCGGACAATCAATGCAGATATAAGCTTTCATGAGGCAATATAAAAAAAAATTCAAATTTACTGTTTTATTCCTCAATATTTTTATGGCAACAATTTGAAATATTCTATTGTTCATCGTGCGAGATTTTCTTGATAAATCTCGACACGGATATGTCCCTATTTCTTTTTTCAACACTTTTTATTGCTCAACTTGCTTTATTCATATAAAGATGGAATTCTGCAACCGACTTCTCATTACCCAGATAGCACGTAAGTTTGCAGCAAGTTTGATTTTGACTTGTCATGGCAAAATTTGACGCGTCAAACTTGAATCGAACTTGTAGCAAGTTCGATGTGACAAGTAGCGCCACCTCTTTGCAAATCAAACTTGCAGCAAGTATGCAAAACAAGCTTCCTGCAAAGATAGCACAATAAAGAGATAATTATCTTTGTCTCTGTTTTAAAAAACATCCGATTTTTAATAGCATCTCCTAGACCGTAATTCTTTTTTATTAATTCAATAAATCAATGATAATTTGTGAAAAAAATAACTTTTTTATAAAAAAATTTTTTGAAGCTTTTTCCATCTTTTTACTAAATATATCACTCTCACTTTAAAGAAAACTATATCGCCTTTTTCTTTTTTTATTTTTTTTTTGAAATTTTAACGTTTATAAACAAAATTAAATCTAAAAAACAGTCGGTGTTTGTTGAAAAATAATAACTAGACATTTTGTCCCATTTTAAAGTAATTACTTTTGAACTCTAATTTCATAATTTATTCTACTAGCAAAACGTAGTTATTAGCGAAAATCGCTCTCTCTTTGACTTCAAATCGTATTCTCAACTCAAAAAATTAATGAAAACCAGAAAATAGTTTAAAATAAATCGTATACGAATCGCATCGAACGATGTTTTAGCGAAATCTATCCTCTCCTCTCAGAGTTCAGCTGGCTCAACGGTTAGCGTCCCCGCTTCGGAACCGGGAGGTCGCGAGTTCTATCCTGGGTTGTGTTCGTGTTCTGTTTTTGCTATAATTTGCAATGAGTTTGACACGGCAAACTTGCTGCAAGTTCGTTTCATGGTGACTTCGGAGCTTTCGTTAACTTGCTGCAAGCTTACTGCAAGCTTGCACACTTGTCATGACAAATTTGTGGCAAACTTGTACTCTTGTCATGACAAATTTGTGGCAAGCTTGCTGCAAACTAAAATTGCTATCTGGGTATTTTCCTGAAGTGATAGAGTTTTGAAATACTTCACACTTATGCAATCTCGATGGTAATACACTACTTTAATATTTAAGGAAACAAATTATCATTTTATCACTAATTAAATTAAACTAAGAACATTTAATAATTATTTTTTGCAACCAGTGGCGCCACCTGGTAGTGAGACATAGAAAAAAATATTCACAAGGTTAGAAAGTGGAAAACAATTAAAATAAAAATAATTCCGTTGCTTAGTACACTAATAAATATGTGTTTATAAAAGATATTTGCAATAAAATTTATTTTGTTTCAAAATGACATTGCAGCTTCGCCTTGCAGAATGCTGTTTACATTCTTACCTGCTGTTCTTTTCGAATACAGATGGCGCTATGGTTCTAGTTTTTCTTTACGACAGAAAGAAAGGGAGAAAAGAGAATTGCATATTTAGGTGGGAAGTTCGCGTTGATTTGTGATAAAGTGAGGACATTTTTAGCTCTCTTCTAAGAGTGGGGGGAGTTTATTTTTATGAAGGCTGTTATTCAGCCCGTAAGCTAATATTTTTAAATCAATCTTATTAGCGTTTTTATGTGTGTGTTTACCTTTTTCTTTTTAAAATAATTCTGATTAGATGGTACTGATATCCTTTGTCTTTTGTTGGGAAATTTCGGGCTAAGAGAAGCTATATTCGGCGTAATGCAAGCTTCTTACAGAAACATTTCCAAAATATTTTGAATCCACTTCCAAATAATCCTTAGCCCTTGATAAAGTAGACTATAATTGGATTCCTTGCTTGTTTAATTCGATTCTCTCAGAGTATTTTTCTTAGTTTTTTCTGCTTTCTTTAAATGATTTTGATTCCCAAAGCTTCAAAGTGCATATTCTCAAACAATAGGAGCCTATCATAACTTCATCTACAATCAAAGTCGTACTGCTCCGTGTAACTCCAAAATAAGCAGCCATTAGCTACAGTGTTAATTTAACATATAGTAAAATCTCGATTAATCATCACCGTCCAGACCAGGGCTGTGACGGATAAAAGAAATCCAGTAATACGTATGTACAGTAACATAATTTCATTGGTGACTTGGGACCAAAGTGAAAATAAAATCCTTTAAAAGTGAATAATACGTACATATTGTATTTTAATTTTACAAAATGATTAATATAAACTTCAGTATAAGAATAGTAGTGTACAAAAATGTATTACAATACTATGAACCTACATTATTTTGACGATGACGGAAAATAGAAAATGACGGTTAAACGAGTGACGGTAAATCGAACTTTTACTGTACCTACAATTTTATATAAAATGACATACAGATCTTATGAACTACTTTGTTTTTGGAGAGGATTGTATAAGAACGACAGACCTCTTTATTTTGAATTTCAAAAAAATTATTTATTTTTCTCCGCTGTAGGGGAATTGGTATATTGTCCGCTCATGGGCGAAGCTGTTTGCATCAGGAGTATTATATAGAAAAAAAGCAAGCAACGGATTCCGAGACTACCATCTTTGAACGATTTTACACAGGAAAGGGGTGTCAGGCAATGAGTCATATGAGTGCATTTCCGGAGTTCTTTGTGAGATCACACTCAGTAAAATGTAAACATCACCCTTCCATTCTTCACTTTCCTCCAGTTTTGATCAAAATAACTCCACCCGGGGATGCGCAAAAGCGCGGAAGGTTTCAGAATCAGTTGCTATACAATACATTGATACTGAAATGGTTTTACATTGGGCCACTTGAGGGCGCTTCAGTTAGTGGGCGGGGCAACATGCTTACGTAACAGTTTTTACGAGTTGCTTGCATATCTCAGTAAACTAAGAAAAAATCGGATTATAAGCGTAATGGATCCAAAATAAATGCAACTAAGCTGCAGAGTTTATTTCAAGTTAATGAAAATCCTTTGCGAAAATAATGCTGGCTTAATCTCTGGTGAACACAAAATGGTATTATACTTAGTCTGAAGCATTAGACTAATAACCAGACCATAAAGATAATGAATAAAAGCATTTACTAAATGAAAGAGCTAATAAGTTGAGACAGGAAAATCCTTTTGTCTAATTATGGTAAATTTGCATTCTTATTTAAACCTTGTACATCCGTTGAAAATCGAAGATATTCGGTACCTACAATCTAATCGCCTCTCGGCGTTTTAGCTAAGATCAAAGTGTATAAGGAGGAAAAATAAAACAGAAGCTTTTGTAATTTTGTTAACCCTCTTACTGCCGATTTTTTTAAATCCCTATTTTGATGCAATTTTTTCAAACATGTTTAAATACCGTTGAGTCAAGCGAGTTATTATTTATATGCAAAGCTTTATGAGTAAAATATGATCCAACGCCATAAAAGTACTAAGTAAAAACGTTTGCCTGTGTAAATCGTAGGATGAAGCAGAAAATAGACTTGCTTCAAACCCGTGGAAATCGGAGATACGCAGTCAGAGGGTTAAAAGATTTCTGGTTCAAAAATCTGAAAAGACGTAAAAGATTTCGTATAAAAACTTCATATTTAAGAGTAATTTCTTACAGAGGTAATAACAGAATTAGCAAAAATTTTGTTAGGTATAAATAGTTACATTTCTTAACAATTTATATTTCTTTTTGTCTATTAGCTCTAAATACAGTATACTCTCTATTATCCGTGCGCGGATTATCCGGTTTGCTGATTATCCGTGCTCATTCCGGACTCACAAAAAAATTTAAAGAGAAACATTTTCACGCTTATAATTCATGTAAAATCGATGTTGATGTTCGATCGAGAGATTCATTCCGTGAAACTAGTGAGCCATGACGGCGGAGGCTAATGAATAGATTTTTTTTTCTTCCGCCACGTGCAATCTCTACCGGTTCAACCCCTAATTTTTCGAGAAATGAATCGTCCACTTCCTACTAGCTCATTCTCGTACGAACATGTTCTTCCTAACATGTCATCCTTTAACTTCTTCGTCTTCTCTCACTTTCGCACGTGTTCCTTTAGTTTTTGCGTCTTATTTATCGTCAGTTAGTAACGTGAAATTTTTTGCTGGTAAAAATGAGTGGTGTGAAACGAAAACGAAACTTTTTAAATGTTAAACAAAAATTAGAAATTCTTCAAAAACTTGAAAAGGGAGAATCAGCTAGTACTGATGCAGAAGATGTACTAAATGAGGGAAATACAATTTTTCATTCTGCTGCTCTACAATCTGTGGAAACTTTGTTAGATTATATGGGACAAAGAGGATTTGATTACGGTGACATTACTGCGGTTCGTAAAAGATGTGTCGATATACGACAAGAGATGAACAAACAGTAGAAGCAAAGACGCATAACAGATTGTTTAAAGCATTAAATGTTAGAAGGAAAATTCCTAGTTTGATGTTATACAGCATGCAAATATAAGTAATTTTTATATTTTTGTACTGATGGTGATTTTTTCTTTAATAAAAAGGAGTTTTCGGATTATCCGTGTTTTTCAACTGTCCGTGCGATCCCTCCCGGTGATTAACCCGGATAATCGGGAGTGCACTGTATATTCTTGTAAAGTTCGGAGAATTATTGTTGCTTGTAAGCCCGTTTCTTCATTTTATCTGTTTGTTTTTCATTTCAGAGGCATGCTATGTTAGTGCATGAAACAATCAAGACTAACAAAGAATTAATATGGATTGGACATTAGACTTTGAATTTATGCTATTATTGAGAAATATTCTTTTATCCTAATCTCTGATGCATGTTATAAGTGAAAAATAAGTTATTAAAATGAGAATTTAGAAACACACTCTAACAACAGAAATTTTGTATTTTATTTATTTCCTAATCCTTAATCTTACGATCACTTGTTTCTCAGACTCACTGTCTGGTGGCGCCACTTGTGCGGAATCAAAACTAAATTCTGAAAATATGAAAAAAGACATGCCGGTGGCGGTCGTTATGGAAACTAGATATTCCACTGCATTTTGGGGTGAAAGAAATGGTTTAATTTCATTTGGCGCAGATAGAACCGCCGAAAGTCTCATTTCGCTTTGTACTTCAGTTGAGAACGACTTCATCGCTTAACGAAGTGCGCTTAGTTTGCCAAACGTTGTGGTTGATTTTATACCCTTTTTCCTCCTTTCTTCGACTCGTCTACTTGAGGTAACCCTGTTCAGGTTCCTTCCTCATGGCGGTAGGACAGTACAAAATTTCATCATTACATGCATGAAACAAGTCAAGTTAAATTAATGTGGTTAACAACCGATTAATTTGTGACAGTACAAAATTTCATCACTACATACATGAAACAAGTCAAGTTAAATTAATGTGGTTAACAACTGATTAATTTGTAAAACTACAATTAAATATTAAAAAATTATGAAATAACATTTTTCTTAAAAATCAAAAAGAGCTTTTAAAAATATTCAAAACGTTTAGATGGCAAAAAAGTAAGAAATTTAGTTGCTGATATTACTTCAATTCATTTACAAAAGTAAGAACTAATCATTAAATGAAAAAGAATCTTTCTTAAAAATTTTGACTCATTTTAAATATTTATGCGAGTAAGCAAACTGATTCGATCATAAATTGTAAAATTTCAAAATGAACAATTTGAATTTTGAAATTAGAGTTTTTGAAATTATTAGTTAAATCATATTCTTTTTGTAATTTTCAATGCCGAACCTGTTGTTTCTTTTTAAACTTATAATAAGTTTGTTTAAACAAGCTACAAGATTTATAAATAAAAGTATTAACTGAGAAGTGAATATCAAATCGAATTTTCATGGACTTAAAGCAAAGAAAATAAGGATTCTGCGTAAATAGATCAAGAGGAAGTCATCTTTGTAAATAAAAAGTGTTTAATGAAAAACACAACTTTATTCTTATATATAGATGGAATCATGTTAGATAATCGTAAGAATATTGGATCCAGTACTGCAGAACTCGGAATAAATTAACACATTTAGTGATTTCATTTAGAAAACAAATAGACTTCTTTAGCTTAATTGGAAAGATTGAATGTTGCTTGAAAGTTCGAAGGTAAATCACCTATATATAATACAACAAATACATTCTAAACTTACTAAACTGACATCAGTTTTCTTTATCAAAGCATATAACATGTATACCAATGTTTGCTGCTCTCGTTTTAAGTAGATACTACAGCCTATGATCGACCAGCTGTTCTCCCGTAATATTAATGACATGAGACTATGCTTGCAGCTTGGCGAAATTAATTGGTGAATTGGTGGTTGTAGAGGCTGAGGGACTCTACCAAAGTTTCATTTTTCGATTTCTCTCGAAACGGGAGAGAGGTGGGTTACAGGCGACCCTTGATGATATATTTAGGGGTCATAAACGTCCATAAGAAATAAAAATTGTCGAAATCGGTCCAGTAGTTGGCGCTGGGGGATACTGTCAATGTTTTTCCCCATATTGAATGTACAGTGGAGTATACTATAGAGTCTTTTCGATTTCTCTCGAAAATAGAGGGTGGAGGGAAAAGGCGACTATTGACGAGATATCCACCATCATGAGCTTTCTTATGAAATTAAAATTGTCGAAATCGGTCCTGTGGTTGGGGCTGGGAAACTGTCTCATGTGATTTGCCACTTTATTTTAAATATATAGATGATGTTCAGTTTATTTAAAAAGATAATTTAATTGGTATTTGCAAAGACCATAGAATTCAGATCTCAAGCCATATGTTTAAAAATGCATTTCATTCATTTCAACGCCGTCTAAAAACATTTTTCATTCATTTTTGCACTTACTACAGATTTGTTTCACTTTTTAAAACCAAATCTATCGAAAGGGCAGGGGAACGAAAACGTTACAAAACCCTAGGAGCCATTTACCCTTGCTATGTCACTGGTTAGCTACCAAAAAATTTAGATGTAAAGGGTATGTCAGTCTGTTTCGAGAATTTCAACAGCGGTAGTAATATATTCTACAGATCTTAATTATATTACCGCTTTTGATTACGGTTCAGTAGCGAATCTAGGATTCGGGTCTGGGGGGGGGGGGCTGAGGTCATAAAAACTTTGTATCGTCGTGATGAATGTCAAATTTCAAGGCTAAAGTAAACCAAAACTCTTTAACTTTACAGACTTTACTCACCTGACAATAAGAATCATAAAGAACAATACAATGCTTTCGATAATTTAATAAAAATTACGATGAAATAACTTGCCAATAAATGTCTTCGACCGCGTCAATGCTACAAGTACAAGTGGAATGACTATAAAAGTAGCAAAATTTTCGAGCCTTTCAAACTAGAAAGCAATGATGAAACGTTTTTAGTATTTTTTTAAAGAGAGAAATTAAGAAAAAACATTTCTAGTGATGTTAAATTAAATCGAGAATTCTGGCTTGGCTCTGGGGGGGGGGGGCTGTAGCCCGATAGCCCCCCCCTGGATTCGGCACTGATACGGTTTAATATAAAAAATCTTACACACAATTTCATTGCATTTAATTTGCCTTCGCTACTTTAAGTTTTTATTCTATAAATGGCTGAAACATGAAAGTAAAATTGCACTTAAGTATTTAAGTGTTAGATGAATTCCTCTTTCGTTGTCCAAGTGTTCTTGTTAATTTTATTTTCTATTTCAGTTTGCTTTAGAATTTAATAATGAAATTGAATAAATTTAACAAATAAATTATTTAAATTAGGAATTTAAGTAATTTGACACTTATACTGCTGTAATTACGCGACAGTGGAGAAATTTTTCACAGCTATCCTGGCTACTATTAGCTGAAATGCAATAGTTTACATGATGCTCAGTAGATGGCAGCACGACATTATACTGTACTGAAAAAATTGAGGTTTTGAAGAGGCTTTTGTATTTTTAAAACATTCTTTATTCCTTTTAAATAAGGTTTTAATAATTTAACATCTGGTTTATAGTGTATAAACTGGAAATATTAATTTTAAATGCCTACTATTTTTCTGGCATAAGTCATAAAAATCACAAAGAAAATTTTACTTCAATATATACTTGTCAGTGGCAAATCAAGGGGGGGGGATACTGGGCTCCAGACCCCCCCAGAGCTAAGCCAGAAGTCTTGATTTTATTTAAAATGACTCCAACAGATTGTTCTTAATTTCCCTCTTTTAAAAAATAATAGAAACGTGACAACATTGCTTTCTGGCTTGACAGGCTCGAAAACTTTCCTACTTTTCTAGTCATTCCACTTGTACTTGCAGCGTTGACGCGGTCGAAAACATTTTTTGGCTAGTTACTTCATTGCAGATTTTATTAAATTATCAAAAGTATTGCAGCGTTTTTTATTGTTCTTATTGTTAAGTGAGTAAAGTCTGTAAAGGTAAAGTGTTTTGGTTTAAATAAGCCATGAGATTTGAGATTCGTCACGACGATACAAAATTTTTATGACCTCAGCCCCCAATAGCCAAATCCTGGATTCGACACTGATACTTGTGCATATCAAGGATGTGAGGAAAAAGTTGATTCCTGTATAATTAATAATTTTTTGAGGAAAAAAAGAAAGAAAAGTCATGATAAACGTATAATTTCCCGAATTGATATAATCTTCGTCAGTTTTATTTCTCAAACAAAAACTAATCATTGAATTACTTTTACCAGCTAAAATCACTATTTGAAATGAGGATAATTATTTCTATGAAAATTTTTATAATTATGAATATTGACGCTTCTTTTCAATTTTTAATCACTTCAGCAGAAATGATAAAGAATATCAATGTATCATTCTCATTATAAAGCACGTTTCTTTATTTTTTTGAAATTCAATTCTTTAAAAAAATTTAAATTAAAAATGCTTTTTTATTTCAACCGCCAAAAATTATTTTATATTACTAAAAAAAAGTTTAAGAATAAGATATCATTTTAAAAACGAAATGCTTAATTCGACGTGACATAAGGAAGTATTATTTTGAAGATAAAATGAGAATAATTTTTTAAAGTCTAATTGAAACTAAACCCAACTTTGGATTGCAGAAAATGTGTAAATCCTTTTGTCTTCATATATATATGTTACGATCAATATGGATAATCTGTTATTGTGAATAATCATCGCGGTAATTGTGCATAATAACAGGCGATTATTCATAATAATCAAAGAAACCGATTATTGAATAATTAGTGAGAATTTATCAAATTGACCGGTTATTATAAATGATTGAATGAATGAAGATGAAGTTTGGTCAATGTGATTTTAATATTTCATTTCATTGACCAAATTTCTTTAGTCAATGTGATTAATTAAGCAACATTTTTCTTACATTCAATGATAAAGCAAAGTTACTAGGTTCTGGCTTACGCTGATAGCGGAGCTGTAGGATATTTTTTAACTTAAAAAAAAATTCCGGTGAACATTTCAGATGCCTCAGATATTGCGAGCACAATTTTTCTTGTTTCATTTGGGTCATTAAAAAAGGCAGATTCCTTACATTTAGTGAGCTAGCGAAGCTACTAGGTTCCGCCTCCCACTGCTAGCGCAGACATAGAATGATTTTTAAAGTAAAAAAAAAAAATGTGCCCTGTACCCACTTCAGATGGCTCAGACATCGTGAGCTGTTGAAATCCTACATTTGTAACAGGAGATAATGCAAAGATAATCCACAAATACATTGTATATATATATATATAAATCTTCTTTTAGAATTTATGTTAACCATAATGCATTTCTTCGATTAAAGTATTAATTTCTTGATTGGTTTTTGCAATTGTTTCTATATTTATTTATGATTGTATACATATATATATATATATATATACACTAAATACCGCCCAAACCCTGTGGATTGATTGCGATATCTGCTATCTTTTGAAGAAGAGGAAAGTCTTTGATAAGATAGCTGGACATTATAGACTAGTTGATGGTTTGCTGATACAATAAATGAACGACAAAATTCTTCCTTTCGAACAAACATGCTGACAATTAATTAGACAAGATAGACGCTTGGCCAACGTTGCTATCATGTGACATAATAATATATGATACATAATATATACTGAAAAGCAGATCCTTTTGTTTAAAGCTTTCTAATACAGGACAGCTTTATTAAAAAAGAGGGAAACTGCACTATGGGGGAGGTTCACTATTCATTGAGTTCCTTCTCTATGTTCAAACCAGCTATCTTTATGAGTTTCTTAAATGAGGCATTTCTACCGAAAACAAGATATTAGTACCAAGTAAGATTTAAGTTTATTATTGCGGATGCCTTCATCGCTTTCTCGAAAATGGAATGATAAGAGCAAACGGTTGATAGTTGACGCTCGTTAGTAATTTACTCATATCTTGAGGAAAGCTAAAATTTGCGAAACTTGTATCTCCTTGTATCTTTTTGTATCCCTTTTATTTGTAAAAGTTATATCTTATATTCTCTTTGTAATATGTTAAACTTTAGAGCTACTTGTGTTATCGGATTCTGAGACTTTAGATAGTTTTTACTATTGGCGATGTAAACTGATAGTATATGGATGGCACTCGTAAAGGATTGCTATACGTTTTTCAAACCTGTTAGATACATATGCACAACCATGTAATGAACTTCATATCCTGATAAAGTATCCGCTAAAATTCATATTAATACTTCATACCGAAACATTTGCGTTATCAGATTTCAGTCTGTATTTTTATAGAAATCAGAGTTGTTTCTATGAAATGTTTATTTGATGCATAGCATTTTTTTATTCTTTATTGCATTTGGATGATTTTATGTCAAATTGCAAAATATGCCCAGGTTTTCACTTATGTTTTATTGTTTAATTGCATAGCATGAAAAGGTATTTATTATTTTTCCAAGCCGCCACAGCTTACCCATAGGTCTTACCAACTTAAGGCACAAGAATGGTAAAAAAATGACAAATTCAGAAAACTAATTTCCGTAAGTCTAATACGAAAATATACCTCTGTCTTAGGCAATGAAAAGGCATTTGACTATTAGGCATTTTATCAAAAAATCATGCATTTAAATAAAAACTAAATTCTATTCAAAGAAAAAGAACTCTCTCTTTTTGCAGATTCTATAACTAAATAGTAAAAAAAATACATTCGGTATGTGGATTGAATGTTTATAAAATATATTAAGCCTATAGTTTTTTTTATTTTAAGCCTTCTTGATTCCATTTATTTCTTGAAGAAATTTCGCATAAACTTATAATAATTCTTGAAAGTGTTAAATGTATGAAGTATGTATGTGTATTTGTGTGGAGTACCACACACACACATACAAAAGCAACTGTCTGGCGAAAGTCTTGGAATTTCATACTAAATCAATTCCAAAGATATAAGCGGCTGCAAGGTTTTTTAAATCTACAACGGATTAAATTAAAACAAATGACAAGCAAACAAAAATGCGTCATATCGTTCATTTTCACGATTTTAAAACCAAATTTACTAACTTCTATCGTTAATTCCATCTTTATTTTCAGTTGAGATTTTGAGCTCCTCTAAATTTAATCTAAGTTATGAAAACAAATCAGGAAGAGAGATGATATTTTAAGCAGAAGGGGCATTAGAGTTCGCCCGACTAGGGGGGCACGGTCTCCTCGAAAAGGGGGCTACGACATGCTGTACAAGGGGAGGGGTGTAATAGTGACCTTCTAAAATCTTTCACCAGGTTTTTATTTATCTACTAGTTGAATAGCCCGTTGCTCCGTCTGGGGGGACACAGCATTCCCCCCATTGGTGCCACCCCTGATTTTTACAGATAAGACTATTTATCTTTTACATATATCTTTTCTACAGCACAGTGCCATGTTTAAAAAAAATGTCTTTATTTGGAAACTCTGATCTGAAGAATATTCTAAGTTAATTATATAAAGGATAAGAACAAGGATGACGAGCCATGTTACCCAAGCTTTTTTCATGTCAAAATTGGGTATTCAGATTACTTTTGTATTCAAGATGTCGTTTCCGCTGTCAACAACGAATTCATTATACTCAACCAATCCAGACAAAAACATAATTTCTGGTATATGGAAATTAATGATTGTCATATTTTGGAAAATAATCAGAAACTGGAAAATCCAAATAAAAACGAATTTCGAAGGAAATTATTTCAAAAATATCAGATAGATGAAGACCTAAAAAAGAATCCTTCTTTTACTATACCTAGGATTTTTCATGATCTTCCCCCAGAAAAAAAATCGTATGTCAGTTTTTAATTGAATGCGAGAATTCTAACCTAATTTGCATGTGATTTTAGAACATCTTTATTTAATTTCGATTTTAAATCGCCGTTTTTCTCTTTGAATTTTTCTCTCTCTAGAAATTATTGAATCAAGTTAGAGTGTAACATTTTTTTAAATCCACCAGAATATTATGTGATAACTTTGAGCTCTGACAAACGTCCTACTAAGGCAGATAAGCCTTTCTTTTTTGATAAGCAATAAAAGCATTGTAGTCTGATATATATATATATAGATATATTAACAAAAGAACGTCATAAAAAAAACCAAGACAACAAAAAGGAACAAGACGCCAACGTCCAGGACGCGTCATCAGCAAGGGAAATCCCGAACAGGCGTATATATAAATGAATTCGGTGTTTTCTAAACACATTCTAATTTCTTAATTGGTTATTGCATTTGTTTCTGTTTTTGTATATGTTTGTATATATATACAAACATATACAAAAATAAACAAAACCAGAAACAAATGCAATTCAAAAGAAGTAAACTTTAGAAAAAAATAGATTCTATAAATGATTTAAATATGAGGAAAAAACTTCACAAATGCGGTGAATGCGCCAATGCAGCAGTACAACCGTAAAGTGAGAAATATTAATAAAATAAAACATAGAAAGAAAACATTAAAAACACGTTGTAAAAGAAAAACCAAAATAATAATAAAAAGGAACAAAAACGCCAACGTCCGGGACGTGTCATCAGCAAGGGAAATCCCAAACGGGCGCAAGCAAAAAATTCGGTGTTTTCTGAACACAAAACTCTAGCAATAATGCCAAAAAGAGTTTGTTCCCCCGTACACACACACACACACACACACACACACACATATATATATATATATATATATATATATATATATATATTACATGGAGAATTTCAAGGATTCAATTTATATATCATCTGCCTTTGAGATGAATATGAGAGACGAAACACAAGCTGCTTCTGCCACTTGGTAGATTTAAATGATTATTAAAGTGAAACATTCATGTACTTCTTTAAAGTTATTTACATAACTTTGGAAATTATCGAAAGAAACACGATAAAAATAAATTTTCTTTCCTCATTTTTAGATATTTAAATTCTTCCATCATCTTTTTCAGGGATATAAGAAATAGAATATCTTAGTTCAGGGTTTTTAATCACCTTTAAAAGAAAACATGAAACTACCACTCTTGAAAAAACAAGAATATTAACTAAAGAAGAATATTAATGAAAAAAGGAAACACTGGTTCCTTTTTTTAAAGTATATACAAGCATTTGTTTAAGATTTAAGGAATCAGATTAAAGGGATTCATTTTCAGAAACTATGCGCAAATGGTCATGGAAATTATTGGTTAAAAAACTAGTTCTTAAGAATGTTAAGAAAATTAACTATTTCCCTTCTAAATATTAATAGTATATACAAATGCCTCAATTTGTTTTCATGGAAAATACTTAGTCTCTTTTAGAAAAGTTGTTTGGGATGGAGGAAGAATTCTTCAACCTTTTCTAAGTAGGTACTAAATGCAAACTCTCTTATTATGCAAGCTATTTATGGTTACCTGGGCCTAACAGCAAAGTTAGGTTAAGTCTCGTTTCATCTAAAAGCACTGAAAATTGTTTATTACAGCTTTCACAAATTTAGAATAAAGTTATTCATCAACAAGAAAATATGCAAAATAATACTAAGCAAGAAACATTACTAAATTTCTTTTATAAACAGAAACCATACAATATAAATACACGCAAAATGAATTTCGAAATTTTGTTTCAAATTTGTTTTATATTTTATATCAAATACATCAAACGCAATTTATTTATAAATATATAATCATTGTTATATGTGTTTGCGTGATACGGAATAAAAGCACTGGGTTTACTTAATAATAACAATTTTAATACTTTCCTTCCATTAAATGTTGAATTTTTTGTTAAATGTTGATCATAAATTAATAATATTGATAATTTTAATATTTAAATTATTACATTAACTGCAAAATAAGTTTCGATTTCCTGTATTCTACAAACCTATAAATAAATAATATCGATAAAATCGATCTGCTGCATCGTAATTCAATAGTTTTATGAATCGGACTATAAAGGAATTTATATATTTTATAACCAAAATAGAAAGAAAATTATTAGGAAAACATTCTTCTTTCGGAAGCTATATTATCCATTTTAACTTTTTTAATTAACAAAAGTTTTAAAACATGTTTCACCGAAATTTTCAAATGAAATGCGAAACAAAATTATTTAGTCTTATAAAATTGATTCGAATATTTTATGCTAAAAATATGAAGCAAACATTACTTAAAATATTACAGTGAATCAACTGCAAAAACGACAAAATACACAACATAGGTGTCTTAATTCATTTAGTTTTAAATAAAGTAGTATACAATAAATCTCTGATCAATCCTTTTAATTGCAACTGTAACCACTTAGAGTGAAATTCTAAGCTGTTTTAATGCATATTCAATTTACCAACAGGGAAAATATATTAATTAGAATATCAGACATTTCAAGTTATTCTCTTAGGGACAAATGCCGTTGATATTACATATATAATAACGATATTATAATTTTCTTTATTATTTGATCCATTTTCCAATTTAGCTAAATTGTGTGAATAGTTTCTTTCTTTTTTCTCGTTTCTGTTGAGATGGCCTCAGGATCATCGAGGATAGTCTCATATCCTTGATATCTTTCTAGAATTGGAGAGTTATGTTTACCAGAAGACAAACTGAGTTGATAAATGAGCAGGAACAACACTGGTAAGGTCAAAGCTGCAAACGACAACAAACCTATGACAACGATAACAAACCTAGAGCATGAGCTCACACTAACATCAAAGCAGATATGTGACTTCATTTCATTACAAATACATGCTTGGCATATTTCATTTTTGCTCATATGCAGAACGTATGGATTCAATATCGGTACCAGAAACTCCTCACATGAACAGGAAAATCCCTGTTTTTTGTGACCAGTTAAACCCATGCCAATCCATTGTATATCAAGTAGATTTCTAGAAGTAAGTTTACAGTTGCAGATGCATGAATCAGGTTCATAGCTTGAAGAATCTTTAATAATCCAAAACGTTGTAACGATAAACAATGTTCCAAAAATCGTAAAATAAATCTGATACCATTCCATGGTGAAGAAAAATGTGAGTTCTCAGTTCTGGCTCAAGCACATACAAATGATTCTTGTTTGAGAAGTAAAAGACAGGATTTCAGTATGTATGATTAGATAGAGGTATTTTCTTTAGCACTTGTTTAGTCCTAACACGCAGCCTCGAAAATGCATTGATAAGATAATCGTCGATGACTCACAAATAGCCAAATGTTTCGAAGAAGTATTGCTTTGAATGAATTTTAGGAACCTGTGATAAGAGTCGGGACTTATTTTTCTCTTTAAAGCAGGGTAAGCAGAGGGTTACTGGCATTGAGAGGAATTTTACTGAAAATTTCGGGTTAAATGAATAACACTTAATGAATGAAACTAATAAAACTTTTTTTCTATGCACATAATACAGTACGCTTTATTATTCAAAGAGAAAAGAGAAAAGCAGTTTGTTTGAAAAAAATATCTGAAAATTGTTACGTTATAGAGAATACCGGAAGAACATCACAGACATTTTGTAGTTTTCTCGGTAATTCAACTCTCATGTGAAAATTGACATGATGCCTTTACTTATGATTTCCACTCCCTCTTTTGTCAAACTTAAACTGAATGATTCAAAAAGATATATAACAGGTAAAGAAAAAGTAAAGGAAATACATAGAATTGCAATTCTGTTATTTTTAGGAAAACCTATCGTTATTTCCTGAGAAAAACCAGTATTTTCTATTTTTTTAGACATAAATGCAAAGGCTCTGTCGAGAACTAGAAGTTTTCTGGAAAGGTACCCTCAGTGCAAAATCCACAAAGAGTATTCTGGATAATAATAAAAAATCACTTTATCACTAACTTTGCAAAATTTAAAACGAAATCAGGTAGCTGTCTTTTAGCTGGGAAATCACAATTTAAAAGACGAAATCATATTGTGAAAATGATCCATTAGTAAAAATCAGTTTCTAATGTATATAATGGCTTTTGCTATTCGCCACACATTTTTTTTCTTAATTGAATAAGGAAGCGCAATTAAAGCAGTTAGAACTGACAATTAATGTATTCAGTCCTCAAACATTTTCAACTGAGCTTTCTGCAAGGAAGCAGAGAATTCTCTGTGTAGTTCATGCAGGCAAACCAACTAGGAGAATGCACATGTAATTTAAAATGCCCTGTCATATACGAATTTCATCTATCGTGAGTTTTCCTTTAAAGGGGCTACTTATTCCTCTCCAGAGTTTTCTTAGAGATTTCTCAGAAATATTCAAGAAACCATTCATAATATTATCTAGCTTTGCAGGAGGCATTATATCGCAACACAATTATGCAATGTCTTTTAACAGTCAGTTCTCTTTGGGGACTTAATAGCATTCCCAATGCATAGGAATGATTCTTTTACAACTAGTGATGTGGCAGTTTGGAGAAGAAGTGCCCGCTCTGGTGTCATTTTCATCATCGAACCATGGTTCAAAATTAAAAGATATGTCACAAAATAACCCTCGTATAGCTTCAAACCGGGACGTGACTCCCAGACGTCTCTTTACGACTAGTTGCATTTCTGCTTCATTTGAGTTCCCAGCGCCAACTTCAAAACTTTTCTTCTTTCTAATCCTTCTGATCTGAATCAGATCAGATCCATGAGGTCGTTCGCTTTCATCACCTCCAACACGAAATCTGGTCGTTTAAGCAGGTCATCATACACCAAGGCAACGCAGTCAAGTAGATGTTGCGGAGTGGCCTCAATCATGCTGCACTTTGTGCAGATACTGAACTTCTTATCACCACTCTTGGTTTTTAATTGACCGGATGATAAGCGAGACAAAGCTGTTTGGTCTTTCCTATCCCCTTAAAATGCATAGTAGCACCGGGGCCTTCTCTACTATAACATGAATGACCTGGTGGATGTCTCCAAGAAATGTTAATAAGGGCCTTTCTTCTTGAGTATAACTCAAGGTGGGTCAAGGGTTCTACATAGGCCTGAGGCATGGTAGTACCTTCTTTAGCAAGACTCTCAGCAATATCTTTATATTTTAAATTTACATGTGATGGTATTCATTGTAGATGAAGAACACAAGAATTGCACAGGGTCCTGAGTTTGTTAAAGATATCCGTTCCCTTCCGGTCACTAACCTCTCTCCAATTATCAAGATATTGGACAACACTTCGGCTGTTCGAGAGAATCCATATCTCGCCGAATAATTTATGTTCCAGAACAAAGTCTAAAGCCATATCAATGGCGATCATTTCGAAGCCGAAAAATGAGCAGTAGTCAGCATTTCTTCGCTTAAGAGAAGCTTCCCAACGACCGTGCTTAACAAAAACCCCACTACCTGTATGCCCAATTTCATTCTTGCTGCCAACTTTAAAATTAAACAATAACTAGGTTATATACTAGATAGCTATTTATTTTTATTATTACCATCCGCCTTCACGACCAGCAGTTCGTCTGTAATATTAATAGCCTGCAGCTATGCTTGAAATTTAAAGAAATAAATTGGTGGTTGAAGAGGTTAACGGACTCTTGACAAAGTTTTATTTTACGATATATCTCGAAAATGGAGGGTGGTGAACTGCAGGAGACCATTGATGACATATCTAGACGTCATAAGTTTCCATATGAATTAAAAGATTATCGAAAATTGATCCAATGATTGGGCCTGGGATGCTGGTCCTCTGGTTTTGCCTTTTGTTTTAAATATGTAGGTTACTTTCTGTATATTCACGATTTTTACCATAAACATTTATATTTTTTATTTCAGTTTTAAACAACAAACTAACCTACAAACACAACTAGGTTGCAGTCTAAAGTGAAAACAACTAAATGTGAAATTTATGTGTTCATCACCAGCAAAACTTTCAACATTTCCAAGTGAACTAAAAATGTCCACCATGCCCATGTAAGGGAGCTTATGTCGCGTTACTAGCGTATGGTTTCTACGATGATACCTCTCATTTTAACCCTTTTCCCAGCATTAGCTTATTTTTGCTCAATTTAAACGCTATGAAGAAATGGATTTTCAAATTTACACAAACTTTATTTAAAACTCAATCTGTTATTCTGCTTATTTTTTTATCAGTTCAATGAGCATGGAAGTTAATTTATGGAGATAATAGACTTTTCGTAATAAAGTCTAGTATTAATTTATAAGATGGAGCGGGTTTAGGAATAATTTATTTTTCTAATTTGAAACTGGAAATCATCCCATAACTTGGCCTAACTGAGAGGATACGAACCTACCATTTGGCATTTAATTTTATTTTCTTGTGTAACATTTTCTTACATTTGATGTTATTGTCTTAAGTAATTAAAAACTTCGCCTGAAACGTATGTGATGCTTTAAATGCGATTTTGTTGCATTACACTTTGGTCGTTAAGTGGGACGTTTTAATTTATTATCTTCAAAACAGAAATTTTTAATTTCACCTCTCTTTGACAACAATCCCAGATGCTTTTAAAATTTTTATATTGTTTCGATCTTTGAATCATTTCTTCTTTTGAAACAAACTTTTTAACAATTAGACAGTAAATTTCATTTTATCTTCGTAGAAAATTCCAGAAGTAGAAAAGTAATTTTAGCTTTTTGCATCATAACTTTTCACTCCCAAAGACATTTCACTAGGAGGAAAAAAGAAACGCTGACCACATATTTGTAAAAAAAAGATTATTTTTAAAAATTCTAAGCATACTTAAAAAAACATTTGGGAGTGAAAATGAAAGATTTATTAATAATAAGGAAAAACAGTCAACTGTTTTTGTCCTTAGAAAAGAGCAGTAATATGGAATATTAGTGTTTTGTGATCCCATTTCCAACGGATTTCGTAATTCCATTTTAACAATTCTAAGCACACTTAAATCAACATTTGGGAGTGAAAATGAACGATTTATTAATAATAAGGAAAAACAGTCAACTGTTTTTGTCATTGGAAAAGA